>OY856415.1:443448275-443873275 GCA_963693085.1 Alisma plantago-aquatica
CGTTTTCTGTGGCGCGAACGCTTTTGGCGTCGAGTGTTTATAAACAACCGACGCTGTTAGTTTTGATTAGGCGTCGGTTATAAACTGACGCTGAAGTGGTCGACCTTTAGCGGCACCCACATAGGCGTCGGCCGGAAACTGACGCCAAAAGGGGTTAAACAACCGATGCCAAAGGCGGTTTCTGTAGTAGTGAGCGAATAAATGAGGAATGCATCTCTATAATACATATGATGGTTATCTAGATTCTTTTGGTTACTGAACCAACAGAGACATGCAAGTCTTGGTCATTTTACAATATGATAAAAGTATCTTCACTAGACGTAGTGGGAGAATGAATATTCTATTAGGGCTAGTACATATTGATGTACACAAGACCTTTTAAAATAAATGCTAAAGGTAGTTGTGAGGACTTCATTATATATATTTACTGATGTTATCAATGAAATACAAATTTATATATCTTGAAGTGTTCAAGGAGATCATAAATGAGGTACGTAACTAACTTGGTAAAAGTATTAAGACACCTTGATATGATCGATGTTGAAATACGTAAACCAAGAGTTTGAGGACCTTCCGAGAGACCATGATAGTGTATTATAATGAACTCCACCAGAAACACATATGATAATGTATCATTAGAGTGTATCAGAAAAGAAGAAATCACACCATGTTAAGTCATGGTGCGATTATCAACATATCTAACTAATCTTTCAATATTCATTTTGGCACATACTTTACACTAAAATAATGTACTGTGTAAATTGGTTCAAAAAACACCATATGAGATATGGCATGGGAAGTGTCTTGATATGACTTTTATAATGATTAGGATTGAAAGCTTGTATAAAAAAATAGTTTCTTAAAGGGCATTATCCACAAATCACATGAATATTATCTTGTTGAATACTAATTATATTCCAACCCAACAATAAAGTGTTTGTTCCTGGGATGGCTGAATTCCTAAATGGAAATTAGTTCCAAAGGAATTAGTGAGTAAAAGTAGAATTCGAAATGTTTGAGACAAAAAAAGAAAACATAGAACTTAAAGAGGTACAATAGGACCGCTCTCTCTCTAGAAATCGCTCCGCCTTCTCTCTAGTCTCTTCCCGGTGGCTGTCGCTGGGGGGAGGGTACACCACCTCTATGCGTCCCTCCCCCTGGTCTCCAATGGCTTGGATGATGCTTACAGTGAAGGTTTGGTTTGTTCTGTGAGGAGGCGGCTCCGTGGTGTCCTCCTTCCCCTGGCCCTAAAACCATGGAAAGGTGTGGACAGAAGCTTGAGAGCTTCTCTGGAGAAGAGGGTGCCGGTAAGGTTGAATCGCAAGTGTCTCCTTCGACTTGCCTGAATTGAAGGTTAGGCGTGATGCATCGTTTTGGTCAAGGGGCTATCGTGGTTCGGCGCTCGACTTAGTCGACTCCCTTTCTCTCATGTGTGGTGGATGGAGAAGGCCTTACCCATAGACCTAAGCGGCTGCTCCGATAGCAGGTGTTCGAAGGGGTGGCTCGCCTCCTTTTCACTTGCACCTTCTCTCCATCGACTGGGGCGGTGATGACCTCTAGGTTTCGACCTCGATGTGGTTCCGCTGGTGCTTCATTACGAGGTTGATAGGAATCAACATCTGGCTCGATTTGGCCCGCGTCGATGACTCTGTGAGGATCTGCTTCTGGCTATTTCTTTTTGTGACCCGACCTTCAGTTGATATGGGCATCATGCCATGGTGTTCCGGTCTACTGGTGGCGGTCCTCCGCTTTTCTTTAGTCGGATGCCCACAAAGTGTTCTTCGGGTTTCCTCCGTGCAAACAGGGGCAACGGGCCTGCCTCTCAGGCGGCTGGTCTGCTGGTTGTTGCTCTCGCGTGGCTCCTCTGCAGTGCAACTGTTGTGGCGAGTACGAGGGGTTGTGCTCCTTGGAGCTACAACAAGGAGCTGCTGGGGTTGGATCTTTCCTTTCCCCCCTCTTTGCTGGGTGCAGGAACACCACAATGGTGTTGACGAGCAACTTCCTTGTAAGAAGTTGGTTGTTTCTATTCTTTTGATCATGTTTCCAGGCAGAGGACCGTTCAGGCTGAGTTGTCTTCTGGTTCACTTGGATCAACGTGGCTGGTTGGAGTCCTATCTAGGAACACACATTTGTGGGTGTTTTGATTGTGTTCGATGAGAGGTCTCTGTGCATACGGGGGCCTTAGGTGGGGTTGGGTTCAGAGGGAGGAATGTTTCTCTTCTTCTCCTCCTAATCCTTGCCGCTGTTGCGTGAAGTCGAGCTTTGCAAGTTTCTGGTTTTCAGTTGATGGCTGACCAATGAAGAGGGGCTAGATTTCTACTTGGATCCCACACATTCAGGGAATGTTTCAAATGCCAGTGGGGGAATGATGGTTGTCTAGCTCAAGAACATAATTCGATTCTCAGCTAAAGGATGGACCCTGTATTGCTTCTTGTCTCCTTTACTACAGAAGGATTAGAACACCTTCATGGTGTTGGATGATATGTAGTCAAGTGCATCATGAGGGTTGGGCTTAAGAGGGGGGTTGATCCCCTTTTTCTTCCCTAGTCCATGCTGCTTTTGTGTGCAGGATATACTTTTGGGTGATTGCTGATATGGTAGAGGTCCTTTTGGATTTTTGCCAGTGAGAGACCTAGTCTTGAGTAGCTAAGAAGACCAGAGACTTCATGGCTAGTTACTAGAAGGATTGCTAGTTTTTGTTCTATGTCAGTTTGCTATTACTATTTGTGGGTACGCTGAATGCATGTAATAGTGGCTTGTAATAGACTTCTTCTAGTAGGATTGTCTGGTCCTAGCTTGCTTAGTTGATGAGTCTTCTTAGTCTTGTTTTGGTTTAGTTTCTGGTGTGTCCCCCTGTGTGGGGATCTTGACCCTTGTTGAGATTCTTAGCTCCTGTCTATGTAATGGGGTACCCATTACCCAAAGTTTTTGGTATTAATAGTAACACACTTTTTGACCGACCAAAAAAAAATAGGTACAATAGGAACAAGGAGAATCACAAGTTGTTGTGGAAATCTCAAGTTCGTTATGTAAACACAGAGCTCATAGTTCTAGTTGAACACACTTTGAGTTTGAAAGATTATGATATCTTATAACTCAAAAGGTAATAAGCTGATCATAGAGTTGAGTCAACAACCTACCTAGAAACTATGGAGGGACCAGTATTTGAGAAATGGCTTTGAGACAAGGGATCAAAGATGGACTCCATGTACACCAACAAGGTATGATCTTGCTGGATCCACTTGAAGGAGTTAAACCCATAGGGTGCATTTGGGATTTTGTAAGAAGACCAACATGGAAAGGTAAATTGGTTTTAAAGAGTTTCAAACTAGTTCAAAGTGTTGAACATGATGAAGTCTTTTCACCAGTTACCATGGTTAAATCCATCTATATCATGCTTGTTGTTGCAGCATAGTATGACTGTGAGATTTGGCATATGGATATTCAAACCACATTCCTTAATTGGAATAATTAAGAGGAAGTGTACGTAACACAACCTAATTGTTTTATAAATCCATTAATGCAAATAAATTTTATAAGCTACAAAAGTCAATCTGTGAATTGAAGCAAGCATCTTAGAGCTAAAATCTTTTATTTTACAAGATAGTCAAAGAGTTTGACTTGAGTCAAAATGAAGATAGAATCTATGATTAAAAAATATTTAGTGGGAGCATAATAATATTCCACATAATGATGGAGAATGACCTTATCATGTATACGTTAAAACATGGCAAGGAAAGTACCTTCTATAAGAAGGGTTTAGGCAAAGCATCCCATGTGATAGGAATCAAGGTCTATAGAGATAGATCTGGAAATCTTCTTGACCTAAGTAAGAGCACATACATTAGCAATATGCTAAAGGGTTCAACATGCAAGACCCAGTGAGAGAAAACATGTCCATGTTCCATGAAGTTAGTCTTTCAAGATCCTAGTGTCCCAGTTCTTATGAAGAATAGGAACACGTGGATATATGCCATATGCATTCATAATTGGATCTGTCTTGAATGCAATGTTATGTACTTATCCCATTATCTCGTATGTATTGGTCATTATAAGAAGATATCTGGTAATCTCATATGTATTGGACATGATGAGATGATATTCAGTCATCTCATATGAATTTGACATGACGAGAAGACATATATATACCTGCCTAGCAATCTCATATGTATCAGACATGACGAGAGGGTATATGTCAAATACCAGTGAGAGTCACTGGACTACCATAAAGAACATCCTTAGGTGCTTGTGAAACACTTAAAGGATTGGTTCCTTTGTTATGATAATAAGGAAGAGTTGGGTGTAAAGAGTTACACTGATGCAAGCTTCCAAACTGACAAAAGGATCGCAATCTAAATTAGTATTTGATGTTAAATGAGAAATGTAAGCTAGAAAGGGTTTCGATCTAATGATAGTTGTTCAAATATACAAAACAAGCCGAGTATGTTTGTGTTATAAGAACAACAATAGATATTGTATGGTTCATGAAGTTCATATGGGTGAACTTATGTGAGGTTCCAACCATTAACGATAAAGTAGAAATACTAACGTCAACAATGAAGCTACTAGTTAGGCTGGAAATCTCAGATAGCGTACTACGACACTTCCATCTCATGTGAGTAGTCATAGATCGACGAATACCAACTTAAAGCAAACGCTGCTGAACCCGCTATAAAAGCACTTTCGCAGTAGAAGCATGATGGTCATGTTAGGTCACTTGGGATGATATCCATGGGTAATTGGCTCAAAGTGCAAGTGGGAGTCTATTTGTATGTATATCCAAAGATCCAATCATATGATGATTGTAATGGCATAACATGTAAATGATTCGATTTATAATAAAGGCAAGCCTCCAATTTATTATGTTTCATTCAATTATGAGATAATGATGGAACATTATAAATGTCTAGAGAATGATACTACTCAAAGTCGTATGCCTTCAAGTATGTGAATTGGAAGAAATGAGATCATAAGGATGTTAAGAGTACATATGTAAAGTCTCATTATGACCCTGATCGGTTGTTGTTGTGAAAGGTTGATACAAAACAATAACACATAAGATCAGAGTGTGAGTTGGTTGATGGCAGAATCACATTAGTCATGATATGGCAATATCAAACCAAGCACACAGATACATGTTAAGAAACAGTGTATCAGACAAACCCACAGTGAGACTAACACATGGAAGCCATCATCATGGAAGTCATAGTCAGGTCTCTTAGTGATGGTGGTGGTTGTGATTTTTAGACATGAAATCACTCATTCATCACATGTCATTGGGTACACTTTGACATCATCAAACACAATCTTGAAACATGGGTTGTTATAAAGGTGATGATTGGGTGACTTTGATACATGGGGACTGACTATGAGTGATAGAGATGGGGTTTGTCCCTCCTATAAGAGTATGATATCCAAGACCTCTTGATTAGTGAGACTGAGAAAAGTATGTCCATACACATGTGAGTCAATATGTGATATTGATCTTACATATATCTCATGCAGTCTGCTCTAGTTCAAGAAACAAGATTGAATAATAATGAGGATGAATACTCCATGCCTCTAGTTCAATCTAGATATCATTGAAAAAGGAACTATACAAATAGTATAACACCATACACATATTGTAGGTTGAAGTTGCTCCCCAACTTTCCATTCACTTGGGTAGGAATGATGTGTGACTAGGCACTGTTCATTGCTTGTAATGGCATAAGTTGTTATGGACTTTCAATGCCAACATGATATGGGACCTGTAGGGTCACACATATAGGAACTCATCTAGAAGAGGAGTTTGATCTTGAATGATGATTGAATTGATTATTAAAGTGTTTAGGTATTTCAATTTACGCAACATATCAGATGACTAGACTGCCAAATGATTGGTTCAAGTATTGAGACAGTCGCTTGGAGTGTCAGGTTGATTATGTCATGTATTGGCTGAAATTTAGCTTGACCCAGTGTGCCAGACGACCATCTTGCTTGGTGTGAGACACCCATCTCAGATATACCAAACATCCGATTCAGGGGTGCAATTCGATTGCACATAGGATTGGCGCTGATGTAATGATGTACACTAATTGGAATTGAACTACTGACATATGTGCAAAACTAGAAAACACCAGCAGACCGTCTGGACTGAGCCAGGCGACCGTCTGGGTTTCTAGACAATCGTCTCTGCTGACGTAGGTTGTGAAACTTCCAAAATTGTTGCAAAAATTCAAGATCTTTCAGTCCCTTCCACTCCCACATAGACTGGGAACCCTGACCCTGACCTCTACTATAAAAGGGGTGTTGGGGGCTTCCTAGAGCACAATACAGATAATTGAGAATCAATTGCTCTGACAATTGTTGTCCTCTCTGGTTGTGGTAACCAAGAAAGCCCAAGCAAGTCCTACCCAACTAAGGAGGGATAGCTACGAGAGAGAAACAATTGAGGATCATTGTTGTGGAAGAGCAGGTTGGTGACTAGTACACAAATAGGAGGGACAACTCCTTCCTATCTGTTCTAGCAGGACAACATGAGTTATAGTTGGTCTATGTGGACTACTCTAGAGGTAGGAGTCCTTTGGCTGCTGCTAGGAGGGCAACATCTATTCGCAGTCTATGGCGAGATCTGAGGAGTAGTTGAAGTAGTTATCAAAGTCTATTGTCCATAGAGGAACCGTCAGACGAGTCCTAATGCATCTAGGAGATGCACATACATCATCCAAGACATAGTGCACATCTACACCGATGAGTATTGTCACTGGACTTGCTCCAGGACCATGTATATCTTTGTGAAACCATCCTTTCCATTGCATAGTTATTGACACAATTTGTTGGTTAATGGGAATTATGTCAATTTTTTTATTTATTTTCACTGCCTATCTGATGCCATATTTCCCTACACAAAGTTGATAACAGATGATTAGAGTAGCTAGTCAACCGATTGGAGTTTCTAATCGACCGACTAGGTTAAACTGGTATGTTTGAATGAGTCAAACAATTAAATGTTTACTGAAATGACAAAGATTAATTGTTGAAATAAAACTAGTGTTATTGCACCATTGACCACAAGGCAATCTATCGACTGGATTGGCCACTCAATCAAATGACAATTTCCATCCACATCCCAGCCATGAAATCTGACCCTTTCGTCTTCTAAAGGTTTCGAAAACCCTATCCCATTCACTCGTATATAAAGAGGGGGTGGCCAAGGCTCTTAACACATAAGTTGACACAAGTATATACTTGAATTCTCACAGTTTTAGTAACATGAGAGTCCACACCATCGTAACTGTGAAACATAGAGATAAAAAGGGAGAAGGAAGTTAGTTCTAGCAAATTTATGAAAGGAGGGGCAACTCCTCTCTTTAGTTTAAGAAGCACAATATGTGTTTCCCACTGGTCTTCATGAACTACATAGAGGCGTGGAAGCTTTTGGTGCTATGCTGGGAGACCGTCATCAACCACCATCCATGGGTGCTACGCCAAGTGGACACCGTCAAATACCCTCCATGTATTTCTAGGAAGGAAACACATCTCCATTCAAGGATAGTAATTGGACTTGCTCCAAGACAAGGTATATCTTGCAGCCTCTTTCCTAATATATCACTGTTGATGCAACCTGCCAATTAGGAAATATGAACAAAAAATTATGTCCTCTTCCATATCTATCTCCATATTTCCCAACATTAAAGATATAGAAGGATATTGAATGTACCTTAATGCACATTAGTTTTCCAACAACTAGGCACATATTATATCGATGAATATCTCAAACTTCTAGATCTTGATTCAAAATTGTTTTCATGTGGCTTCTGGTTTTCTCTTTCACAAAAACATCACCTTGTTGTCTTGTAGAACTCATCCTCCAAGCCTCTACACTAGTGACTCGAATTATAAGTCATCCACACAGATGCAATAAACTCTTGGTGCACCACCTTAGCCTTCAAAATGAAGTGGAACTCAAAGTCTTCTACACGCTAGTTCCGCAAACTCTACATCTCTGTCTATTGTAGGCTTTTGTCCTTGGGATGAGTTTTTCTTCATCCACGAGGAATAACTCTTTTCCCACTTGTCTCAAGATGTGTGTGTCTGCGTTTGGATGTACAACCCTTTATATAGGAGAATAATGGGCTTGGATTTCACAAAAATTCAATCACATTCCTAATTGCAACTCACCATCAGAATCAAACTCGAAAACCCAAATGAACTTCCCAATCATTTGCTTAATTAATGAATCAATTAACTTGTTATCCCAATCAACTGAATGGACTATCTAGTTGCCTAGTTCATTTAGTCAACATGACTTTTTCTGGTTTGAAATGCTCAATTTGATTCCAAATCAATAGAGTCTTTCCATTTCTTATTCAACCATGATTTTACTCAATCAGACAACTGGACACTTTCCCAATTTGTGATAGTCAGTCGATTGACAATTAACCCGGTCATTTGGTTCAAACCATCTAATTGTCTTCCAAGTTGTCTAGTTTATGTGATTGGGAATAAACCAAAATATGCATGATTCAGATCCATTCTAACCACATGTGTGGTTGCAAACTTCAATTCCTATATTAATCCTAATGTGTTTGCTCACATAGATCCTTGTGGGTTAGAAATTATGTTCGAAACCTCACAATCAAATATTGGATCTAGAAACACATCATCGCTACCCAAGTAATATGAATATATGTTGGATAACAACTGCAACCTATAAAGTAACATATCTTATCATGACCATATAATCCCTTTATCACAAATATCCACCTTGAAATTGAGGCATTGATTTGTCATTCTCTTAACATTCAATCAATGTTTCTTGAACTAGGGTGGACTATTGAGCTTGTTTGAGCTCAAAATCAAATATTGCCTCACATGAGCATCTAATGAAGGGACATGTTACATCTACATCACTCACAACCATCCACAAGTGTCACAATGCACCCAAGCACTACTTGTATGGCAACCCATATTCAAAGTGACATTGGGTTGTGTTAAAGTACATTGCAAATAATGTGATCATTGTAGTTAATTTAGGCCTAAGGAAATTATAATCACAATGTCGCATTTAGATATTACTCTGACTACCATGACACGACTTCCATGTGTCATTCTCAAAGTGGGTATGTCTAGTACAACTTGATCTCTAACAACCCATGTATCTGAATTGATATCCAAAATCATAAGTAAGGAGACATAGCACCATTAACCATACATATTAGTATTATATAGTATTGTTGCCCTATTATATCTCCAATAATAACTAAAAACAGACATAATATAATGAACACTCTCGTGTATACATATAATCTCATGTTCAGGTCCTCAACTCAGACCACATGCCATTGATTCCAGACATTATTAGGAGATTATTGTTAGCGAATAAGGACAACACACAAGGCTAGAATTTTTTTTTGTCCCTATTCCTTTCCAGGAGTGTAGGGAAATATGGCTATAGAATAAGTAGCAGAAATAATAATTTAATTTCCATATTCCCTACTAACAATAAATCACGTCCACAACTATATAATGGAAATGATGGCTTTGAGGATATACCTAGTCCAAGAGCAAGTCCAGTGACAGTGTCCTTGTCGCCTTGCATGCCTGTCTTTAAACCAAACTCATACAACATATACAACACCTCTTGGTTGATCACCACAGATAACAATCTAACATTGTCCTCCTAGCGAGAAAAGGTACTCGCCTCTAGAGTAGTCCACACAGACTACTAGGAACTCATGTAATTCTTGAAGAACAGACAGGAAGTACTTGTTCCTCCACGTTGGTTTACTAGCACCAACTTTCTCTCCCGCAATTGTTCTTCCTATCTATCCCTCCCTTTATCAGGTAGGACTTGCTTGGATTCTCTCGGTTACCACAATCAGAGAAGAACAATTGTTAGAGGTATTTAAGTTATGTGTCTAGGAAGCCCCCAGGACCCCTATATATATAGGAGGGTTAGGGTCAGGATTCCCAATATGTATGGGAGTGGATGGGACTGGATTTTCATGAATTTTTGCAACCTGTGAGCGGTAAAATGATCGGTTCATAGGTGAACTAATCGATTGTCATGTGAGCCGATCAGTTCAACCCTTAAAACAATCTCTTCGTCATGTTTTTCAATCACAATTGTATTGGCAATTCTAATCCAATTAGCACACAACATGACATCAGCACTAATCCTTGATGCAATTGAACCGGTTGTCCAATGAGCTTGAGCTGATCGGTACACTAAGTGAACCACTCAGTCATGCCCTGGTTCATCTGGAATTCAACCAATGCAATTTTCAATTGACCTGACACTCCAACCAGTTGGTTCAACTCTTGAACCAGTCGATTCAGAGTCCATTTAGTAAATTGTTATTTAAATTGAATACATAAACACTTTTAGTAATCAAATTAAACCTCATTCATGAACAAACTCATATTACAAGTGCATCCTATGTGTGGTGACCCTATAGGTTCCAATTTGCATTGGTAGTGAATGTCCATAACTAGTTTATGACATCACACACAAAGAGAAGTATCTAGCATCACATCATTACTACCCAAGTAAATGGAAAGTTGATAAACAACTTCAACCTACTATCTATGTTTGGTGTTATAATGTTTGTATAGTTCCTTTGTCATTGATATCCATATTAAACTCGAGGCATGGATTAGTTATCCATTTCAACATTCAATCTCTATTCCTTGAACCAGGGCATATTGTCTGAGGTATATGTAATCTCAATATCACATATTGACTCACATGTGCATGGCCATGCATTTCTTAATATGACTAAACAAGTGGCTAGGATATCATATTCTTATAGGAGGAATGAATCCCATCTACATCACTCACAGTCATCCCCATGTGTCACAATGCATCCGATCATCACCTTTATGGCAAGCTTTATTTAAGGTTACAATGGATGATGTCAAAGTACTTTGAATGACATGTGATGAGTGTCGTGACTTTGGTTTTAAGAACAACAATCACCACGAACACTATAAGAGATGATTCAGACTACCAATTATGTTTCCATGTATCACTCTTATGGTGGGTCTATCTGATACATTGTTCTCTAACAAGTATCTATGGGTTTGGTTTGATATCACAGATTGTGACTGATGAGATCATGTCATCAACCAACACACACTCTACTCTTATTTGTTATTATTGTCTATCAACCTTCCACAATAACATCCAACTAGGAACATATCAAGAATGTATATACTCTTAGCATCTATATGATCTCATTGTTCAAGTCATCACCATGAAGACATACATCATTGAATAATATCATTCTTTAGACATTTGTTATGTTCCATCATTATCTCATAAATGAATAAAACATAATAAGTTTGAATATTGCCTTTATTATTAATAAGATAATTTACAAGGTATGCCATTACAATCATCATATGATTGGATCTTTGGGAATACATACCAACATACTCTCATTTGCACTTAGAGACAACCACTGATGAATATGATCCCAAGTGATCTAACATGACCATCATGCTTCTACTACAAAGTGCTTTTGTCAAGGGTCACATTTTTTCTCAGTCGGTAATCTACAAATCTTTGCATCTCCTCACTATACGATATCTCATATGAGATGGAACCTCCTTTGTATATGCTTGGAAGCTGATGTGATTTGAGTTCCTTAGCTTTTGCAATAGCTCCATTGTTGTCACAATATAGCTCAATTGCATCGCTGATGCTTGGAATAACCCCAAGTTATGAGATGAACTTCTTGATGTAGACAACTTTGATGCATTGGATGCAACCATATACTCGACCTCTAATGTAGAATCTACAACTATCTCTTTCTTGGAATTCTTCCAACTCACAGCTCAAGTTGAGGAAAAACACAAATCCTGATTGTGATCGATAATCATTTTTTTTTCAATTTGGAAGCTTGCATTAGTGTAATTCTTTACCACTAACTCTTCCTCTCTGCCATAGAAAAGGAATTGATCCTTAGTTCTTCTCAAATACTTAAGGGTGGTGTTCTTCATTGCTATCCAGTGAGTATCACATGGATTTGACTGATATATGCTCATCATGCTCAAGGTATATGAGACATTAGGATGAGTCCATAACATTGTGTACATGATGGATCCAATAACAGATGCATATGGAGTCCTACTCGTGCGTTCCCTTTCTTCACAAAAATTGGGGCATTGATCTCTAGGGGTGTCAACCCCATGAGACATGGGAAGGTTTCCTCTCTTTGAATCTTCCATGTTGAACCTCTTCAACACTGTTCCAATGTATGTTCTCTGACTTAGTCCAAGAAGGCTTCTAGGTCTATCTCTATATATCTTAATTCCTAATATGTGGGATGCTTCACCTAAGTCCTTCATTGAAAATGTATATCCAAGCTAGGTCTTTACCATATGTAAAGTAGGGATGTCATTCCCCGTTAATAGTATGTCATCTACATATAATATGTGGAATACAATCATGCTCCCTCTAACCTTCTTCTACACACATGGTTCATCTTCACTTTGACTAAAGCCAAACTCTTTGACTACCTTGCCAAATTGTAGATTCCAACTCTGAGATGCTTGCTTCAATCCATAGATTGACCTTTGTATCTTACAAAATTTATTTACATTGTTTGGATTTATAAAACCCCCAATGTCATGTACACATCCTCAATAAGATTCCTATTAAGGAATGTGGTTTTGACACCCATATACCAAATATCATAGTCATGATAAGATGAAATGGCAAGCATGATCCCGATGGACTTAACCATGTCAACTAGAGAAAACGTTTGTCATAGTCAACACCTTGAACTTGTCCAAAACCCTTTGCAACCAACCTATCCTTATAGGTTTGTACTTTACCATCCATGTCAGTCTTCTTTTTCAAGACCTATTTGCACCCTATGGATTTTACCCCTTCAGGTGGATCCACCAAAGTCCATACCTTGTCGGTGTACATGGATTCCATCTCATATATATCTCATGGAATCAAGCTATTTCTCAAACTCTGGTCCCTTAGTAGATTCTAAATAGGTTTTTGGATCATTGTTTATGACCAACTTACTGCCTTCCTGAGTCACAAGATAACCAAATCTTTTAGGTTCAAGGCGTTTCCTTTAGATCTATGAGGTTCTTGTGTTACTTGAGGAATTTGAGATTCCACAATAGCTTGTAATTCTACCTATTCCTCTTGTACATCTACTTATGCATTGTTTTCTGGTTGGTCTCAAACCTCTTTGAGTTCAACTTTCCTCCCACTAATTCCTTTAGAAATAAATTCCTTTTCTAAGACTACAAAATCTCTAGAAATAAACACTTTGTTGTCAGATAGGGAATAAAAGTAATATCATTTGGTTTCCTTGGGATATCCAAAAATAACAGTTATCATATTTGGGTCCAAGATTTTCAAAAAACTGCTTTCTCACATAAGATTCACAACCCCAAATCTTCATAAAAGACACATTGGGACGCTTCCCATATAATATCTCATGTGGTGGGTTTTGAACCGATTTAGATGGTACTCAGTTTAGTGCAAATGTGGCAGTTTCAAGAGAAAAACCCCAAAAGGTAGTCAAAAGTTCAACCGAACTCATCATTGCTTGCATCATATCCATAAATGTACAATTCCTTATTTTGGATACACCATTGTTCCATGGTGTTCTAGCTGGAATCAATTGTGATACGATACCACGAGACCTCAAACTCTTGGATTAAGTATTCCCCACCTCGATCAAAATGAAGTGCCTTAATACTTTTTCCAAGTTGTTTCTATACTTCATTCATGAACTCCTTGAACTTTTCAAGAGTTTCTAGCTTATATTTCATCAGGTAAACATAGTCATACCTACTGAAGTCATCAATGAAGGTAGTGAAGTATTGATACCCACTCTAGTAGTCGTTCTAAAAGGGCTGCATACATCAATATGCATGAGTCCTAATAGATCACTATCCCTCTCTTTATTACCCCAGTGAAAGGAGTCTTGGTCATCTTGCCCAACAAACAAGATTCACATGTCTCTATTGATTCAAAATCAAAATAGTCCAAATAACCATCTTTCTGGAGTCTAGAAATGCGATTCTCATTTATATGCCCTAGACGACAATGCCAAAGATATGTTTTGTTTGAGTTGTTGAGTTTTAGTCTTTTGGTATTTACACTATCAATATATGTCTTTAGATCTAACAAATATATATATTAAGACATTGGGGCACTGCCATGAAAGATCCCATCTTTAGAAATAGAACATCAACCATTCTTAATATGAAATTCATATAGATCCTTGTCCATACAAGATACATAAATGATGCTTCTATTAATGGCACAAACATAATAGCAGTTCATCAACTCTATCACAAGCCCTAAAGGCAGAGATAAATTATGAGTTCCAACTTTAGTGGCAATAACTCTTGCTCCATTTGCAACTAGCAGTTCAACCTAACCCTTTCTTAAAGGCCTACTCTTTTTGGATCCTTCATATTCAAGCATATGTGAGATCCACATCTGGTATCTAGTACCCAATATGAATAAGTAGATAAGTTTATCTTAATAAAGTATATACCTAAAGTGGAGATCTCAATCCCCATCTTCTTCTTCCTGAATGCCTTCAAGTCAAAGGACACATTCCTGTACTTTTCTTTCTCCTTATCTTGAGTGCTAAAGATCAGGATTTATGATTAGCCTCAGAACTCTTCATGGACATTCTTTCATCCTTGGATTCCATCCCATTGATCATCATCATGGATTTGTCCTTCTTCATTCTTTCTTCGACATTTATCCACATGCCAAACAAATTTGAAAGCGGTCTGGATATGTTATTCAAGTGATAACACTCGATAAATTGGCTATATGGTTTGGGTAATGATTGTAGAATCATATCCATGGCAAAATCTTGGTTCTAGATGATCCACATGTCCAATCGTATTGAGCACATGAGTCTCTACT
Organism: Alisma plantago-aquatica; assembly: GCA_963693085.1. Classification (NCBI taxonomy): domain Eukaryota; kingdom Viridiplantae; phylum Streptophyta; class Magnoliopsida; order Alismatales; family Alismataceae; genus Alisma; species Alisma plantago-aquatica. The sequence goes on from OY856415.1 coordinate 443,463,181, forward strand.
GACTCTCCCTCATCATCTTACACTCAAAGAACAAGATGAAATTAGGGGGTGTGAAAACAAAGAAGGAAGTGATGATTTTTTTTGTCCCTCCTCTATTCGACTTGGGATTTAAATTAGTTGAGTTGTGGCTACATTGATCACAATTTTTTTCATGTGCGCTTTTGGCATCTTTTGATGATACGCCCCTTTGTGGGGTGTGGAATTTTTTATATGGGAAGCATGCCACCCTAGACTTGATTTTTGTCTGGTGGTGATTCTTTTCTTCTCTTTTTTTAGAAAGAAAATAAGGGGGAAACAAAAGGTGTCCTTGTGCTTATAACTTCACACATTTATTTTCTCCTTCTTTTTAAGGTGTCATTAAACCAGAAAGAAAATTCATGTCAATCACATTATACAAGATTTATATTAAGTTAATCAACAGTTTAAAAATAGAGAAAAATTGTGTTTGGTTTTGATTGATTCCATATGGCTTGCCAACTTTTCCAAGAAATGATGCTATTTTGGGGTCCTAGGTGACATGGTGGTTTCAGACATGACAATTTATAACAATTTCTGTAAAAGATTTACTAAATTCAAAGGGGTATAATGATAAACATCTATTCATATTGGCCGACTAGATAAATGCCATTTTGCAATAAAAGAAATAAAAACATGGCCGATTAGAGAATGGCCATGAACATAGAAACTATATGTAAAATAAAAAAGAAGGTAGAAATAATGCAAGAATAAAAAAGATAAGGGGGGTGGAATAGAAACATACCACCCACCTCCACCCCGGACTTAGATTTTTACCCGTCCTGAGCAAAATCGAAACCCAAGATGGAGGGAAGAGAAGAGCGAGGATTTCTAAGTGGCCCAGGTAGCTCAAAAAATGTACAACTGAAGGGGATGTGTATGAGGGATGGGACCTTTATCTGAGGTTCATAGTGAACCCTATGATAGGGTAATTGTGGAAGCTCAGTGGGGTATTCATATTTTCTTTCACCTCGCATTCCATCCAATAATATTCATAGATCTTCCTTCGATAGCAAGGGAAGTGTTGAAGATGGATGTGGATTGGGGGAGGTTGGTGGGTACCCGACCAGTAATGCCACTGGAGCATGATCAACTGAGTTGGGTGGATGATCTGGTTCAGGTTTTCCACCATCATGATGACCTGCATATGGGAGAATTGATGTTAATACAAAAGATTTAAAACCATTTACAAAAGTGTTTTGTTTCTCCTTAAAATTAATGCCATCAACATTGGGTTTGGTAAGTTTCATTGTTGATATAACATATGTCTCTAATGTTTTTGTACAAGGGTTCCCCAAGTATTTAGTAGGGATGATGATGTCTTCCTTGCAAACAACATAAGGGGGTGTGTGGGCTTCTTCCAATGGTGGTATCTCCCCTTCTGTATCAACCATGTGTGGGATGGAAATTGGCTGTGACGGCTTGGGAAGAATCATAAAGGGGGTTAGATGCTCATTATCCAAAATAGACTCAAAAGAAGGGTATTGGTCTATGGTATCATTCAGATTTATGTTGAGGATGAGAGGAGTTTTTGGATCTTCATAATGACTCTCCTGCTTTGACATTTCATATTTAAGTGATAGAGTCTCTAAAGGAAAGACAGGGATACCAACGTCCTCATCACACACAAAATATGGCTCCATGATTTGTGCTATTTCTTCAGGATCCAACATATATGACACAAAATACGGATCATCATTGTCGTCGTCAGGAAGAACCATCTTGGATTGCTCAATCTCTATAGGGGGAGTTTGTGATTGATCCTCTAGTAAGGTAGCTAACATGGCTTGACAGGATTCAAGTTTTACTTGTCCTTCTACTGCCATCTTTTCTAGGGTCTTAAGTCTCTCTTCCAGTTCAAGATTAATTTGCATTTCACCATAGGATTTATACACCCCAAAATTTTGGCCATTTTCACTATACCCCTTATGGTAATCTTGATCCTTGTGCTCCTCATACTGATTGTGGCATTGCTCCTCATAATAATCTTCATAAGATGGTGGATTGTAATTTCCATTCCATCCATCTTGGTAGGAAGATTCAATACTATGAGGTGTTACCAAATCATGAGGAAACATATTTGAACAATCTATATTTTGGGTTTGGGCTTCTAGAAGGGCGGTTAAGAAGGCTTGGCTAGTTTTGAGTTTTATTTCGACGTCTACTGCTATCTTCTCTAGGGCCCTAAGTCTCTCTTCTTGTTGAGGATTACATCGGGTTTCATAAACATGTTCATAACTCCCAAGGTTTTGTTGGTTACACCCCACACAATTTTGTTGATCTTATTCCCATTAGAATATGGATAGCAAGGTCCCCCATACTGGTTCTCAGAAAAATGTGGATTCACATTGTACCCACCAGGATGAAAGGGCTCACAATTAAAAGGGGTGCTATCATAAGCATGTGGTAGAGTCGGGCATGCAAGAGATGCATGGTGGTAAATACCACAATAATAACATTGTGAGGGATATTAGGAAGCCCACTCCATTTGAAAAGAAAAGTTCCTGAAAGATATGTCAATAACGAACGAGAGGAGAAAGATTATGAGATAAGAGGTTAGTCAAAATTACAAAGAGAACTAAAACTTATAAATCTAAGAAATAATGAAATAACTAAAATTACAAAAAAAAAGTAACTACAAAGTAGTACTGATGGAATAGAAACTCAGTAGAAAGAGGAAATACACTTCCGGAATTGTGCTCGGAAGGCAAAAAGAAATTACAAAATCTAAAAGAAATTATAAAAAAGACTAAAGTTATGAAAGTAAGAGAATATGAATAAGGATTATATAAGATATACAGGCAACCAAATCTGAAAAACAACTGTGCCGTCCCCGGCAACGGTGCCAAATTGATGCGCGTCATTGTACACACAACAATCACTAGGAAAAATCCTAGAGTTTAAACTTGTAACCTGGTTGTCAACTTGTTGCGAATAACAAGTCAACTTAGTATAGATAGGTATCGATCCAAGGGATGGCAGAAAAGAAAAGTCGAAATACAATTTCGATCACAAGTACAAGAATTAAATCCCGATTTAAGAGAGTTGTTAATACTAAGAATAAAAGTAAAAGTGCTGAAATAAAGTTTAACTAATCAAGAAATAAAGATCAGGGGTCCGGAAGATCACTACCAAAACCACGTTCCTATTCAACTAATCAAATTCTAAACTCCAAGGATCAAATCAGGACCTTATGGTTACACGTCCTTACAGACAAACTCACAAGGACCGGACTTTCCATGAACGCGTTGGTCCCGACGTTCACAGATCATTAACCAACCGTCCAACATGCCACTATCCACGGTCATATCAAAAAGCATGTGAATTCAAATTGACGTTCAAACCAAAGGCTCAGGTGATCACGTCACCAATGATTATAACAAGAATAAGATGAAAAAGACGAAAAGATGATAATCACAATTAAGGGACTATTGTTTCATTCTTACAGAGATCTACGATCAATCATTCCATAAGAATATATCAGATCATCCAAATAACCACACATAAATAGAGAGAAGAAATTTGTTCGATGGAGGAATATAACTGATTATATTGAATAGAACTGCTAAGGTGCTACTACCATGCGCCTGAGAGATTTACTCAGACATAACAAGACTAGAAGAAATACAAACTAAAATGAGATCCAACATTATACAAGATGTGGTCTACAACTAAAAATTGGATGAAATGGAATCAAGAATGGAATGCATTTACAAGTGAAGAGTCCCTCCTTTTATAGGAGAGGGAGGGGGTAGGCTGCCCTCAAAAGAGAGGGAAAAAAGAGAGGGAGATCAATTTTTGAATTTTTTATATCTGGTCAAATTGAAAGTTGATTGTCTTTAATTATCTTGACCATGTAATTCTCTTTAATGCAAATTCTCGTAGCAGTAATTTCGAATATATTTATCTCTAATGAAAAGCACAAAAGCGGTCCAAATAATAGGATTTTATTTTAGGAAATTAAATTCCCTTTCCAATGAATAGTTGTACACTCAATTTGGAATTTGAATGCAAGAGTTATGTCACTTTTGGTGGTGGGTATATATAAATTTCAGGACTGCTGTAAATTATATAATTTTCCTACAAAACTCTAAAAAATATAATGAAAACTCCAATTATTGAGAAAAATCTAAAATAACACAATTAATGATGAACCTAAGAGAATAAATAACAAAACAATCCTAAAAAATATAAAAAATAAGTAAATAAAAGGGATAAATACACATTTATCAGATGTACCTCAAAATGGACACACAAACACACACACACACATACAAACACACAACACACACACATACACACACACACACACTCAAAATGCCCACCATACTGCATTTCGTAATCTTTTTCTAGAATCCTAGCTGTGGATATACCTCAAAATGACATCATACATACATACATACATACATACATACATACATACATATATATATATATATAAAAATATAAATAAATAAATATATATATATATATATATAATCCTAGAATACACTACGGTGTATAGATCACACTGTACACTCCAATAATGTTTGTCTATGTAGATCATATTTCTAGAAAATTTAATCTATTGATCTTTATTGTTACAATAGTAACATGTCCCATACAAAATTTGAGCTCATTTGGATGAGTGTAAGTCACTCATCTAAGCCCAACAAAATTGACACACAACTATTTTGAAATGGAAATTATTGGCAGAACCAGACCCACATCCCCAACCAACACTTGCCCCACACCCCCTGACGATGCCCGACCTAAACCTCAAATGACACCCATTTTGACTGTTACCCAAACGTTTCTCTTGTGATTGCTTCTCCTTCTCCTGCATCTTCTACCTCCTCATCGTCTGCATCCTCTTCATTCGTCTGCATCATCCGCTTCGATGCCATCCATCAACAACATCTGTTAGCTCCTTATGTGCCTCTAGACTGGAGCTCAGCTTGGAGTTGTGTGACAATATGGTGACATGTATCATGGAGGTCAGGAGGAACTGTGTTGACGTGATGAGGCATCTTAGAGTGAGAACTGAGGCTTGGTGGGGTGGAGGACAAGGTAGGTAATTAGGAATATGAGGAGGATTGCGAAGAGGAGGAAGGTCAGGAAGTAGATGCAAGGGAAATTGATTCACTTTTGCTCTGTCTCACCTTGTCGGTGCCACTAGTTATTGAAGCATATGAAAGGGGATGGGAAGGGGCGATAGCCAAGTGTAGACGGGTGTTCTCCACTTACCACCCCTCTTCCTTGTAGGTCGCCATCACAAGGAAGTGGAGGAGGAAAGACTTCACATGACATCAGAATTGATCTGTAGTGCCTATAGCTATAGAAACAAAGGGAAGGCATGTGTGGCAACGATAGAGAGAGATCAATCTGACCTGGAGAAAGAAGGCGATGGTGGAGAGCTAGCTCCTTACTGTCTGGCTGGCTTTGATGCTGAGTAATACTATGATTCACAGGCATCAGGGAGGACTCCTTGTCCAATTGCAGGGTTACTAGGTGATTTAAGGAGATGTATAAAAATTCACATGTTGAGTAATCATCCTTGTCCACTTGCATTTGAATCATATCTTAAATTTCAAATCATATTGTAGAAAATTGAATCCTAGAACAGTTAAAAATGATCCTAGAGCACCTCATGCTAAGCATTAATCCTATTTCAAAATATTCTGAACTTACTACTAGATCTTGAATTCACAATCTTAGTACATCCATGTTTGAATTTAAGTGCATACAATACTTGAACCTATCACATTTACTATCTAAATCCTAGCCCACTCACTACCAAATCCTAGTGCACCTATTTCCCAAACATGTTTTTTTTGACTTCCTTGTGCACATATTTCCAACCATGTCCACTTGCATTTGTATCCTGTGCCAATTTCTTTGTTGCATACTACTAATCCTTGACATGGATTTTGAATCCTATGACACTTTACAACTGTATACTAGTACACAAATACCAAGTGATTCTAGATTTTCAGTAATTTGTTTGTTACATAGGTACTGGAATGATTGCTACTTCAACAGTTGAACTGTATACTTGAACTAAAAAAGGTTCTGCACTCTACTAATAATGGAAAGGCTAACTCTTTTTCATGATGGAATGTCTGCATCATCCTTAGGATGGTAGTTCTATACATGCCTACCAATGATTGTCCTTCCCTATCATCTACTAATGGAAATATTGGACAACATGAGACCTCTCATCTTCCTTAAATAACAACCTCTTTAAATCCACATGGCTGACAACTTAACTACAAGATGTCTAGGAGTGTGTCAAACCCTAGAAATTGTCTATAAATATAAGACCATGACTCCCAAGGAAGAGAATCTGCATTCGAAGCTTTTTTCTACAAAAAAGCATTTCTAGGCATCCATCTTTAGTTTACATTGACCATTTCCATCAGTAGATGACACTTCCACCTCTATATCCACAACCATCCAAGGTTCAGACCTTGAGAAAGGCTACTCTTGTGGTGCTTATTTTCATTAATTAATGGCCTTCATCCTTGTCGACTGGTTGATCCTTCCTTATAGCAAACTGTTCCTAACAGTGAGAAGGAAGACAATGCCTCCAAGACCTTCTCCGACAAACTTCAAGGAGAAATCTTTCTATTATGTTGACCACCACCATCATTGACCACAAAGAGATGAAACTGAAAACCACATCTGCTCCTTTGTTGTCTACTATGGTGATGGTTATCTTCCCTTATTCAACTATTAATCTTGTTACTGATGTGATGAAGGAGTAGTCCTTGCGCTGGGTGGGAGAAGTATCCCCGCTACCCATTTTTTGCTCTTTGCAACTATTCTTATGTCTGTATGAACATCACTTGTAATGGATCAAATGTTTTATTCCTTGGAAATCTTATTTCACCAACTTTTTTGCATGTTTAAAAAATATTAGATGTAAAGAACTTTGAACCTAAGACCTGGAATATGAAGGTAAACCCTTGATGAGAACTTTGGATAGGTGTTGTCTAAGGCGATAGGTAAATGATCTTTATGTAACATGATGGAGTGCTTAGAGTACCATATGGCCATCTTTAATCCTAACATAAATTGGGATTTAACCTATCTCAATATATGTGTATTCTTACTGATTATGATGCAACGAGAAAGTAAATACTAGGTAGTGGTGGTGAAACAGACCCACCAAGATGTTTCCATTCATTTGATATATACAACTTTAATCTAGCCTTCTTCTTGTTGCAATCTTAGTTAAATAAAACCAAACCTGATCTTTATGTTAAACACTAGTTCTTGTGAGATTATTTTGATTAGTCAATCCTTGAAAATGTTATCCTTTGGGTTCAATACTTAAGTATAAAGTTAAGATCCATACTCTTGCGGATGTGAATGTTTTACATTTGGTTTAGGTAAAACTTAGAGATTTCATCCCTAGTAAATTTGTTATGTGATAATATCCCACAATAATAACATAAATATGAAGAAGCTAAAACGTATGACGCAAATAAAACTTACATGTGGAAGTATCATGCAAGGAACATAAATGAAAAAAAACACATTTCTAGACTCTATAAATATGGTTATCTAGATTCATTTAGTTTTGAATAAATAAAGACATGTGAATCCCATTTATTGGACAAGATGACAAATAGTTAGAGGAAAAAAATTATTAGGAATCATACAAATTGATGAATGAAGTGCAAAATCAAGTTGGAAAAAATATTAATGCACTATAGTCTAACATGGTGGAAAATATCTAAGACAAGAGCTTTAATCCCTTCTAAGAGAATGTGGTATTGTATCACAGTTGACTCAACCTGAAAGAACACAATAATGGTCTATTAGAAAGAAGGAATCTCAGCTTGTTACATGGTACAATCAATGATGAGTTTAGAACTTCTTTACATAAATATTCTCTCAAAACTTCTATGTTCAAAAGACACCACATGAGATATGGAATGAGAAGCATCATAATACATATTTTAAGAATACTGTGTACCTTCTAAATTTGTTCAAAAGACACCATATGAGATATGGAATGGGAAACATCACAATACATATTTTAAGAATACTTGGGGATGTGAAGCGTATGTTAAGAAATAGTTATGTAAAAATCTTGGACTCAAAATGTTTCTTTGTTGGATACTCTATGCAAACTAACGTTTATCACTTCTATATTCCACATAACAACAAAGTGTTGGTTTCCAGATCTATTGTATTCCTTAAAAAATAAGTCATTTTCAAAGTAATTAGTGGGATAAAATATATCTCGAAAAAGTTTGAGGCCAACCAAATAACCTTGAACCTAGGAGGTAGACGAGGAACAAAGAAAACCACAAGCCATTTTGGAATATCAAATTCTTCAAGTAGAACAAGAACCTCGAAGGTCTTGTAGGACAGGTCTAGAGCCAAAGATATTTGAATTTCTCATGACTCAATCAGATGGTATATTTGTCACTAATGATGATGTGACAACAACCTAGAATGAGGCTACTGAGGGACGATATTATAAATCAATGTAAGCCAAAAATGTCTGGACTTTGGTGAATGCACCTGAAAGGGTAAATTCAAAAGGGTGCAAATGGGACTTTAAGGAGAGACTGGCATGTATGGTAACATACAAACCTATAAAGGACAACTGGTTGCCAAAAGGTTTATTTCAAGTTTGGGGTGTTCACTATGGAGAAACTCTTTTTACCAGTTGTCATGGTTAAGTCCATCAGGATCATGCTTGTTGTTGCATCTTATTATGACTATAAGATATGGCAAATGGACGTTAAAACTACTTTCCTTAATGGGAATTTTCATGAGGATGTACATGACACAGTCTGGAGGTTTATCTATCAAAATGAGCCCAATATGTTATGTAAGCTACATTGGTCAATCTATTGTTTGAGATAATCATCTAGAATCTGGAATCTTATTTTTAATGAGATAGCCAAAGAGTTTGGATACATCAAAATGAAGACAAACCTTGCATTGTTAGTGGGAGTTACATTGTAGATGTCATATAATATGTGGATTCTATAATATTGACCAGAAATGACATACCTACTCTGCAATTGGTTAATAGTTGGTTAGGCTATACCTTCTCATGAAATACTTAGGATCTAGGAATTAAGATACATTGAGATAGATATAGAAGGATTCTTCACCTAAAATGGACTAAATATAGTGCCAATGTGTTGAAGTGGTTTATCACAGATGTTTACATGATGGGAAACTTATCTATGTCTCCAAATTAAGTTTCTCTAAATCTCAATGTCCCAACTATCACATCTTACCCAAAAAATGTGATGCAATTTATATCCTTTTGGTAGGAAACTCAGTTAAGCATTCTCATGGAAAATAAAGAACATGTATTCAGAGTCACTACCAAATTTTATATGAAAAATGAGAAAAAATAAGACATGGTAAATCCATGGAGGAAAGTTGAATTATCTTCCAAGTCGAATATGTATAGGAAAATAATAAAAACAAAGCCACCGTGTTTAAGTTTGGAGATCTTGTTACAACTGGGAAAGGGTGAGCACCTCCATATCACATAGTAAATTGGTATTGAACCATTTCGAAATTTGAAGAAAGAGTGATTTTAGGATGATAAAAAATGAAACCATGGTGAAAATAATATAAAACATGCTTTTTATTTAATGGCGGGCTTTTAGGACTCAAGATGTTCATATCCTTACCATCATTTCCCTAGAAGTCCTTTTTTAGTTAGTTTGAGGTCCTAATCATCTCAAGATTTTCTACAGTCAAGATCCCTCACCGGTGATTAGGACCAATGCATATGATTCGAGGAAGATTCACAAGTGTAGGTTAAGAATAAAACATTATCTTTAGAACATCTGAACCATTGAAGAAGATAGAGAAATTTAAAATAGAATAAAAGAGAAGTAGAAATTGTTAAATAGAATAATTAGTTACCGTTATGTTTGCATCCTAGCAGTGTTAATAGAGCAGGTGATGTAATAGGAAGGTTCTAATGAATAGAATAATGTAGAAAGTAAAGAGTGAGGTTGTTCGATACTCTGGCTTCAAGAGGTTCGAAAGTAGTGCAAAATATGATGGACATGAGGATTATTTATAGATGGATATTAGGGTTCAAGGTTCAAGACAGAACCTTCTAGAAGTGGCGGTGGATCACTCTAAAGTGTTACCTAACATGGCATGCAGATCGAGGCAATCCATCATGTGGCACATGGTATATGAATATGATCCATTGGGTTTTCCGAGTTGGATAAAGTCCATTTCTCGATTTTGTAGTAATTTTAGGAATGTTCTATAGAAAATTGTGGATAGAGATATAATTTAGGATTATCCCTTGGAATTTTTAGAAAAAACAATTGAATATATTTGGGGAAAAAGGATATTTTTATTGAATGAAAATTATGAAAAAAGGCTTGTAGAAAGTAAAGTTGAAGAGAAAATTGCTATTTTGGTTTGAAAAGAAGGTTTCTTTACAGAACGCCCAAAACTGGGCAAAAGTAGGTAAAAATGGTTGTCTAAAATATATAGAAAAATATTAAAAAGTGTAGAAAAAAAGGAAAAAATGCAGATAATGTGTGGCATGTAAAATGGGATCCATCTTTAGCCAGGGATTTGACATTGATCATGAATTTTTGCTGAGAGAACAAAAATGAGGTGTCAACAGTGTCCTCTCTAAAGATAAGGTTTGAGATAAGAGTGAGAACTGTAGAATCGAGCCAAGTCTAACCCCAATTCTTGGACAGGAAAGGACAAAAGGTTGGACTCATCAAAGTGTTCTAACAAACCGGGTGGAGGGTGGAAAGCATAGGTGATGCCTTTTCCTTTAAAGGATAATATGTCAAATATTCATTCATTAAAAAATAAGATCTGGGCAAAAATGATTTCTCAGTGTAAGGGTATACTCTAGACAAAACACTTACCTATATATGACTAGTCATTTATTCCCATGGAATGCTGATTAGCCATTCAAAATTTATCAGGAACAAAAGTGAATTTCTTCATTAATCTAGTTTTGAAATCGATACATATTTGATTCTCTCATTATCTCATGCCTTAGTGGGAAAATGATGGATGTGAAAAAGTGTATAGGGTTTGTGGTTTGATACAAATTAGTAATATCTTGAGTTGACGATCATTGTAAAATCATGGAAACTTCTTAACTGTGAAACTATTTTTGAGAAATAATTTATCACCTCTTTTTTGTATGAATCTTTACTTTTTAGTTTTTAGTGGGAGTAAACCCATCCGGGTTTTGGATTAGAACCCTTGAAAAGGCAAAATATGGGGAGTTTTCCTATTCCATAAAGGGATTTGATTGACCCAATTGAAGATTGAGTGTCTGACAAGTGGCAATATTTAAGTGCCTCCACCGATTTATCATACATCCCCTAGAAAGTAGACAAGCAATTATTCTTAACTCTTTAGTTATCTTCTAATTTGAGTGTGATTATCAATATTGGATATTTCAATATTGGTGTTTAATTCATGAATCAAGATTATAAAAAGGTTCCTAAAATGTGAGTGACGATTAAGTTCATTTTTAGGTCATGATCTAAGATGTTGGAAATGAAGATACAATTGGTGCAGTTTTAAGTCAAGAGCTAGCACTGTAGAATTCTTTTTAAATGAATATCATGGTTAGTTTAGTTTTACGTCGTGAATCATGACAATGAGAGATACCAAAGTGAAAGCATGGTAGTGACCTCATTTTAAGTCACAGTCCAAGACTATAGAACCAATGTCATAGATATGAAAGTGAAAGCATGAAGTTGGTCCTGTTTTAGGCCTTGAACTATGACCCTAGGAATTTTTCAAGTTGAGGCTTGGTTTAGTTTTAGGTTATGATCTGGGAGCATATGAGAATAGGTGTAAAATTGGTTATTGTCCAATTTTAGGGCATAGTACAAGATTGTCAAATGATTTTAGGAGCAGGCGTAGGAAGTTCAAGGTCATGATCTAGGACCGTAGTGATTTTGGAATCAGATCTCCTATCAAATAGGAAAACTATTAGGTTTAAATTGAGATCTAGAATCCTCATATTTTTACGTGTTTCTGGTGTTTTATTTGTATTTTTTTTATTTTCATGTTTTTTTGTTATTTTTAGAAGGATCTGGAAATTTGGTTGAAAATCTAGGGACTTGTTTGCAAATGTTTTGCAAAAGTTATTATTTTTATAAGTGGGTGAAATGGGATGGGATTGAGCACCTATATCATTTCAACTTCTCCCAACCTACAGTTGCATGCCACTTGAGCAAGCAATGACGAAGATCACGATGAGGAGAGAGAAGACTGAGCTGATGGATTATGATGATCCACCACATCTAACCTAGTAGATGTATCATTATGCCATCCAATCTTGGTGTGCATCTCCGGTAGGTTTGGCTCTTTAGATCATCCATTTTGGTAGTAGTCTTGTACACATTTCATCTATATTCATCTCTGGGAAGGTATAGCTTTCACTTTTGCACTTTAGTTTGGCCATATTGACCCTTGGTAGCATAACCGAGATCTAGGTCTCTCAATTTCCTTTGTGGTATGTAAGATAAAGATAACCGAACTCACGTTTGAATTTGTGATTTGATTGATTTTGTTGTTTTCTTGGTCATCTAATGTCTGATTGTTTTGATTCCAATTGCTAAGGAAAGCTTATGTTGTTGTGTTTGTGAACTTGCAGATGGAAACCCAAGACTAGGATTAGGGGGACCCCATTATGCATGAGAAAGATGCAAATGATGATACCAGAACTGAGGCACACCAATGGTATGTATTGTAGAATCATCTGTTGAGTTTTATTTTTGATTATTGATATCTTTGATTGGTGTTTTCTCTAGGAAGGAATCATGGTGGTGCAAGAAGGATCACAGGGGAGCTGATCCCATCTGAGAGGTTCTTGGTTCATCTAGGCACACTAAGGATTAATATACACCATGGAGATCAACGATATGGAGATGAGGTATATAGCTTGGGGAATTTGCTCCTTGGTATTTTCTTTGTGTTTCTTGAGCTTGAATTAGGCTTTTCTACTATGGTAATGGGTTTTGAATTTGTCTTATGCTCCATATTTTTAGGGTCTTGGATTTCCAGACGTGCAACAATAAATCCTTTGAGATGAGCTGGGGATGTTGTATGGCGGTTAAGTTTTTGAAGATAGGGAACCAACTTTAGTAGCTGTAACGATCTCACTTTCCAACATCTACCAATTAAGGAAGACCCAAAAAGTTGAGAGCCATTACCTAAAATTTCCAAAAATCCATATTTAACCAGATAATAAATAATAGTAAATAATTTCCATTAATTCAAATATTGTTTATAAAATGCTCCACTAGGGAGTTACATGAATTTCTATCATAAGAATTGTACATATGAGAAGAAGTATCTATCTAATCCTCATTACATGTTATCTTTAATGTCCTCAAGTAATTTTATCTATCCATCATATCTTTATAGCTTCATATATAGCATGTACCTAAGATGCCATGAAACAAAAATGTAACTCAGTATATTACTATACTATATATGTGGGGTGCATTCAAAGGTGTGCAAGTACATAAAAACATATTTCCAATCAATTACTTGCATATAACTTTCATTTTCTTCCATAATATTCCTTTATGTGATACTCATAGTGGCATTGTAATTGAACACAATGTAAATAAACACTCAACAGTTTATTTAGTCAATCTTTGATAAAACCTCAGCAAATACGAACAAATTATATTGTAGATTGTCATAATTGTACCACACACCTTTTGTAGAACCATACATATCTTGTAGTCATACTTTAAGCATATTATCTAATCATGCAAGCAAATCAAGTAATCAAAATTTAATCTGCATGTATGCAAATCCTAAAGTGTCACCATCATATTATTTAGATTAAATCGTACTCAATCCTAATCTTGGTTTAAAGTTGTCTTAGGTTTAGGATATGGAATAAGGTCTCAAACCCTATTTCCATAGCATATTAACCTTAGGAGAAGACACTGATCATTGGATCCATAATATCCTTACTGAGATCATATTAAGTTCATCACCAACATGGCAAGTTAGGACCTTTAACCCTAATTCTTCATATGCATGATTATTCACATTAGCAACTCTAATTGTTATCATTATAGACATAACCATGTTAAATCACTGTTATATTCCACATTATAAATTTACATCTCAGGGAAACATATCAACATGATTAACAACCTATTCATAGAAAACTAGGGTTTTTGTGCATTAGTCACCAATTTAACACATATTAGCATTACTTTTAGAATTGTGATCAGATTTAGGATTTGCTGATATTTTATTTGCATTCCTCTCATTTTCATGATCAATTTGATATATAGGTTGGCCATATTCAGATAATCCTAGTAATTTCTATGAATTAATAAAAAATAGTACTCATATCATAGCCCTAAGACATGTGGAGCCCTGTCATTGGTTGACACGGTAACCACTCAGTTCCACATAGATTAAGTGGACACAGTTTATTGGTCCACTTCTACCCTGGACCAATTGTTAGCTGGGTGAATTGTGTTGTTGTTGGACCCACCCATCCTCCCTCTACCTCACGTTGCTCGTCCCTTCTACATGGGAACATACACATACATCGCTCTGGCTTTGTAGGTAGCACAACGCACCACCGCTCGTAGGGCTTCTCATCATCCACAGAGCCATTCTCTAGAGTTACCTCCTCGTGTGCCCCACATCCTTGTCTGCTCTTATCGAAGACATTGCCCTAAAGACCCAACCACACATAGAACTTCCCTTCACCAGTGACTAACCTAGTTCCAGTTCTATGGGCGCAACACTCGTGATGTTGCCTCTCATGGGGGAAGATGAACCCCGATGTCCTCCTCATCATGCACAAACACATCATTCGGTGTACCTCCCATCCTACCCTATCGACCTCTGCACCCATCTTCCTAGACGTTAGCCTGCACCAGTTCATATGTCGTCATCCCAACACCCTAGCTATTTGTGAGAAGGGAATACCCTCCTCATCATCTGCAGGCCCAGAGGGGCGTTTCTACCATTTGTCTTTCTCCCGATCAATGCTATTTTACCCATGATTTGTTGTACAAACTATAGGATAGATCTAGGGTTGGGTGGAGGATAATGATGAAGGAATTAAGAGAGGAGAATGGACATCTACTAGTGCTTCCTTCTCCTGATACTATGGGGTATAAGGGAGTCAAGGTGGTCTGACTATCAAGATGTGTGGAAGGAGGGATGAGACTCTGTTGTCTATGCATGCATCCTTCCTATATATACACCAACCCCCTCCTCCCTTCTCTTTCCCCTAGTTGTGTAAGGAAGATGTCAAAAAGGCAAGGTGCTTTTGACATTATCACTTTCCATAAACAAATCATAACCACCGTTCCTTAAGTGATAGAAAGATGTCTCTTTTATTCAATAATTGATCTCCAACCAATGAAAAAGATAAGGACAATGCATATACTTTAGGAAGTAATTAAACATAATCCCTTATATGAAAGTCTTACATTTTATTCTTATAAATACAAAAGTCATGAGAAGGTACTGCCACATTCTTATTTAGACTTTGATTTTGGAAACTAAATTCCATTAAAGAGTATTCATAATTACATGGTGTACAATGAATCTATTTAGGAACTACTTCATCATTGAATTCTAGACTATTCTTTTATTTCTTTCTTTGACTCATTCAAGGAAATTCCCTAATACCTTTCCACATTATATTTAGTAATTGGGATTTATTAGGATATCTTTCCCATAAAAAAACTTGCTTCTTTTAAATATTATTTAATACAATACCACTATCTCATGGAATATATTTTCTCTCCCTATTTCTATAATTTTATTCCTTTCCTTATTATTTCAAGTATACCAAAAGTTAGATCAAATAAGACTAATTGATGTCTAAAAACATATGTTGCCAAACTAGATAGATAATTACTCTTTTAATTATCTAAAACATCACACATATTATTTTCTTTTGGAAACTTGCATATTATTCCATATTTCTTTTATTCAAAAATCCGTTAAAGTCATTTCTATTTCTTTATGCAAAAAATATCTTATTTATTTGTCTTGTGTACCCATGCCACAAAGTGCAAAACATTGTTATTATATGAATATTTCCATTGAGGAGATTACTTATCAATTCATGGCTTATATATAAAAATGAGAATGGAATGTGGACCAAACGATATTCCCATTGATGTATGGAAGAGTATGGGGAATGAAGGAGTTATGTGGTTAACAAAGTTCTTTAATAAGATCATGAAGACCAAGACGATGCCAGATGAGTGGAGAAATAGTACTATAGTCCCCATCTACAAGAATAAAGGTGATGTTCAGAGCTGCACAAACAACAGAGGTATCAAATTGATGAGTCACACAATGAATCTTTAGGAGAGGATTATTGAGCAGAGAATACGATCTATAACGTAGATATCAAACAACCAATTTGGTTTCGTACCTGGAAGATCAACAACAAATGCTATTTTTTGATAAGGAAGCTTACAAAGAAGTATAGAGAAAGAAAAATAGATCTTCATATGGCGTCTATTGATTTGGAAGAGGCTTATGATCGAATACCCAGAGAAGTGTTGTGGATTATTTTGAAGAAAAAGGGTGTGCCAATCCAATACATTGACTTGATCAAAGACATGTATGATAGCTCTACTGCAAGTGTGAAGTCTCCTGGAGGAGAGACACCAACTTTTGCTATCACAATTGGGGTACACCAAGGATCCATACTCAACCCATATCTATTCTTTCTTGTTATTGATGAGTTGACAAAGAATTTTCAGAATGATATTCCTTGGTGTATGTTATTTGTTGATGATATTGTTTTGATTGACAAAACTAAAGATGGATTGAATGATAAAGTTGAGAGTTGGAGGAAGGTATTGCAATCAAATGGATTGATGATTACTAGGAGCAAATTAGTATATGCATTGGAATTTCATCCAATCTCACAGTGTGAATGATGGAGCCAAGTTGGACGGAGTAGATATACCAAAATGTGATAAATTTCTTTACTTGGGTACCATTATTCAAATAGAATGGGATATACAAAATGACATTTGTCACAACATCAATGAATGATGATTTAAATGGAGGATTGCAACTAGAGTATTATGTGATAGGAAGATCCCTCTCAGGTTAAAAAGTAATTTTTATAGAACAGTTATACAACCAATCGTGCTCTAGGGGAGTGAATGTTGGGCAGTGAAGAAACAAGGTCTCAACAAGATGAACGTGGCTGAAATGCATATGTCGAGATGGATGTGTGGGAAGACAAGAAAAGATCGCTTGAGAAATGACTATATCAAGAATAAAGTGGGGGTGGCGAGCATTGAGGACAAGTTGCGTGAGGGCCGACTCAGATGGTATGGACATGTGCAAAGCAGTTTTACTAATGAGCCTATATGAAGCAATGCTATTGAGTCAAGCACAATAAATAGAAAAAGAGGAAGGCCTAAATTAACTTGGGATGAGCTTATAAAGAGATATTTTGAATCTCTACATCTCAACCTGAATATGGACCATGATAGAGATGAATGGAAATAAAAGATTCATGTAGCCGACCCCAACATAGTTGGGACTGAGGCTTAGATGATGATGATGATATTTATATAATTCAATTTTACCAAAAATTTGAGGATATAAGTTTCACACTTCCTTAAAAGGAATTTTGTCCCCAAAATTCACATCTAGTAAAGTTAAGGTGAATGATAGCTCAACTTAATTTCATAACTTAGGGTTAGAACCCTACTTAGATATAATTGACATCTTTTATTGATATGAAAATTCCTTACATCATTACTTGGATTGGTACTTGAAATCAATTCAAGGTATATTTACATCCTTAGTAAGACATCATTTCTTGGTGATTATATTTTCATTTGTGATTTCAGCTTCACTCGATGACTACCTTTTCACCTAGTTTTCCAACCTATCACTCATTTATTTTCTCATATGGGTGAGGTAATACCTCAAAATCTAGGTCATGTCATTAAGTTAACCTTAAGATTTTCATTATCATATGTCAATTTTAAGCATAAGATGTGTTTACCCAACCTCTCTCCCTCATCATAAGATGAAATAAGTGTTTGACTACAACCTAGTTCATCAAATTAATTCCAAAGAAGAACCCTGCTAACAACATGGTGGACTACAAGCCCATAGAGTTTTGCTCGATCCTATACAACAGTGTAGCTAAACTTCTTACTAGTAGGCTTAAATATTGTCCCCCTCATGTGATCTCCAAGAATCAATGTGCTTTTATTAAAGGATGCAACATTTCAGATTGCTCGCTTCTGGCCACATAGATCCTCATAGGGTTCAAAGTGAAACAGCTACCAAAGCTTGTGTAAAACTCAATATCTCCAAAGCCTATGATTTTGTGAGGTGGGACGCCCTTTGGGACATCATGAGGTCTATGGGGGTTCAGTGATAGATGTATAGACCTGATACAACAATGTACTCAAACCACTCCTTCTCTGTATTGATTAATGGTGTCCCTGAAGGCCTCTTCACCGCCACCAATGGGTTGCGACAAGGTGAACCATTTTTGCCTCTTCTCTTCACCATTGTGATGGAGAGCCTGACTAAGATGATTAA
This sequence comes from Alisma plantago-aquatica, assembly GCA_963693085.1. NCBI lineage: Eukaryota > Viridiplantae > Streptophyta > Magnoliopsida > Alismatales > Alismataceae > Alisma > Alisma plantago-aquatica. The sequence continues at coordinate 443,481,757 of OY856415.1, forward strand.
GGATGTTGAAGAAAACAACAAGATCAAAACCTACAACATAAAAGGCATAAAAGTCATATCACACTTGATCTTTGCTGATGATGTCCTTCTCTTCTCTACAGGACATAAGAATAGACTCTTAGAGTTTAAAAATGTTCTAATCATATTTGGCAAGCTCACTGGTTTGTATATGAGTGATATAAAATCCAAGGTGTACCTCTCTAAATCTTGTGATAATAGGAGAGGTAGACTAAGGATTGCCTTCAGAGCTCAGGGTGGAACCTTTCCTACTAGATACCTTGGGGTCCCTCTGTGTAGTGGAAAAGGTTGTAACATAGATTACCAAGCTTTCCTGGATAAGGTAAGGGACAAAATTGAAGGCTGGTTAGGGATCCAAATCGCCATGGCAGGGAGAGTGATCCTGATCAGGTCAGTGATCTAGAGCTTGATCAGATTATGGGGGGATATGTGTGAGATCCCTAACATCACTACTAAAAAAATTTGAAGGCTCACCTCCAACTTTTTTTGGGTGGGGGGGAGAAACCATGGTGTCGCATGGGAAAAAGGCTACAAAGCCCTTTGAATATGGGGGTCTTAATATATTTGACACAAGTGGCATTTTGAGGAGAGGTACAATCAAGAGAATTGATAAGTACCTTAGACTACATCGTGGTGTGTGGGCCCAATGGATACACAAGAGGTATGGAGATCTTAAGGGCAATGACTATAATCCCCAAATGGAGATCTCATGTGTATGGAGGATGATGGACACCAGGTGATAAGAGGTCAAAAACTTGTACTCTTGTCATTAAAGTGGGGTATGGACACTCACCAACTCGCATATCAAACCGTGGAACCTTAGATATGGTGAAAAGGTCCCATGGTATGAGCTCCTATGGTTCAAAGGGCATGTCCCCAAGTGGAGCACCCTTACTTGTAGATCCATACAGAGTCAACTCACCACCTTTGACAAGATGAGAGACTGGGGTATTGATGTGGAACCCAAATGCGTCCTATGCAATGAATTTGATGAATCCCATCATCACCTCTCCTTCAGATGTAAGACCACCAGATAAAGTTTGTGTCATATATCTCTGAAGAATGGTTGGGGAGGCAATCCACCTTGTGATATTGAAAACACAATCAAATGGGTCTTGGATAAGGGACCAATATCCATGAGAAGGTTTGGAAGCCTTTGCTTCACGGGGCTTTGCTACCATATCTGGCTGGAACGTAATGGTAAAACTCATGATAAGGCAGGGAATGATGAGATGAAGATGTTTGAAAGAATATCCAAGGAGAATACTTGGACTTCCAAATCAAACAACTACATCAACACATTCCTTGATTTGCAAACTAAAAGGTTTTGGGATTTTGTAGTGTAGTCTTTGTATAGAGACACTTAGAGATACCCTCTTTTGTAGTGGGCCCGGGTGCCTCGTTGAGTGCCTTGTAGCTGTACTACTTTTTGTTTGATCAATATATTACCTTACTCCAAAAAAATAAATTGCCACAAAAATTAGCATTGATATTCTAATTCTTGGGTCTTGTACTCCAGTGCCATGTTTCAAATATATGATGCTTATACTTGCCATAGTTTCTCTCAACATATTGATTTTATCAGACTACTTAGCTAATGTAGCGATACTTATCTATAACCACCCATAGATATGGCATGTATTATTTCACCCTGGAGAATGTGTTATTCTCCCCCATGTATAATTGTTGTAGGTGAACGGAATGTGTTACTTCTCCCCTCACCTATAGGTTGGGGTCCGATATGTCACACCCCTGACCTGGATTATGGATTAACCCTAGGATTTTTGCTTAAGTGAGTTACTTAGAAACTGATTCTATTCTTTTGAAAAGTAATTAAGGCTTCTTGTGAAGTTTGTTTTCAAGTTTGAGCTTAATTGCAAACTATTTGTGCAATTTATGAAAGTCTGAGTGAAAAGTGCAATTTACCCAAGATGAGGGGTTACATTGCAAAATGTCACATGTCGAATGTGTTATAAGTGTTTTAGTATCATAACAGAAAGTATGATGCTAAGTGGTGGCTTGTGGAAAGCTTAAATCCAAAGTTATAACCCGTTTGAACAATGCTAGTATTATATGCACCAATTTTGGTACAAGTTGTAATTTGCCCAATATATGGGTTTAAAATGTAAAATACCACCTATAGAGTGTCCCTACCCCCTCTATGTATCTTTTATAGGAAAGATAAATAAGGAGACACTATGTTTGAATCACCTGTGAGTGATGATACTCTTGGTGAGGGAAAGACCAAGGAAAGAGTTGAAGAAGAAGCCTTATATGTGTTGTATCGAGTTGTGGACTTGAGATAGGAATCCTACCAGCCAAAGATCCAGAGTAGAAGTATCCTATCAGTTTGTTGATCCTTGGAAAAGGCTATGTCAGGAAGGGCACCTCAAGAGGGTGGCCCATGACAGATTGCAAGCTCCTTTACAAAAGCGTATCGGATTGTCTCAATGATGAGATAAAGATGAGGAAACTTATCCAAGAAGATAGAGGAGGACTGAAATATCTTCCCTATATTATCCTCAAGACTCTTGCATGGCAAGATATAGATGTGTGCATGCATGTCCACGTGCCAATCCTGCATGGCCATGTGTCATCTAGTGGCATGAGGTGAAGACACCTCTTATACACTTTATCTCATGAACCCAAGTATATATACTTCACCTTTCACCAAGTTATGAAAGTTTACGATCCTCACAACCATATCAGTTGGATATATCATGAAAATCCACTTAGGTATCGTGAAAAGTATCTCATGGAGCAAGCAGAGCTCGAGCACCAAGCTTTAGGTAAGGCTTTGGTCATCTTCAACCTTGGTTGAAGTAGGATATTGGGTTATGAATATTCCTTTCTTTCCTTCTTCACCAAGTGCTTAACCATAGTGAGTTCTTGTCTATGGAGGAGTTGTGAATGAGCCCTGGACCTTGGAGAAGTTCTTATTCAACCTTAGGAACGTAAAGCTTTGGAGCTTGGGTCTTGGAGCTTTGAAGTTATTCACAAGGCGGGTTATATAACTTGAAACCAATCATGTTATTATTTACCACTTAACTTGTTACACTAAAAGATCACTTTCAATTCCTATTTTTATTGAATACTTGATGAATCTATGAGTTCTCAGAATTTCCTAGACATGTTATTTATAAACTAAAATAGTTAGGACGAAGGTCTAGAGATTTAAGAAGATGGTATCACTTTATAAAGTGATATCAGGTTTAAGCATACAAACAAGTAGCTCATACCTGATATGGTAATATATATGCATCACTTGCAAGATATGTTGGTGAGATTATATTTCCTTGCACGATATGGATAATTAGCTCATACCTTGAAACATAATATAGTGTTAACCATATACCTTGTGCACGATAGGAAGATAAGTATAGACTTCATGCACGATATAGGAACAAGTGTATACTTGTAAGTCGATATGAAACCCTAGGTTGGGTAACTCAATATGAGTGAGAATAGCAAGTGCTCTTTGCACGATATGATTATGTAATATACCTCTGGTACATGATACCTTGAAGCACACATCTGGTGCATGATATGATTGATTGAGTATACACTTATGCATAATAGAAAACATGAATTAAAATACAAGGTGTAACCCAATATGGTTGGAATATCTCAACCCAAAATGAAACCTAGATGGGGGTTAAACCAATATGGGGATAGATGTTAGCTTATACACGATATGAGCCACACCCTTTGCATGATATGGGAGATACCCACTTACCCCTTATACACAATACAAGTCTAAGACTACACCTCTTGCGCGATAGAGAGATAGTGAACACTCTAAACAATATAGAGTTGGATAACCCTAGGTGATGGGTAAGCCGATACAAGTGGTGAGTGATACCACATGGACGACATGCATAATATCCCTTGATTGATAGGAATAGCACCTACTCCTATCTTGTGAATGATATGAAGTTCAATTCATACTTTATGCATGATATGGCATAATCTACCCAATATGGTGGAAAACCCTAGATGAAGGATTGGAACTCGATATACCATATCCTTGGTATACTGGATTGTGGTATGAGAATTCAATAAGACACCTAGCTTGTCAAATAACTATATGATGAGGTTGATCCTTGAAGGAATGAAGGGTTTATGAGTCTAAGGGTCTAACCTAACATGGTAACCCGATATGTTACCTGACATGGATACCCGATATAATAATCCTGAATGGAAACTAGTATGGTATCTTGTATATATATCACTCAAATGATACATGACGATGCATATGCTCTATGCACAATATGGTGCACACCTTGTGCACGGTATGGTATCAAGCACATAGCTTATACCCAATATGGGTTCAAGCACCTAGCTTATACCAGATATGAAGTTATCTTGAAATGATAAGGACTAAGTGATAGTCAATTTGATATGGGTACGTGATATGATGATTAGTGGATACACCCTGAAACATGACATGGTGATATGACTGTCTCACATGCTCGATTTGGATACATAACATGAATTAAGGAATATAGCTTAAAGCATGATATGATAATGTACACACATCTTGATACCCAATAGGGTAGAGATACTTCAATCATATGTGATTGATTGAGTGAAATATATTACAAAATAAAAGATGATGTGATTTGTTAAAGATGAACTATATTCGTCAAAGAGGAGGATTGAACCAAGAGCATGATGTAATCAATATGCTAGTGAGGATAAGAGAGAAACTCATACTTTGTGTTGATAATCATTTAATGATAAATGATGAGAACAGATAAGTATGAATGCATACTTATGATATCAATATATGCTCCTAGATGTATGGAGCAATGAATTAGGGTTTGAATTGATAATATGAACTTGAAGCCCTATTCGGCTATAAAGAGAAACCCTAATAATAAGAAGGTTGTACTCATTTTATTAAATAACCTGTGTGAATATTTGTTGCCTAGTGAGAGGTGACAAGATATTTAATGGCTTTGGATCCATGTGAATAGTTGTTGCCTAGTGAGAGGTGACAAGATGTTTAATGGCCTTGTGAGCCATGTGAATAGTTGTTGCCTAGTGATAGGTGACAAGATGTTTAATGGCCTTATGAGCCATGTGAATAGTTGTTGCCTAGTGAGAGGTGACAAGATGCTTAATGGCCTTGTGAGCCATGTGAATAATTATTTCCAGTGAGAGGTAACAAGATGCTTAATCAAACTATGCGAGCTATGTGAATTTCTTATACAACAAGTGAAATGAATACCTTGGTCTGAGGACCTAGAGGTAACGTTACTTGTTATAGAGGTAACAAAGCTATGTGGTGATATAGGGGTTGAATACCTAGATCCAGTAATCATGACAATGATGACGTGAAGGGATGAGGATTCCCAATAATGTGATAAGGGACTAAGATCCCAAGTACCAAGTATCTAAATGTGTTTTAAAGACTTGAAAAGTACATGATAGATGTATTACACCTTTTTTTATAGAATTTGTTGTGATTAATAATGATTACTTGTTTGACACTAAAAGAATGTTGTAATGCATGTAATATATCACTAGAAACCACAAAATGTTGCCCTGACAATAGATCCATCAGCGTTAGAATTTGCTGAATGGTGAAACGGGCTCCCCGTGGCATAATCCAGAATGCATATTTTTTAATTTGTGGGGGGCGTAAGTACGGACAGCCAGATGTGAGCCGATCCACTTACGAACTCGAAATAAATGTCTCAATTAAGCACGATGAAATGGCCCGTGGTATAGAGTATGGCTATGTGACAAAAACTCAGTAATTTCATAGCTAGGGACGGTTGTTAGTATATGTTCCCCTAAGAGAGTACATGCTGATGCAGTACTCTGAGCGAAGATGCCTAGTACCCGGGCAGGCTCCATTACAGCTGACACGAGATGTCCTGCCAATAGATGACACGAGATGTCCTATTGAATCTTGTGTGGTCTCATATTGACCGAGACAGATGAGGTCATAGCATTCGGCTCTCCCATTGACCTTGTATGGTACATACTTGTGAGAAGTTTGTGGTCGGTTGGAAATGAATGGGGTATACTTCATCTCCTCAGGGCATAAGTGTGATAGTAAAATATGTTCAGCCGTGTAGCATATTTGCTTAAGGATCGAATACGGAAAACTTTGTTTGATGCACTATTCATTTATACATCTTATCTTGATAGATGTTATTTATAATTCTTTACATTCCTCGTAAAGTAGATAGATGGTTTATTAGTCTACCATGGGTAGATGCATCCTTTTCCTTAAGTAAGGATATTGCTTTACTCTGTTCATACAGTGATTATCATGCCTGTTAATATAAAAGAACCTCTACTCAGTTTTATAAATACTTAATCTATGTTAATAATATGGTCGACGGAGAGTTATATCTCTCATAGGGAAAATTATCTCACCCAGTGGGATCCACAATTTTTAGGTGGACGAGCACAAAGTGGAGACCTTTCTATAGAGGTGGAACAATAGCTGGGGCAGCAGTAACAACTCAGGATGAGTGTATTCCCTATGTGTCGTCTCTGTACTCTCAGGTTCTTAGAGTCAGATCGTAATGGTTTCATGAACAATCTGAGATTTTGGCTTGTATGCCTCAAAGTTTTAGGTTTCTCCAGTATGTGTTTTGATAGAGCAACTGTTATATGTTGTCCTCGAGATGAGATGAAACAATGTTATACAATGTAAATCATGATATGTATGAGTTTTAGATCTTTCAATAAGAGTTATCTGGAAGAGGATCTTCTTGAAAAAATGGTTTTAAATTTTAGTGATTTTTGTTAATCTGCTAGTTATGGTAATTCCACATAATTAGTAATGATTTGGTTGTCGGTTTGATGATGTTAGTTACACAGTAGGTTCCTCAACCCTAATTAGTTAATGTAGTCAATATTAATCATGCATGCAAATCCTTTACTATTTTAATGTTATGAAAAGCATATTCCAAAGGAAAGTTTTGCAAGCCTTAGGGCCGTGGTCCCTTCTAGACACCATTATCTTTAGAAAATACCCTAATAATTCCCTTGGCTCTATGGAACTTAAAATTAAATAATTATTAAAGGTTGAATGGTAAACCAATATTTGATACCAAATGTAACGAACCCCTCACCTGTAATCACTAATTAAGGTGGACTGAGAGGGTAAGAGCAATTATCATACATACATGATTTACATTTGTCAACTAACAAAAAATAACTATAAATTTCATTGAATGGAAAAGTGTTGATAACATTATGAAGATAGAACCTCCACTAAGGATTTACATGAAATGGAAATCTAAAGTTTGAAATAGGAAATTAGGACTACCTATTTAAATCCTCCATGAGAACTCTAAACATCTTTCCCTTTGGTGCCTTCTTGTCTGGAAGTCCATTTTGCAGAATAATAGAAATTTAACCTAAAATTCTGTGAAACAGAACACAATGAGTATATTGAGATATAATGGTATGTGGGGGAGATAAAATAATCGTATGTATGTGTCACAACATAATCAGCCATAGTTTCTAACTTCTCAACTCTTAATCACTCAATCTTTGTGGTACACTCCCTCATTGGAGTTTTCTTGTGGGGTACCCTCCCACTACAATTTTGTCCCCGCAGTAGACTTCTCATAACCTTCATGTTCCTGAGCTTGGTTTGTTATGGCTTTCCTTTCCCGAGTTGGCCTCATAATGACCATCCTATCCCGACTTGGTCTTATTGGTTATCTTCCTATCCCAACTTGATCACCCATCATCATAATGACTTTTTATACATCCCATACATATCACTTAATCAACCGGAGATAGTATAGCTGATCAAGTAATACTTATATAATGTTATACTCTTAGGGGCCTTATATATTGTAGGAAGTAAATAAACAATCAAGCACTTTTATTGCAATCATCCAAGAAACATTGGGAAACTATAGAAGTCAATAAGGTGATTAGTTTTAGGCGTAACCACATGCCTTTCTCAGAAGTGACTTAAAGTCCAAATAAATAAGTGAAGTTGTACTTAAGAAAGAAATCACCCTAAAATTGATGCATAACACCCAAGTATTATTATTTTGTTCATAATCTAACACTAAGACTGACTTAGGTTCCAAGTTAGGGTTTTGTGGTCAAATTGGGGTTTCCTTACGATTTTGGCTTACCAAACCCTAATCATCTCATTTAATGCTTTCTAACTTACAAAACCTAATTTTGATATCATATGAGTTTTTTTTAATCTCAAATTAGGTCTAAGATTCCTTTTTATCCAAAAGGATTAAACTTTATCCATTGAAGTCATTTAATCAAGTTATGATCATTATAACTAAGAAATTAGGGTTTTCGTACATTTAATACCTTAAAGTTAGAAACTTTAGAAACTTTTAGAGTATGGTAGAATTAGGTCCTAGAACCAACTTAATTGGATTCCTTGTATTTTTCCAATCAATTATCATATATTAGTTGCCACATTTGGATAACCCTACAATTTTCTATTATTTTTACAAGATAATCCATTTTTAGGCCAATCACAGGCTGCCACCTCATCAGCTGATTGTGTAATGCCAACGCGGCATGCGACCACGGTCGAGCCAATTGGATCATGCCATATTAGTGGCCCGCGCTGATGTGTCTTGTCTAAGAAACACAAAAAAAAGGGTGGGGAAAAGATAGAAAGCCCTAAACTGTTAGAAGAGGAGTCAGGGGAAGACAAGACCTTTCATTGAGGGTCATTTTCAATATTGACTCACTTTCTTCTACATGATTTTACTTTGAGCCTTCAAATCTATGGACGTCAGGAAAGAGTTCCAACGCCTCTACCTTGACCTATAGAACTGACTGATTGTCTTGATTGGTCAGGAGATGGTTGGAGTAGCAAGGACGATAAGATGGATCCCTGGAATGGTTCAGAGGAAGATGAGAGGAAAATTAGGGCTTAGAGAGGAAATTCGTCACAAAGGAGGGAGTCTGGGATCAAGAAGAGCCTCACAGTTGAATTGGTGATTTCGCAGAGGGTGGACACCCCCTTATATAGTCTAGGCTATGGTGTACATGTCTCGGTTGAGTTAGCAAATTGGGAAAATCCTTAATGTCCCTCCAAGGTAGAAAAAACCTAGGGTACGTAGATGCCTATCACCCTCATGAATCCATTAAAGGGGTTTCCAAATTTGCTCGTGATATGTGGCGAGAGGAAATCATGTAGTAAAGTCATCAATTCTGCGTGCCTATTTCCTTTCCTATTAGGGGTAGATCACGACCCAAGCATCGTTAGATCCTGATCTGAAGGCTATCAATCTGTGTAAATATCAGAAGGAGTGGGTAATATTTTTCCTTTAAAATTGTGACTTTCAATTTGTTAATCCTTTAAATCCTCCACTTTAGAAATCTAGTTTAATTCATACCTTGCTCTCCTTTAATCCTTTAATACCAAAATTTGAAGGAAAGTCTTAAACACTTGTATCTAGGTGTGGGTGAGGTTTGAGACAAAAATACACAAGGTGAATATATTTTCTTGGGTTTTTGGATTTTGTGCCTATGTTATATTTTTAGGATGGAGGTTGTGTTCCCCATACCCATGTTTTGTTCCCACCTGTATATATATTAGGGAGTTTGGCAATACAATATTCTCTATCTATTTTCAAGGTTGTGAGTCTTGGTCTCCATTGATATTTATATTATTCTGGTGCTATTTATCTTACATGCATGCGACTTGATATTATTGTAATGGGTTTTGTTCCCAAAAATTTATGTGTGCTTGTGTGGCAGAACTTTATGTTGGATTAATTGCAAGTATTCCTATTGTTTATTGTCTTTTGAAATTCATTTCTTTTATGACCAATTGGGTAGTCCTTTTTCTATGGGAAGTGTTTTTATACTTAACATCCTCGTTCTTTATATTTCTCAATTCATATTTATATGTACATACATGTGTTTCGTTGATAACTTCTAGTTTGTCTCATCTTATGGGGTATACTTCCAACCCTAGTTGTGGGACTTGGAAGATCAGACATTGTGACATGGACCTGCTAGGTGGATATCTTGGGAAGATAGAGTTGAGATAGATGGATATACCTCCACTTAGATCCTTATGTTGTAACATTCATGTAAGCCCTTTATTGGAGATGATAATGTAGTTTTGTAAAATTGAATATATTCATGAAATATTATCTTTTTGTTATACTTTGTCTATTTTATATGTTATCATTTGAGAAAAGATATAATTTTACACCAATTCCAGAATAGCTTTTGAGTGTGTATAGAATAGATGGATTTATATCTCAAATTAAGTATGGCATGGATCCCCTGGTCCAACTACTTACAAGATGGAAATAGAGCGATAGTGGTTGGATTTCTAGCTATTTCAATTTTTTCTCCCTTATTAGAGCCCTTGCCATCCATAGTTACACACTAAGTGAGATTTTAACCCTAGAACTTATCTAAGTTGTATATTTGGTGATGAATGAACAATTTGGAATCATAAGATGTGCATATAAGAATCTTGACAAGTAAACCATAGTGTGAGGGGACTCATAAGATCATACATAGGTTGTTGTAGTATATCACTTTGAAAGTGATAAGTTTCAGCTCTAGGGTGGTTTTTGGCTTGAGGTTGAAAAAGTAGTTGATAAGAAGATGATATATGGAATACCTATATGACTCGTTTCTCATGTTTGATTTTGGATCAATCTTTTGTTTTATATCAGATAGTTTTCATCATCAAAAAAGTTATTTTCTTCTATACTATTATATGTATAAAAGAAAATTTTATGATTTTATTGATGTTTTCTCAAACTGAGTCACAAAGAAGAGAGGCACGAAGTTTGATATAGAAACCCTAGATCTAGTTGGTATGGGCATTATTAACCCTAGTCTTACGTGGAAGTAATAACTAGGATAGTAAGACATTTTCTAGAGGTTTACCTGACATTCCCTTATATCCACTATAACTTTTTGGCTTCTCATCTGAACCTTAGGGTTGTTAGGTTAGTAACACAAGGACCTGAAAATAAACCCTAGGTGGGTATAACAAGTTGGTTGGATGCATGATCTATGAACAACATAAACACCTAAAATATTCACCACTAAAATATCCATAAGTAACTCTAATACTTTGATGTTGGTTAGCTTGTCTTACTAGGTTAAACCTTTTAAGGGGTGGAGTATAGGTGATTGATAATATATGAATGATTAGATTTTGAGGATGAAATCCCTTTAATTGGTGGAGTAACTTAATGAACCAAAACTTATAATCCTACCCTATCCCATGATTAGAAATCTAGTGACAACGGTTCCCTATATTTGACCAACAATGATAAAATTTTACTCTAATAAATAATGTTAATACATATAATATAATGTGTGACAATAGGTTCTAAAAACAATATCATACATTTACATAATAATTTAAATATATGCAACATGTAAGTTAATTCATGAACTACGTTACATACATTTCTTTTGCTAACAAATTCTCACATAATGGTTAAATAAGAGGAGAAATATACTTAATGCAAGTATTAGAATAACAATTTGTATATTCATGTGAAATCAACTAAGTTAAAGTGAAAATTAATGGACTAAATATGTTAAGTAGTAAAATATGGAACTTCATGCATAATGTAATAATATGAATTTAATAGGACTCCATTAAATGAGTGTTTATCATAACTATAAAACATTTTGATAAATACTATGATAATAAGCCAACATTTCTAATGCTACCCTAACTCATAAAGATAAACTTAAAAATCTAAATCTAAAGGTAAATGTATGTTCCTTGGGCCCAAATTATCTTGGGTGCCAAGTTTCATATTATTTTAACTATAGTAATTACCCTAATCTTATTTAGAGAAGAAAATAGTAGAAAAGGACTAAAGTGTTAAATAAATTATTAAATATCTTCAAAATTGAAAACAAATCACAAATTTGGAATCCATGTACCAAAATTAGTCTATCTATTAATTTTCACATTAATTGAAAAATGTTAACTATCCTATTGTAGTTTAGGAGAGAGAATATGATTGACAGTCCAAAAATATTAAATAAAATTGTCAATATTCCCCCAAGGAAAAATTAATGAAAAAAAGACTCTTCACATTTAAGTTTGCTTGTAGTCCAAGTTTTACATCTTTTGGGTGTTCCAAGATTCCTTAAGTTTATTAAGGAAAGAAAATACATGATATGATCTAAAAATATTAAATAAAATACTAGATGTCTTCTAAAGTATAAACTAATGCCAAAATTGGAATCCACATACATTAATTATCTTAGGTGACAAATTTGGTATAACTTGAACAATGCTTGAACCTTCAGTAAATTTAGGAAAGAAAACTCATTAACATTTGTATAGTGTTGCAATTAATATTTCATTATGGTAAATTTTCCTGAATTATTTGTGTGATGCTGGAATTTTGGCTCTTATTTAAATTTGATTTTTTTGTTAACCGTATGATTTTGATCATATGGTCATATAGTTTTCTTCCTCCTTGCCTCTTTCCTTTCTTCGAGTGCTACGAAAGAGACTCCATTTTCTATTTTCATCTCGCATTTTTCTCCCTCTCTCATCCACCTTGCTCTCCAATTTATCCCCCCTTATGTTCCTCACACCATTCTATACAATCCTGTGATAGGTTCTCTAGGGTTTTATCCTCTATAAAACCCTAGACGCCTTTGTCTCCCTTTATCTTTGTTCCTCCCATGTTTCACCCCCTATTTTCCTTATTCTCTCAACTCAGGCGATCACACCTATAGAAAACTGGTCCCTGGCTTTCGCTACTTCACCAAGAGTCAACCCTTGGTGTTGGTTTGGCTTCCTCTGACCCTGAGCTGGTTACCACACATCCCATCTACTGTCATTGGTGAAAAATAGTTCTACCAAGTTCCTCACCATCATAATCGTGTCCAAGAAGATAGAACGTCTACCCTACACCCCAACAAGTTTGTTACTGCTTTAATTTCTTCAATTGAGGTTCAATCTAGTTTTCCCTCTTTCTCCCTCTTTTCCTTTTGGTTTGTAGCATGGCTGAAAATCCTTTGTCTCCATCTTAATTAGTTGTGGGTTTCATCACTTTCGACCTCGCAGTGGTCTCCTAAAGCTTGCTAGACTTTTATGTCCCCTATGGTGATACTCAATGCTTGATTTCATGTTCTAGATTCTAGATGTTGAGTTTTTTGGCTTCATTTCTGCTTTGTGTTTAAGTGATGTATGGGGTGGTGTAGAAAATGATTATCACTGATTTCCTTGTCTTACCCCTCTCCTTTTCCTTACTTATCTATTTTTCCTCTAGGAGTATTTTGGTCTTTTCCCCTCTCGGTTATCTTTGACACACAAGTGCTTTGTTCTCATTATACGCCTAGCTTGCTATAGGCCCAGTTCATTTGGCCACCTTTGATAGGACCACATCAACAATGGCGTGTCAAGTATATTTATTCCTATGGCTTTTTCGAAGGACCTCATTGGTCAGAATTATAAAATACATAATTACTCTATAGGTCATAAAAATAAAAAAATGTGTTTGGGCTCACAAAATTATATTCTTTCCAATGATATCGATTTTAATCACCTAATTCCAATCCAATAAGTATATGATATTTATGGATTTATTTAATTGGTTAGATTTTCTATTATACATAACTAATAATCCATATGGAAGAAAATAAAATAAAATATGTACCGAATTTAAAAAAATATAATCTATAATATAATATGGTTTCAATAACCTAATCTAATAGTACTGAAAGGGGGGATTTTAGGATCTATAAAATTAATGTAAATCTAACTGTAATCTCATATATGCCTTTTAATTGGTGCTTTTGGACTGACTTGGAATTAGGGTTTGGACTTTGGATATTTGAAAAACTCCTTGAGGTATGGTTGCATTACCTATTTTTCTATATTGAAAAATTAGCCCAAATTATCTCTCTCTTGATAGCCTACACAATCTCTCTCTTTTGAGGATTTATTCCATGTAAAATATTCTATTGGATTCTGATCTTATGGTCATCCTACTTTGTTGGACTTTCCTTTGACACTAATTTGTACTTTTATTCATGATGAAACCCTAATTGTACCCTTTTTTATGGTGGACGATAATATTGTTCATTTTTGTGATGGAAATCTTATTTATTCTATAGAAGACTGAACTCTATACTTGCCTTATCATTATGCATGCTATGTGATTCACTAGTCCTAGAGTACTGTAATCACTTTGGTTTTTAGGGTATGTGCCCATGATATATTTTTGTGATGGAGGTTATGTGCCCAATACCCAAGTTTTGTGCATACTTCTATATATATTGGGGAGTTTGGCAGTACGTCATTCTTGTTGGTATGTATGCCCATAGAGCAAGTCATATGATGATTGTAATGGGACACTTTGTAAATGATTTGAATAATAATAAAGGCAATTTCCAATCTATATGTTTAAAACTGTTTCTGAGATGATGGTGTAACATGATAGATGTCTAAAGATTGTCTTACTCAATGACATATGCTTTTAGGTTCATGACCAAAACGATGAGATCATATGGATGTTAAGAGTATACCTTCTTGTTTAGTCTCTAGTCGGTTGTTATTGTGGAAATAACCATAGACATCAATAACACTAAAGACTAGATTGTGTGTTGGTTGATGACAGAATCTCATTAGTCATGATATGGTGATATCAAATCAAGCACATAGGTACTTGTTAGAGAACAAGGTACCGGACAGACCCACCGTGAGAGTGACACATGGAACCATGACATGGTAGTCACAGTCAGCTCTCACAGTGATGGTGGTGAGTGTGATTCTTAGACCTGAAATCACTACACTCAACACATGTCGTTGGGTACACTTTGACATCATCAAACGCAATCCTGAAACATGGGTTGTTATAAAGGTGATGATTGGGTGGCTTTGACACATGGGGCTTTTGAGGGGTGAGTGATAGATATGGGATTTGTCCCTCCTAAGGGAGTTTGATATCCTTGGCCACTTGATGAGTAGGATTAAGAAAAGGCATGCGCATGCACGTGTGAATCAATATGTGATATTGATGTCATACACATCTCACTCGGTCTACTCTGAGATCAAGGAAATGAATGAACATTGACAGGATGACTGTTCCATGCCTCGAGTTCATTCTGGATATCAGTGACAAAGGAATTATACATTCACTGTAACACCATTCGCAGATTGTAGGATGAAAGTTGTTCTCCAACTTTCTACTTTCACTTGGGTAGCAATGATGTGTGACTAGACACCGCTCTTTGCTTGTGAAGTCATAAGTGTTATGGACTTTCACTGCCAACGTGAAATGGACCTGCAGGGTCACACACATAGGATTTAACCTGGAAGAGGAGTTTTGTCCACAAGCAATGTTTAGATTGATTACTAAAGGAGTTTAGTAGTTCAATTAAACACTAAATTAATCGATAGCTCAATATCATATGGTTCAAGGTGTTGGACGCATTGATTGGAGTATCGGATTGATTGAAATTGCATTTGACTGATTCTGCACAATCTGCATTCCCAACCGATCGGTTCATGTGATGAACCGGTCGGCTGAGGTTGCTGAACCGGTCGGCTCAATTGTTGAACCGATCGGCTCATGCACAGAGTGAAACGACCGGTTCAAGTGTTGAACCGATCAGTTCAACTGGTGCAATCGAGCAACTTGGGAAAGTAGGATTGGTGAGAATTTTCCTTTCGTTTCAGTTGCCCAATTCGATTGGGAATAATATTGGTATTCGATACCAATTGGGAAAGAAACAAGGAAAGTCAATCGGGAACCAACCTGGAACCCCAACCGACCGGTTCATGAGTGAACTGATCGGTTCAAGGGTCCCAAACGATCGGTTCAGTGGTGAACCGATCGGTTCAGGTCCCCAACCGACCGGTTCACTTGTGAACCGATCGGTTCAGGTTGTGAGATGGTTGCTTTTTGTGGAAAATCTCGAACCCTTCTACTCCTACTTTAGTCCCGTATTGCCGGGCACAGAGAACCCTGTCCCATGACTCGCCTATATATATAGGGGTATTGGGGGCTTCTCAGTGTACAACTCAATGCAAGTTGATTGCTCTACAAAGTTGTCGCTCTCTCTGGTTTTGGTAACCGAGAGAGAGCCCGAGCAAGTGCTTCCCGCAAAGGGAGGTGCAGCAAGGGAAGGACAACTGCAGTTGTAGTCGACAACAGGAGAGTGTGTTGGCGACTAGTACATCAATAGGAGGGTGCGACTCCTTCCACTTCCTTGTGGGACAAGGAGAGTGGAGTTCCGGGTGGTCCGTGTGGACTACTTCAGAGGCGGGAGGTCACTGCCACTCAGGAGGACAACCGTCATCCGACAGTCCAGTAGGAGGAGGAGTCTTCAGTCCCGGTGTGACCAGGAGCTGCACAGACACCGTCCAAGACCGGAGGTGAAGACCGCGCAAGGAGCGTGGCACTGTCACCGAGCAAGCCTCGGGACAAGGTATGATTCACAAACCGTCTTTCCTATTATATAGATGTTGACACGATTCCTGTTGTTCCGGGTTTGGAGAAAATTTTGTTTCCGCTGCTTCTCTGCCTCCTCTAAAACCCATAGTGGTATCAGAGCCACGTCAACCTCTCTATGTTTTAGGATTATCAATGTGATCGATTTTGGTTTGTCGCCTTTATTTATTGCATGCGATGCAAATAATATCGGCTTTATACATGTCCAATCCACAAATCCCTAATATACATATATGATATGTAATATTAATGCACTCGATACGCGTCGCCCTTAAACGAGTTTTGTGGTGGATGTGTAGCATGATTATGTCCTATAAACCCCTATATCTGTGTGTGGTTGTTTGTGTGGTTTCTTGCATCTCGGTCTGCGCACCGATTCCCTTTCTCATATTCCTGATGTAACTCGAAATAATTCGAGAATTCTTTTCCTACCTTTGCTCCCCCCGAATGTAACTCGGGGTTTCACAATTCAATTGTAAATAGGATAGATTTTATTTCCTGTTATGTCAAAGAACGGCGGACAACCTGAAGATGACCGGTTCAAAGAGTGAGCCGAGCGGTTGGTGATCCAGATGGCCGGTTCGAGGAACGAGGTGAGCGGGTGGCGACCTGAGGAGATGCACGATGACCGGTGAACCGATCGACTGGAGGCACCAGTCGATCGGCTGGTGGCACCCGAACAACCAACCTGATGGCGAGCCGATCAGTCATGGAGATGAGCTGATCAAACCCAGAAAGGCAGACACAAATTTCATCTTGTACAGGTTGCATGTGATGTAGACCTATATGACCGTGATTCCTCTTGGCTCGAGGAATCAAAAATAGGATGGCCATAATCATTGCTTTTTATCGTTCATGCATGTTTTCTGTGGGATATAGCATGTATATGATACGTACTATATATTGTGGTGATTGGATATGTATATGTATATAAAAACCAAATCCCTCATTAAATATTAAGTCTTATATGCCTTCCATTAGCGACACACATGGCAAACTTGATCGACCAAGCGTAGGTTACGCCAAAGCGTGGTGCGCCGTCTATCTTGTGGAAGTGTGAAGGGTCGACATGTAGGTTCTGCCAAAGCAGGGTGCATGTTTACCATGTCGGCTATTGGGTTAGACTTAACTGGTGATTCTTAGAGCGTCTAAGCCCAGAGGCAAAGAATGTTCATGGCAAGGTGTTGTGCATGTTCATTCATCAAGAGTTGCATATGATGCAATTGGCAAGAGTTGCCTACCCGGAAGATTTGAGTTGTGGGTGACAGCCAAAGCTGGTCCATGGCTTAGAGGATTCTAGGATCTTGACCCACTAGAAGATTGTACACTGCAATCTTCCGAATTGATGGTGAGGGCTATCAATTTGAGTCAAAATAGTGGGAGCGGTAATTAATTAAAGGCCTAATTAACTATCGTCAAATTTTATTCAAATCAAATAAAAAACATTTTGACAAATGCAAATTTTCTCTTGTAGAATGGCAAAAGAATCATCTTTTAAAATGGGAAATTAATTGAGAATAAATTCCATAACTGGTTGAGGACTGTGGGAAGTGTTCTGTACAATCCAGATATACCAGGAGCCTTAGAATCCACTCTATGTACGCTTAAAGCGTTGGTGAAGAAGAAGGTAGGTAAGTGAGAGAAGTGTTCTCTCGCCAAACCAATTTCTTCTACATGGAGAGGATGGAAGGAACAATGGAAGAAGAAGTCGGAGATAGAGGTCTCTACTTCTGGTGTATACGTGATAGAGATTAACTTTACTACTTCTTCGTCATGGGTACTTGATATCGGATGCGGATCTCATATTTGTTCAAATGTGAAGGATCTTAAGAGAAGTAGGCCTTTGGGGAAAGGCGAGGTTGAACTACGTGTTGCTAATGGGGCAAGAGTTGCCGCCAGTGCCGTAGGAACCTATGAGTTAACTCTACCTAGTGGGCTAATAATAGAGTTGAAGAACTGCTATTATGTACCTGCCATAAATAGGAATATCATTTCTGTCTCTTGTTTGGACAAAGATGGATTTGAATTTCTTATTAAGAATGGAAAGTGTTCCATTTCTAAAGATGGGATCTTTTATGGCAGTGCCCCTATGTCTTATGTTCTATACTTGATAGACTTGGAGACAAGTGTATACAGCGCAAACACCAAAAAGAAAAAACTCAACGACTCAAACAAAACATATCTCTGGCATTGTCGTCTAGGGCACATAAATGAGAAGCACATTTCTAGACTCCATAAAGATGGTTATCTAGACTCTTTTGATTATGAATCAATAGAGACATGTGAATCTTGTTTGTTGGGCAAGATGACCAAGACTCCCTTTTCAGGTAAAGGTGAGAGAGCTAGTGATCTATTAGGACTCATACATACTGATGTATGTGGGCCTTTTAGAACTAATGCCAGAAATGGGTGTCAGTACTTCATTACCTTCACTGATGATTTCAGTAGGTATGGCTATGTGTACCTGATGAAACATAAGTCAGAAACCCTTGAAAGGTTCAAGGATTTCATGAATGAAGTACAGAACCAGCTTGGTAAAAGTATTAAGGC
Organism: Alisma plantago-aquatica; assembly: GCA_963693085.1. NCBI lineage: Eukaryota > Viridiplantae > Streptophyta > Magnoliopsida > Alismatales > Alismataceae > Alisma > Alisma plantago-aquatica. The sequence goes on from OY856415.1 coordinate 443,500,755, forward strand.
ACTTCATTCCGATCGAGGTGGAGAATACTTGAGCCAGGAGTTTGAGGACCTTCTGCGAGCCCGTGGTATTGTATCACAATGGACTCCGCCTGGAACACCACAACATAATGGTGTGTCTGAAAGAAGGAATCACACATTGTTAGATATGGTGCGATCAATGATGAGTTTTGCTGATCTTCCAATTTCTTTTTGGGGTCATGCTCTTGAAACCTCCGCGTTTACACTTAACCGTGTACCATCTAAATCGGTTCAAAAGACACCATATGAGATATGGATTGGGAAGCGTTGTCTTTTATGAAGATTTGGGGTTGTGAGGCTTACGTCAATAAAATGTTTCCTGATAAGCTTGGACCCAAATCTGATAAATGTTATTTTGTTGGATATCCCAAGGAGACCAAGGGATATTATTTATACCACCCAACTGACAACAAAGTGTTTGTTGCCAGGGAAGCTGTATTCCTAGAAAAGGAATTTATTTCCAAAGGAAACAGTGGGAGGAATATAGAGCTTGAAGAGGTTCAAGCCCAACAAGAGAACATTGAACCGGTAGGTGTACCAGAGGAAAATGGAGATTCACAAGGTGTTGTGGAATCTCATTCTCCTCAAGTAACACAAGGACCTCGTAGATCTAGTAGGACTCGCCTTGAACCTGAGAGGTTTGGATACCTTGTAACTCAGGAAGGTGGAGAGTTGATCATAGATGATGATCCAACTACCTACATAGAGGCTATGGAGGGACCAGATTCTGAGAAATGGCTTGAAGCCATGAGATCCGAGATGGAATCCATGTAATCCAACAAAGTATGGACTTTGGTGGAACCACCCGAAGGGATAAAACCCATAGGGTGCAAGTGGGTCTTTAAGAAAAAGACCGACATGGATGGCAATGTGCAAACTTATAAAGGCAGATTGGTTGCAAAGGGTTTTCGAAAAATTCGAGGTGTTGATTATGACGAAACCTTTTCTCCAGTTTCCATGATTAAGTCCATCAGGATCATGCTTGCTATTGCAACTTACTATGACTATGAGATTTGGCAGATGGATGTTAAAACTGCATTCCTTAACGGGAATATTCATGAGGATGTGTATATGACACAGCCTGAAGGTTTTGTAGATCCAAAGAATGCCAATAAAGTCTATAAACTGCAAAGGTCAATCTATGAATTGAAGCAAGCATCTCGGAGTTGGAATCTTCGATTTGATGAGGAAGTCAAAGTGTTTGGCTTTATTCAAAATGAAGATGAACCTTGTGTGTACAAGAAGGTTAGTGGGAGCTCGACCACATTCCTCATATTGTATGTGGATGACATACTTTTGATGGGGAATGATGTCTTAGCCTTAGAGAAGGTAAAGACTTGGCTTGGGAAAACTTTCTCAATGAAGGACTTAGGAGAAGCATCCTACATTCTAGGAATTAAGATCTATAGAGATAGATCTAGAAGGCTTCTCGGACTAAGTCAGAGCACGTACATTGACAAGGTGCTGAAGCGGTTCAGCATGGAGAACTCAAAGAGAGGCAACGTCCCTATGCTACATGGAGTTACCATCTCTAGAGCTCAAAGTCCCCAATCTTGTGAAGAGAGGGAGCGTATGAATGGGATCCCATATGCATCAGCCATTGGATCCATCATGTACGCTATGTTGTGCACACGCCCAGATGTCTCGTATGCTCTCAGCATGACGAGCAGGTACCAGTCAGATCGCGGGGATGCTCACTGGACAGCCGTGAAGAACATCATCAAGTACTTGCGAAGGACTAAGGATCAGTTTCTTATGTACGGCGGCGAGGAAGAGCTGGTTGTAAAGGGTTACACCGATGCAAGCTTCCAAACTGATAAAGATGATTACAGATCGCAGTCAGGATTTGTGTTTTGCCTTAATAATGGAGCTGTGAGCTGGAAGAGTTCCAAGAAAGAAACCGTTGCCGAATCTACTACAGAGGCCGAGTATATTGCTGCTTCGCATGCATCAAAGGAGGCTGTGTGGATCAGGAAGTTCATTTCTGAACTTGGTGTAGTTCCCAATAGCTGTGATGCAATTGAGCTTTATTGTGACAATAATGGAGCTATTGCACAAGCTAAGGAGCCCAGATCACATCAGCGGTCCAAGCACATACTGCGGCGCTTCCATCTCATACGAGAGATCGTACAACGAGGAGATTTGAAGATTTGCAAAGTACCAACTGAAGACAACATAGCTGATCCACTGACTAAGGCCCTTTCTCAACAGAAGCATGATGGTCATGCTAGGTCACAAGGACTGCGTTTCCTTGGTGACTGGCTCTAAGTGCAAGTGGGAGTCTGTTGGTATGTATGCCCATAGAGCAAGTCATATGATGATTGTAATGGGATACTTTGTAAATGATTTGAATAATAATAAAGGCAATTTCCAATCTATATGTTTAAAACTGTTTCTGAGATGATGGTGTAACATGATAGATGTCTAAAGATTGTCTTACTCAATGACATATGCTTTTAGGTTCATGACCAAAACAATGAGATCATATGTATGTTAAGAGTATACCTTCTTGTTTAGTCCCTAGTCGGTTGTTATTGTGGAAATAACCATAGATATCAATAACACTAAAGACTAGATTGTGTGTTGGTTGATGACAAAATCTCATTAGTCATGATATGGTGATATCAAACCAAGCACATAGGTACTTGTTAGAGAACAAGGTACCGGACAGACCCACCGTGAGAGTGACACATGGAACCATGACATGGTAGTCACAGTCAGCTCTCACAGTGATGGTGGTGAGTGTGATTCTTAGACCTGAAATCACTACACTCAACACATGTCGTTGGGTACACTTTGACATCATCAAACGCAATCCTGAAACATGGGTTGTTATAAAGGTGATGATTGGGTGGCTTTGACACATGGGGCTTTTGAGGGGTGAGTGATAGATATGGGATTTGTCCCTCCTAAGGGAGTTTGATATCCTTGGCCACTTGATGAGTACGATTGAGAAAAGGCATGCGCATGCACGTGTGAATCAATATGTGATATTGATGTCATACACATCTCACTCAGTCTACTCTAAGATCAAGGAAATGAATGAACATTGACAGGATGACTGTTCCATGCCTCGAGTTCATTATGGATATCAGTGACAAAGGAATTATACATTCACTGTAACACCATTCGCAGATTGTAGGATGAAAGTTGTTCTCCAACTTTCTACTTTCACTTGGGTAGCAATGATGTGTGACTAGACACCGCTCTTTTCTTGTGAAGTCATAAGTGTTATGGACTTTCACTGCCAACGTGAAATGGACCTGCAGGGTCACACACATAGGATTTAACCTGGACGAGGAGTTTTGTCCACAAGAAATGTTTAGATTGATTACTAAAGGAGTTTAATAGTTCAATTAAACACTCAATTAATCGATAGCTCAATATCATATGGTTCAAGGTGTTGGACGCATTGATTGGAGTATCGGATTGATTGAAATCGCATTTGACTGATTCTGCACAATCTGCATTCCCAACCGATCGGTTCATGTGATGAACCGGTCGGCTGAGGTTGCTGAACCGGTCGGCTCAATTGTTGAACCGATCGACTCATGCACAGAGTGAAATGACCGGTTCAAGTGTTGAACCGATCGGTTCAACTGGTGCAATCGAGCAACTTGGGAAAGTAGGATTGGTGAGAATTTTCCTTTCATTTTAGTTGCCCAATTCGATTGGGAATAATATTGGTATTCGATACCAATTGGGAAAGAAACAAGGAAAGTCAATTGGGAACCAACCTGGAACCCCAACCGACCGGTTCATGAGTGAACCGATCGGTTCAAGGGTCCCAAACGATCAGTTCAGTGGTGAACCGATCGGTTTAGGTCCCCAACCGACCGGTTCACTTGTGAACCGATCGGTTCAGGTTGCGAGATGGTTGCTTTTTGTGGAAAATCTCGAACCCTTCTACTCCTGCTTTAGTCCCGTATTGCCGGGCACAGAGAACCCTGTCCCATGACTCGCCTATATATATAGGGGTATTGGGGGCTTCTCAGTGTACAACTCAGTGCAAGTTGATTGCTCTGTAAAGTTGTCGCTCTCTCTGGTTTTGGTAACCGAGAGAGAGCCCAAGCAAGTGCTTCCCGGAAAGGGAGGTGCAGCAAGGGAAGGACAACTGCAGTTGCAGTCGACAGCAGGAGAGTGTGTTGGCGACTAGTACGTCAACAGGAGGGTGCGACTCCTTCCACTTCCTTGTGGGACAAGGAGAGTGGAGTTCCGGGTGGTCCGTGTGGACTACTTCAGAGGCGGGAGGTCACTGCCGCTCAGGAGGACAACTGTCATCCGACAGTCCGGTAGGAGGAGGAGTCTTCAGTCCCGGTGCGACCAGGAGCTGCACAGACACCGTCCAAGACCAGAGGTGAAGACCGCACAAGGCGTGTGGCACTGTCACCGAGCAAGCCTCGGGACAAGGTATGATTCACAAATTGTCTTTCCTATTATATAGATGTTGATGCGATTCCTGTTGTTCCAGGTTTGGAGAAAATTTTGTTTCCGCTGCTTCTCTGCCTCCTCTAAAACCCACAATTCTCTATCAGGTTTCAAGGTTGTGAGTCTTGTTCACCATTTTTATTTATATTTTTCTAGTGCTATGTTTATCTTACATGCATATAGGTTGATATTATTGTGATGGGTTTTGTGCCCAAAAATTTATATGTGCTTGTGTGGCACAATTCTTATGTTGATTTAATGGCAAGTATTCCTCTTGTTTATTATCTTTTGAAATTCATATTCTTTTATGCCAAGTTAGGTAGTACTTTCTTTTTCTATAGGAAGCCTTGTTATACACGGTGTCCTTGTTCCTTATATTGCTGAATATATATTTATATGGACATACCGACATTTTACTAATAACTTGAATTTGGATTAGTCTTATGGGGTATGCTTCCAACCCCAGGTGTATCACTAGGAAGACTGTACATGGTGACATGGACCTGCTAGATGGAGCTCTTGGGGAGATAGAGTTGAAATAGTTGGATATCCCTCTACTTATATCCTTATGTTGGAATGTTCATGTAAGCCCTTTGTGGGAGATGATAATGTACTTAAAAAAACTGAATATAGTCATGAAATATTATTCTGCTACTGTATTTGGCATTTTATATATACTCATTTCAGAAAAGATAAAATTTTACACCTATTCCAACATAACTTTTGAGCGTGTATGGAATTGATGGATTTATTCCTCAAATTAAGTAAGGAGTAGATCCCCTATTCGGTCCAACTCCTTACATGAAAACTCTAGATTCCATACCACACTATCAACCAATCATTTACAAGCATTCAATGTTTTACTGACTCATTTGATTCCATCCCTCGACATTAACCCTAGAAATGGATTTACTACGTGCATATCAAACCCCCATATACCGGTCCTCATGTACATAACATACTCAATTAAAGTAAGGATTCAAAATTTAAATTGAGAAAATCATGATTGTTGGGTTCAAATATGATTACATTCATGTCCACAGAATTTCCAAGCATAAAACTTATTGACTGGATTTTAATCAAAAAGGTATAAATTGATATAGTTATATATCCATGATACATTCCATGTATATTGAATCAATAGATCAGGAACTAGACAAATACAAACTAATGATAATGGATATAAATTAGTCGCCTTTATTTCCCTCAAAATCATCTGAATTGATTATACAATTGTATATAAGTATTGGTAATGAGCTTTATTATTTTATCCAGATGTAATTCAATTTTCAACATGATTGAAAAGCTTAATAGGGAGAGAAACTCTCACCTAATGTGACAATAACCTTAAAAACGTAGGTCAAATTCTGATTTTCTAGAAATCTACCAAGATTCTAGCTATTGAATCCATTTCTTCCTTCCCTCAACTCAGATACCCTAGATATAGAGAATAGGAGAGAAAGAGTGAGAAAAAAAGGAGATTTGAAATCATTTAAAATCAAACAAGAGGAGTGATGGAATCTTAACATGTGAGAGAATATTCACCATGAAAGACTTGCAAGTAATCTAAACCTACTTGATTTTGTCATTTCTCAGATCATAAGCCCTAGATCGTCAATTCCACCACTTTCTCCTCTCAAACCCTAACTCTCCCTCTCTCTCTAGGATTTTGTTTCTCTAGAATTAGTCATGAAATATGATAGCTCCTTGGGTTCTATGTTACTCATATAGTTCAATTAATGTGATGCCCCATCACGCAATATGAGATTACGAAAACCACATAATCAACTGTTAATAAACCAAAAAACTAGAAAAATGGGTAAACTAAAACCGAATTAAACATTACCATCATGTTTAGAAATATTTACATGAATGTCCAGAAACTTTCATATCAACACATACCATATCAAATATTTTCATGTTTGTCCAGTGGCTGAGACCACAACCTATATACAAAAGATACTATTCCACATATACATGTCTAATACAACATCAACATATTGCCAAAAGCTCGATTTGATCTACATATCATCTACAAAACACCCCCTACATGGATCTGAGAGTACAATGACGACTCCAAGATGCTACTAACTACTAGCCAACCTTATGCTCCTACTGCTCTCCTATCTACTCTTCTGCATCACCATGATCCTGGCAACGTCATTGACGACCACCTAAAATGATGTGGTGACACACAAGGTGAGACCAACGTCCCAACGAGAGATATAACTCTCAATACCAGTTATTGATTATTGTGGGTTATATTATTAATTAAGTTAAGCAGATTAAACAAGTTTAAACATATAGGCATAGCAACAACCATGATTAATGATATATACATAGAATAGATAACCTATCATTAACAACATTTGGCTTCTCCTACTACATGATGTGATAACTAGTTGTATAAGAAACAAAACAAGGGTTAACAAACAATGTGAATTGTGTTTAACCCTAAACATATAAGCTACACAACTAGATTAAGTCTTTTATTAAGCCCTGGGGAGTTTGAGGTATACCAGCCAAACTCCAACAGACCACAATGAAGTTCCATTCAGTTCTGTACAAGATCTAGGAGAGACAGAATCCTAAGATCTCATCCACCCTCGGTCAGTACGAGTTATCCACAACAACATATACACAACCAAACTGCAAAACAACCGATTCCTCCCTTGGTATATAGATCACCGTACTAGTATCCAGGGTATACAAACCCTATCATCTGAGGTACAACCACAACTATCCTCAATCACATCATAGAAATTAAATCATAATAATCTAAGATATGACCTCGAACATTCTCCTACCGAGGTATGACTGCATTCATCCTCAAAAACATGCATATACTCAATAGTTACGACTCTGAGATTCCATTATAGGAATACTCGTTTCACCTTCTGACAAGTTCCGACACTGGAATGATCTATAGAATAGGAAACTACATGATTCGAGTTTCACTTAATTAGTTAATATCGATTGTGTGAGTTAAGACTGCATCAATCAAGCTACATACAAACCCTAAAAGTGTTCTACAAAAAATGGGTATGTTACAACTCCATAAGATATAAAATGTATGAAATGAATTCTTGTCACATCATCACATGATACTAATCCTTGTCACATAATGAAGAGGATTACACATCCACAAGGGCTCAACCATGCCCAAAGGTCATCAAGACCATCACATCATTCCCTGTAAGAACATCATTATCTTTCCATGCCTTACCCAAGGGCTCAACAACCATCACCATATATATGACATATAAATTTGACATAACATTGCATTTAAGAACTTATGATGTTCATATGGCAACATATTAGGGTTATAAAACATTGACAAAACATTTATTTCATCATACTAATAATACAAGGAAACTAAATATGATTAGACATCATTGCCAATTTGTATTAAGGTTAGGTTAAACAAAATATGTTGAATTAATGTTACAAAATTAACACTCAAGGATAAACTCTAGATCGTAGTGTTTCCATTAGATCATGAATGCATAAGGTCAAACATAACATGCTGATTCCATACAACCAAAACTCTTAACTCATACTCATAGGATCAGAAAATCATGGTGACCACTAGGCTCAGAAATCTCATCGACCACTAGGGTTAGAAACCTTCACAACCACTAGGGTTAGGATTCTCATCAACCACTAGAGTTAGAATCCTTGGCGATCACTAGGGTTAGAAACCTTGGCGCCACTAGGGTTAGGAACCTCATCAACCACTAGGGTTAGAATCCTGGGCTACCACTAGGGTTAGGATTCTTGGTGCCCACTAGAGTTAGAAACCTTGGCGACCACTAGAGTTAGAATTCTTGGCGACCACTAGGGTTAGTATTCTTGGTGACCATTAGGGTTGGAAATCTCATCAGCCACTAGGGTTAGAATTCTTGGCAACCACTAGGGTTGGAGTCCATGGAGACCACTAGGGTTAGGATTCTTGGCGACCATAAAGTTCCAAATCTTGGAAACCATCAAGTTCAAAATCTTGGCGACCATCAAGGGTCACACACATACGGGTATAGGGTTTCTATCTTCAAGGAAAAAACGTGCACCAAGTATAGAGGTACATCAAGAAGAATTATCTACTCAAGATCTATCATCTAAGCTCAACCCTAGGCAAATATATCATCTTTCTACTTGGAACAACAATTTAGGGAAAGATCATGTACATGAAAGATAAGAGTAAGTAATCATTGTGGAGGAAGTTATAAAACTCACCTCGAAGAAGATGAAGAAGCTCCAAACAGCAAGGTAGCTGGAGGAAAGAAGGTAGAAACCCTAATTTGAGCACTCCACTTGGCCAAGTTAGCTCCTTTTCCAATAAAGGAAGAAAACTCTATATCAAGGAAGCAAGAAGAAGGTGTATTCAACCTCTAGCACAAAGATTCACCATGGATCCAACCAAGAAGGAAGAGAGGAGATGATAGGGTAGAAAGAAAAACAAAGGAAAAGAGGGAGATCTCACTTACTAAGACCAAGAAGCAAAGTGAGGAAGCACCAAATGACCTCAACAAGGGTGGATTCAAACCCTAGGTTCACATGCAAGCAAGATCAAACACGATTCTCCTACATTGTCTCATCCTTCTCCATCAAGCAAAGGGGACGATCTCCAAGCAGCAACGAAAAAGTGAAAGAGATAGATGTGTAAAGAACTGGTTTGCATGCAAGGAGGGAGGTATATATTAGGCTTAAGGTGAGAGAAAGAGGAAGGGAGAGGTGTCAAGCCATGCATGCCATGTGACCAACATCAAAACATATAGTCCATGCAAGCATCTCATCCATGAAACCAGATTCACTATGTTGTTCAAAACCCAAACGACCACAACAAGAAAACTTGGCGACCAAGATGATTAGGAAACTAACTGCCAACCCTAGAAATGTTGGAAACCAAGATGAGTCAGAAGTCTCATCGACCACCAAGCCTAGGAATGTTGGCAACCAAGATGAGTCAGAAGTCTCATCGACTGCCAACACTAGAGGTCACAAGAAAACTTGGCGATCACCAACACTAGAGACCATGTGAAAACTTGGCGACCAGGATGAGTCAGAAATCTCATCGACCGCCAACACTAGAGGTCACAAGGAAACTTGGTGACCGCCAACACCAAGGACCACATGAAAAATTGGAGAAAAATACTAGAAACCATATGAAAACTTGGTGACCACCAACAATAGATGGCTCAACACCCAAGGTCAACCATTGAGTTAGGCCATCCATGAGAGCAAACCCTAAGTCAACACAAGGCTAGATGTCACCCCTCAAACCAAGATGTAACAAGGTGCCCCAAAGCACAATTATATAAAACATGATATGAAAAAATGTGAGTTACAAAAAGCATGTGACAAATTGCAAGAGAAACCCTACCTATGGGAAAATTGCATAAAATCCCAAAACAAGCACATATTTGCATAACTTGCTCAAATAGTGTCCAAATTGGACCAAACTTGAAACTTAAGTTGGTCAGATGATATCACAACACATCTTATGGTTTGATTAAGATTTTAAGCATCAAATGATGATAATAAAGCATGTTTAACAAAAAATCATGGTTAGGGTTCTTACAACCATAAATCCCTAACAAGGATTTTGCCCACAAAACCCTATGCGAACAAAGACGAGCACTTCCTACACATCTCATCCTTTAACTCCCATGTTACTTCCTATACATCAAGGTGATGAAAAAAACCTTAACTAAGAATATATCCTTCTTCTTTAGCTTCTTCACCCTTCTATCTAGGATCAACATAGGGCCCTCAACATAAGACACGTCCTCCTCCAACTCAACCTCCATTGGTTGCAACATTTGCTCTTTATCAGGGTGACATTTTCTCAACATGGAAAATGGACGACATATGCAACATGTGCAACTCTAGAGGTAACTCCAACTTGTGTGCCACCTTTCCAACACTTGTCATGTTAGGGTACAATCCCATAAGCCTAGGAGACAACTTACCCTTCTTACCAAACCTTAGCACACCCTTCCAAGGGGAAACCTTAAGGTACACACGATCTCCAAATTGGAACTCAAGCAGTTTGCAATGGTTATCGACATGTGACTTTTGTCTATCCTGAGTTGCTTTCGACTGCTTATGTATCACCTTGATTTTCTCTGTAGTATGTTGCACCAACTCATGACCTAAAAGTTCATACTCACCAATCTCATACCAAAAACAAGTGACCAACAATGTATCATGTACAATTCTTCATACAGTGCCATGTCTATGCTCCTTTGATAAGATTTGTTGTAGGAAAACTGAATCAAACTCAGATGCACATCCCAACTACTAAGAAACTACAAGCCACATGCTCTCTACAAATCTTCCAATGTCCGTATGGTCCGCTCTTACTGACCATATGTCTGTGGGTGAAGTTGCACTAAACCTCAGTTGTGTCTCCATAGTTGTATGCAACCATTCCTAAAACTGACTCATAAATTGTGGGCCTCTATCATATACTATGGTAAGTGGAATACCATATAGTCTAACTATATCATCAACATATATATGCGCTAACTTATCCTTTGTATACACCGTCTTAACTAGATGGAAGTGAGATGACTTGGTCAACCTATCAATTATCACCCAAATGGAATCATGACCTTTGGTTGTCCTGGGAAGACCAACCACAAAGTCCATGGTAATATGATCCCATTTTCATTACAATATTGGCAAGGGTTGTAATTTTCCTATAGGATTCTGATACTCTACCTTGATGTACTGACAAACTGGACACTTAGCAACAAACTCTGCCACATCACACTTCAAACATGGACACCATTACATATCCTTCAGATTGTGATACATATTTGTATTTCCAAGATACTTTTCGTACATCTAGGAATGATCCTCCTCAAGAACCATATTCCTTAGGCCCTCAACATCTAGAACCACTATCTTATTGTGGAAGCAAACTATCCCATCATCTAACTCATGAAAGCCATCATGATTTCCATTGCCAAACTCTAATCTAATCCTCTATATTATGGCATCACTCTTCTAAGAATTTTTGATCTAATGTATCAAGGTAGGCTTCTCCTGCAATTATGCTAGCAATCTTACCAATACAAAAACCTCCAGCTGTATATTCATCTAATGAAGTGACACTAACAAGTCTCATTTGTGACACACCACATAGTGTAATTGTGCCTAATCTACAAATAATGACAAAGATGACTTCCTACTTAGCGCATCAACCACCACATTGACCTTGCATAGATGGTAGTCTATCATGCAATCACAGACCTCAATAAGCTCCATCTATCTCCCTTGCCTCATGTTCATCTCTTGCTTTGACAAGATGTATTGAAGGTTCTTGTAGTCAATGAAGATCTGACACTTCTCTCCATACACATAGTGCCTCCAAATCATCAAGGCATGCACACAACTTCTATCTCTAGATCATGTATCAGGTAGTTCTCTTTGTGTTTTTTAACCTGTCATGAAGGAAAATGCATCACATTCTTGTCATGCATCAACACACATCCCAAGGCATTCCTCAAAGCATCACAGAAGGCGATGATACCTTTCCCATGCTCTAGCAGCAGTAACACTGGGGAATTGCTCAACTTGCAACAACTGGAAAGAATGTTGACACTTGTCGTCCCAGACAAAAGGAACACCTCTCCTAGTTAGCTTGGTTAGGGATAATGCCACAAAACTAAATTAGTTATGAATCTCCTGTAGTAACCTACCAAACCTAGAAAAATTTAGACTTCCTTTGGTGCCTTGGGTTGTTCCCATCCCAACATAGACTCCACCTTCTTCAGGTCCACACAAACACCTTTAATCGATATAACATGACCAAGAAAAGACAACTCGGTCAACCTGAACTCACACTTGCTAAACTTGACATACAACTTGTACTGCCTCAACAACATCAATGCCTGTCGTAGATGCCACTCATGCTACTGACTGTTTTTAAAGTATATTGAGATTTCATCAATGAACACAACCACAGACTAAATAGATACAGTATGAACACACTGTTCATCAAATCCATAAAAGGTTGTCGTTGCATTGGTTAGACAAAATGGCATAACTACAAACTCATAATGACCATACCTCATCCTAAAATTTGTCTTAGTTACACCATCCACCTTGATCCTCAGCTGGTGATATCCTGACCTCAGATCTATCTTCTAGAACACTATAACACCTCTAAACTTATCAAATATATCATTGATTCTCATCAACGGGTACTTGTTCATCACTGTAACTTTGTTCAACTGTCAATAATCTATACAAAGCCTCATGGAACCATCCTTCTTCTTCACAAACAACACAAGATCACCCCAAGAGAAAGTGATTGGTCTGATGAAACCCTTCTCCAACAACTCTTGTAAATGTTTCTTCAACTCCTACATCTCTATTTATGCCATCCTATATGGTGATTGAGCCATGGGTTGTGTTCTAGGAGCAAGATTGATCTCAAAATCAATCTTTCTAGAAGGGGGAACACTAAGAAACTCCTTAGGGAAGACATCCTCAAACTCTTGCACTACTGATACCTCCTGGATATTAGGAATCCTCTTCTTGGTATCCACAACATGTGCTAAGAAGGCCTCACACCCTTATCTCATCAACCTATCTACTATCATAGCTGACACCAAACACGTAGGAAGAATCTTCCTATCTCCTTGGAAGACCCAAGATCCATCTCCATCATACATCATCACTACCTTGGAACTACAGTATAAAAAAAACCTTATACTTCTCCAATGCACCCATCCCTAGGGTCACATTGAATCCATGCATGTCAAATGACATAAGCTCCACTTGATTGTTGTGTCTCAAAAAAGAAATAATACTATATGGAAACACCTCCCGCATCTCAGTGTAACCAACTAAAGGGGTTTCTAGTCAAAGACTATTAGATCTACTATAAATAGACAGATGACATCTACTGATCAACTATCTCATGACAAAAGAGTGCATCACACTTAGGTCAACCAATATAGATATGAACGAAGAAGCAGATAAGTCAGAATGAAAAAGTTCCATCTGACCTCTCATGGCTCTTGGATTGACCACTTCTTCCGGCTAACTCATAGCATAGAATCTAGCCAATGCATGTTGTCATCCATGTTACCTACTAGCTGGTCCAGATGACCTCGTCTATGATGCCTGACCACATCCTCTACCACCACTGCTGCTATACTGCTGTTGTTGCAAACCCTATTGGCTCTGCCTCAACTCTTGTGTCACTTCTTCATCCTTCATAGGGCATGTCCACCTTATATGTCCTACTTGTCTACACTTGTGACAAGTTCTCCATTCATATTGTGGCCTATATGACCTTGTCACTGACACAGATGCTATATTGCATGCTCCTACTGGTGAAAAATTACGACCTCCTCCCTTGCTTGGGGACCACTATGACAATACTCGTGATCTCGGCTCATACTGTGACTATTGTGAAGAGAACCTTAGATTATTATAGCCACCAGATGATTGTTCTTGAAACTGAGCTGGCCTCTTTTTAGCATTGTCTTCACACTTCTCAATAGCATACCTCTCAATCCTCCTCACAGACTCCACAAAGGTGCAAAACCTCTATCTATTATCCAAATCAAACATTGTCATAAACAACTCCATGCTCATACCCTTCTCAAACCTATGAATCATTTCCTTTTCTGTCACCGCCATATGAGGTTAGAACCTCAAATGCTCCATAAACTTAGCTTCATACTCATTAATGGACATCAAACCTTGACCTAACTTCTCAAAGTGTGATGTCTTCTCATCTAGGTACGTCTTAGGCAATTAACAACTCACAAACTCCAGCCGAAAATCTTCCCAACCTCCAAAACTCTGGGTCTTTTCTCCTATTTTATGGCCCACCAGTGAAAAGCACTACCCTTCAATAGGTAAACATCATGCTTCACATTTCCCTCTTCTAAGATATTCACGAACGTAAATGCTTTATTAATCTATGTTAGCCACATGCCAACATCAAATGAGTCTGTTGTAACCACATACTCAATAGCTTTAGCATGCCACAACCTCTCAAACGTCTTCTAGAAACCCTAAGATTCCACATTAAGGACCACTACCCTAGCTTAAGGTATGGGCTCTCTATACTCTATATGCATAATTGTTGCCATGAGCTGTCCAAACATGGACTGAGAAGCATGATTTTCCATTACTGTAGGGTCAAACTAAGGCACTGTGGGCTGTTCTAGCCCCGTCACAAGCACTCTTCCATAATGCATCAGACTCCTATCTCCACCTCCTGGCACGACATAGATACTCTCCGCCAACTCTTCACATTCTCCAGACATATCTTCATAAGCATAGTCTATAATCAAATATGTTGGATTACATAAGAACAAACACAAACCTAAATCCTATGTCCCTATAGACTCAACAAACCTAAAGCTCTATTACCAACCAAACTGTAATGCCTCATCATGCTAAACAAGATTACTCAAACAAAACACATGATCAAATGTTGATAAACCACAAAACTAGAAAAATGGGTAAATAATAACTGATTTAAAAATTACCATCATATTTAGAAATATTTACATAAAGGTCCAACAACTTGCATATCAACACATACCATTTAAGGTATCTACATGTATGTCTAATGGTTGAGGCCATAAACTATATACAAAAGATATTGTTCCATGCTTACATGCCTTATACAACATCCACATACTACCAAAAGATCGAGTTGATATACATATCATCCACAAAACATCCCCTTCTAGGACTTGAGAGTACATGGACGACTCTAGAGCACTACTAACTACCAGCCAACCTTCTGCTCCTACTGCTCTACAAGATTCTCTTCTTCACCACCATGATCCGAACGACGTCGCTGATGACCACCTAAAAAGATGTGGTGACCCACAAGGTGAGACCAACGTCCCAATGAGAGATATAACTCTCAACAATGGTTATTGGTTACAACAAGTTATATTATAAGCAGATTAAATAAAACAAGTTTGAAATGATAGGCATAGAAACATGCATGTTTAACAAGATATACATAGAATAGATAAAACTATCATTTACTAACAGTTGGATTCTCCTACTGCATCATGTAACAACTAGTTGTATAAGAAACAAATCAATTCTTAATGAACAATGTGAATCATGTTTAACCCTAAACAAATAAGTTACATGGTTGGATTACATATTTTATTAAGCCCTGGAGAGTTTGACGTACACCACTCAGACTCCAACTGACCACTAGGAAGTGACATTCAGTTCCATAAAAGATATAGGAGAGTGAGAATCCTAAGATCTCATCTGCCCTCGGTCAGTACGAGTCAGCCGCAATGGCATATATATGGTCAAGATGCAAAATAGCCTATTCCTCCTGTGGCATATAGGTCACGACTCTAGTAACTAGGGCATACAAACCCTATCATCTAAGGTACAACCATAATTGTCCTCAATCACATCACATATACTGAATCATAATCATCTATGATACAAACTTGAGTATTATCCTACCAAGGTATGACCACAATCATCCTAAAAAACATGCATATACTCAACAATATATGACTCAGAGCTTCCATTAGAAATGGATCAACAACCCATGGCACTGCATGATCAGGGTTTCACTTGAATAGTTAATCCCGATTGGGTGAGTTAAGACTGCATCAGCCAAGTTACATAGAAACCATAAAAGAGTTCTACAAAACATGGGTATGTTACAACTCCAGAAGATATAAAATGTAATAAATGCAATTCTTATCACATCATCACATGATACCAATCCTTGTCACATCATGAACATGATCACAGCTCCACAAGGTCTCAACCATGCCCAATGGTTGTTAAGGCCATCACATCATTCCCTATAAGAACATCATTATCTTTGCATGCCTTACCCAAGGGCTCATCAACCATCACTATATATGTGACATATAAATTCGACACATCATTGCATTTAATAACTTATGATGTTCATATGGCAACATATTAGGGTTACAAAACATTGAGAGAGCATTTCTTTCATCAAACTAGTCATACAAGGAAACTAAGTATGATTAGTCATCATCACCTATTTGTATTAGGGTTAGGTCCAACAAGATAAGTTGAATTAATGTTACAAAACAACACTCAAGAATAAACTCTAGATCTTAGCATTTCCATCGGATCACGAACGCATAAGGTCAAGCATAACCAACTGATTCCATAGAGCCAAAGCTCGAAACTCATACTCATACTCATAGGATCATAAAATCTTAGTGACTGCTAGGGTTAAAAATCTCATCGACCACTAGGGTTAGGATTCTCATCGATCACTAGGGTTAGGATTCTCATCGACCACTAGGGTTAGAAACCTTTGTGACCACTAGGGTTATGATTCTCATTGACCACTAGAGTTACAATCCTTGGTGACCACTAGGGATAGAAACCTTAGAAACCACTAGGGTTAAGAACCTCATCGACCATGTGGGTTAGAATCCTTGGCAACCACTAGGTTTAGGATTTTTGGTGACAACTAGGATTAGAAACCTTCATGACCAATAGGGTTAGGATTCTTGGCAACCACTAGGGTTAGAATTCTTGGAGACCACTAGGGTTAGAATCCTTGGAGACCACTAGGGTTAGGATTCTTGGTGACCATCAAGTTCAAAATATTGGTGATGATCAAGTTCAAAATCTTGGCAACCATCAAGTTCAAAATCTTGGCTACGATCAAGTTCAAAATCTTAGTGACCATCAAGTTCAAAATCTTGGATACCATTAAGTTTAAAATCTTGGCGGCCATCAAGGGTCACACACATATAGGGTCTAGGGTTTCTATCTTCAAGGAAGAAACATGCACCAAGTATAGAGATACATGAAGGAGAATTATCTACTCAAGATCTACCATCTAAACTCAACCCTAGGAAAAGATAACATCTTTCTACTTGGAACAATAGTTTAGGATAAGATCAGGTACATGAAAGATAAGAGTAAGCAATAATCATGAATTAAGTTATATAACTCACTTCAAAGAAGATGAAGAAGCTCCAAACAACAAGTTAGATTGAGGAAAGAAGCTAGAAACCCTAGCTTGAGCACTCCACTCAGCCAAGCTAGTTCCTTCTCCAAAAAAGGAAGCAAACCCTAAGTCAAGGAAGCAAGAAGAAGGTGTTTTCAACCTCTAACACAAAGCTTCACCATGGATTCGACCAAGAAGTAAGAGAGGAGGAGATAGGTCAGTAAGAAAAACAAAGAGAAAGAAGGAGATCTCACTTACCAAGACCAAGAAGCAAACCATGGAAGCACCAAACGACCTCAACAAGGGAGGATCCAAACCCTAGGTGCACATTCACGCAAGATCGGACAATCTTCTCCTACCATGGATCCTCCTTTTCCACCAAGCAATGGGGACGAGCTCCAAGCAACAAGGAAGAATAGAGAGATCTAGGTGTGTAAAGAGCTTGTTTGCATGCAAGGAGGGATGTATATATAAGGCTTAAGGAGAGAGAAAAAGAAGGGAGAGGTGTCAAGCCATGCATGCCATGTGTCCAAGGTCAAAACATCTCGTCCATCAAAGCATATCATCCATGCAACTAGGTTGACTATGTTGTTCAGAACCCAAACAACCACAACAAGAAAACTTGGCGACCAAGATGATTAGAGAACCAAATGACCGCCAACCCTAGAAATGTTGGCCACCAAGATGAGTCAGAACTCTCGTCGACTGCCAACCCTAGGAATGTTGGCGACCAAGATGAGTCAAAAATCTCATCAACCACCAACGCTAGTGGTCACAAGAAAATTGGCAATTTCCAACACTAGAGACCATGTGAAAACTTGGCGACCAGGATGAGTCAGCTCATCAATCGCCAACACTAGAGGTTATAAGGAAACTTGGCGACCACCAACACTAGGGAATACATGAAAACCTAGATATCTCCAACACTAGAGACCACATGAAAACTTGGCAATTATCAACACTACATGGCTCAACACTCAAGGTCATCCATTGAGTTAGGGTATCCATGAGAGCAAACCCTAAGTCAACACAAGGCTAGATGTCACCCCTCAAAAAAAGATGTAACAAGGTGCCCAAAGCACAACTATATCAAACATGACATGAAAACATGTGAGGCATAACAAGCATGTGAAAAATTACAAGAGAAACCCTAGATATGGGTAACTTGCATAAAAGTCCAAAACAAGCACATATTTGCATAACTTACTCAAATAATGTCCAAACTGGACCAAACTTGAAACTTAAGTTGGTCACATGATATCAAAACACATCATAGGTTTGATTAAGGTTATAAGCATCTAATTATGATAATCAAGTACGTTCATCTAAAAAGCAAGGTCAGGGGTCTTACAATTATGGATGCTAGGGCGAATTGTAAATTGGATCAACTTTAAACTCTCTTATTTCAACAGAATTTTTTTCATAAAAAATGTCATTGAAAATAATTTACTAAGATGTTCAAATATCCTACAAAAATATTGAAAAAATCACAAAATGTTTAAAAATATTTCATAGCTTCATTAAGAATATTAGATTGACCAGGTTACCAATAAATAAAGAAAAATCAAAATCTATATTGCTATATTTTAGCCAGAATGCATGGTCGACTGAGTTTATCCTAGAGAAAATCATACAATACACCTCTCTAGATCAGTATAGAATCATATGAAAATTATTCAAATTTGACAACTTGTCTAAATAAGGGTTTACAAACTATATTTGAAATTTCAGATCAATTTGATGTACCAATAAAAAGATAAAATTCAAATATCAGACTGCTATATTTCAGTCTTAACACATGATCGACTGAGTTTGTCCTAGGATAATGAGACCAAAAAAAGGTCACAAAACATTCTAAAAGTCTGATATTTATCAAGAACACTTAAATTTTATTTCTACAAATTAGATCCTAATTTTAAGTAAATCAGAGTTATAAATAAAATACTAAAAATTATTTAATAGATCACTATATTTATCAAATTTTGTATTCATATCCTACCAAAGCCTTAATTTGACCAAATATGATTTTCAATTATCAAATCCTAATTCTTTGAAATAAAATCATATTTAGAGTTCCTCACTAGTTTTAAAGAATCACAAATTAAACTACCATCACCAATCAAGATTTAAACCATGATCAATTTGGTTAAGCAGGTAATTATCCAAGTAATCCCTAATTAGATGGCTAATATGAAAAGGGTACGTTACAATTTCTCCCTGACTTTTAGGATTTCATCTTGAAATCCATGAAAAGATGTGGATAAATATCATATCATCTAATCGTTCATATCTCTCAGTATCAAGTTATAATGATTTCTATTTTATCTTTCTTTTATGTGGCATCATTTTCTTGCCTCTTGGATCTTTTACATTAAAATTATGAATTTACAAGCATTAGATGTAAATTTCATCCCTTATCATCATCATATCTCCCTTTGAGTATTACAAACACTTATTTAACAAATCTTAGTAATACATCAATTATTAACACAACACCTTTAGTGTTACAATCCCAATTTCGGGTTCTTTTGTGTGGAAATGCAATTTCCCCAATAAATGTATGATTATGTATTTTGTGTGAATTATTTTCCTTGAACGGATTCCTTTGATAAATAGTCTTGTGTTTAATTTCATGGGCCTAGTTGGCTATTGGGCCCAATAACAAGGAAAAAGGAAAATAAATCAATTAAGTAAAAGAATATCTAAGATAATGAGAAAATAAATATGTGGAAGCATCTAGAAGGCTAAGAATTATCCTTCAAAGAGGGATTTCATATCTTTAGGATGTCTTGGGTTGCAAGGAGTTCAAGTTACAAAGATAATAGGAGAAGAACGAGATAAAATCAATTAAAGCATTATTAAGAAGGAAAGTTGAGATAATGATGAAAATATAAGAAATAGGTGGAAATATGGATAATGGAATCATTATGAATGAGATTTCGACTCCACATGGTTTATAATGGTAAAAGGAATTAAAAAAAGAAAATAAAAGATTAAGAGAGAGAAAATATGCATAAAATATGCCTTAATAAGTATTAAGTTGCATATGAAGAAAAGTCTCTCATACTTTCGAATTTGAGTCCCAAACTTCTC
This sequence comes from Alisma plantago-aquatica, assembly GCA_963693085.1. NCBI lineage: Eukaryota > Viridiplantae > Streptophyta > Magnoliopsida > Alismatales > Alismataceae > Alisma > Alisma plantago-aquatica. The sequence continues at coordinate 443,521,258 of OY856415.1, forward strand.
AAAGAAGTAGAATAAGTCATAAAGGACTTTCCTTTAAAATTTGGTATCAATTGGACATGTGGTTTGGGAGATATGAATTTTTAAAGTTTCCTAAAGTAAGTGGATGTCAATAAATGTCACGATTTAACAATCCTAATCGAAGTACTCTGGGTTTAATCTGAGCCGTGGATCTTGAATCCCAGGGACCACGGTCATTGTGCTCCTTGTGCCTGAACATGCATGTTGGGTAGCAGTTCCTGATTTCTTCTACGACACCCCTCTCTCTGATCCATCTCATGTTTTGGAAACAACTCCAACAACTTCAGGAGACCAGTCTGAGTTGTTTAACCCTAGATTTCTTAGGATTTCATTGCTCCTAGAAGGTTCGCCCAAACTGCCACAGAGGTAGGTTAGTTTCGTGAGTTCCCATCTATAAAAGGAGGGTCGTTAACCCCAATAGAGATGCAAACGCCTCCGGGAGACCCTATTGCTCTTCGCGATCACGACCCTGCGAACAATTTCGCCTTGGACGCCGATCTTCACTCCTACCTTGGTCTGAGCTACCTCGCCAGAAATTCTCTCCTCACTGCGATGGTCCAGCGCACCCCCATAAGAATTTGGAGTGCGGGAAAATCCGCTAGGGTCTGGAGAAGGTATATGCGTCATCGCCTTGTGATTTGGAGGATGAGAACCCAAAGTCAATGGTCCGGTTGACCATGGCTGGGCTTTGCTCACGGGAGACAGGGATCGCGAGGTTGAAGAAGCATAGGGGGAAAAGACCCCCTACCCCCGACTCTAGTAAAGAAGCAAAAGGGCAGGAGTGTCTTTCCTACGTTGTTTAGGGCAACCCATGTGAAAAAGAAAAAGGACTTGTTTGGCTGACGTGGCAACCACAGATTGGCACAAAGGTAATTAACTTTATGAAAATCGTAATTAATTATTATTAGCTCTGATCGTGACAAATTGTATATGAAAATTGATTAGAAAAATTCAAGGAACCCATTAAAAGTATAATTGAAGCCTAATTCTAGTTAAAATTTAAAAGTTCTTAAAGTTGTCACCTTTAATATTGTTATTAATGAAAAACCCTAGATTATGATGATTAATGCTTTGGGAAGGGTTACATGGATGTTTAAAGTGGAAATTAGTTTGTTGTTAATAAAGGGATGATTTAGATATAAAAGAATGGTCTTTATACATTATTGGCTCATTTTGGGGTTACATGTACATGAATCTGGATTAAATGGCTTAGAAACCTTAATTTATATGAATATGACTTTTCATGGGTTTAATGGTACAAATCCATGTTTAAGACAGAGATATTATGTTCTAAAGCTAATTTCAGAATACAAGATCCTTAATGTGGATAATTTGAGTAATTAGGGTTTTAAGAGTAGAAATGCAGTTTTAGGGTTTGTTGACCTAAAAAGGATAAGGTTCGAGAAATTGATCTAAGAAACCCTAATGCATCCTAAAGAGACTTAGAAACCCTAGAAAGGTATCCCAAGTCAATAAAGAATTGTTTGGAATATATGGTAACAATTAAGTGTTATACATATTTCAGGATCAAGATTGCTTGATTGGTTGCTTGTCTTGCTTGATTGGGCATCTTGATTTGGATTGGATATCTTGCTTATATTTGAGGCTCCAAAATAGGTATGTGGTTAATTATGAATAATCGATTTAGTTTCATGGCATTTTCCGAACATTTTATCAATTGGATGAAACCTAAACTGTTGGATGTTTAATTCTACAGTCCTATAAAGTCTCTTTGATTATCACAATTAAGTATATATGTGTATTCTCAAACCTGCATGCCACCCTGATGTATGTTGCATGACCAAGCCCCAGAGGGAAGGTCTAATCGATCAAGCCCAGGAGGGAAGTCCATTGGGCACAATGAGAGGTGACCCCAGGCACCAAGCTCAGTATGGAGAAGGTGGCCTTATGTCCCTTGCAAAGACAAAACCCTAAGAGAGGGTAATCAAAGGTTTAGGGCAAAAGCGGTTGAGAATGTCACATTGAAAACGTAATTTGGATTGTTAATAACTTATATGTGATAATTAGGTTGTTAGAAACTATTTGTGGAAATTTTGATTGTTCCCCACATACCACTATAGCAATAAACTGACCGACGTTTTGTGTGACAACATTTTAGGTATTATCTGAAAAGGACAAACAGTAAAGCAAAATTTATGAAGATGAATTTAAGTAATCCAAAGGAGGATTAGATAGTTAGATTTCTACTGTGGATAGAAGTCTTAGATCCTATTTTGAAAAGGTATGCAAAAGTTTTATTTTATACGATCTTTCCAGTTTAGTTAGTAGAATTTGATAGTTATTTTTGATTAAATTGTTAGTCCATTGATCCTGAATTTTGGGATAATGCCTCCGAGCTCTTGGTCTCCCTTGATTGGGGGTTATCGAGAAGTAGGGTCATTACATTTGGTATCAGAGCCAATGATTTCTCATTTAATCCTTAATAGTTATTATATTTGACAAATTCTATAGAACCGAGGGAGTTATTAGATAATTTTCCAAAGATGGAGGTGTCTAGAAAAGGATCACGGTCTAAGGGCTGGCGATATTTTCCACCTCCCCGCTCGTTGGTCATGAGGACTCCCGGATGTGGTGTGACTAACTGGCCAAAGTCTAAGGTCTTGACTCGAAATAAGATACCTTTAGGACTCTCTCATTTTTTTGTCCCTTCTCAACCCTAATTCATATAGGATTCTAAGGTTTAGGGTTTTTCTCTCTCTTTCTCACCCTCTTGAGGTTAGGGTAAGTACGATTAGGATTACGGAATCCTCTACCAAATCAATGAAAAACATGTAAATAAGATGTGATGGACGTAAGCTTAATAGTTTAAGTCTAAACTAAAGATTAGTTACATGCTCAGGTTGCATGACATGTGTTGTCATGCCCTCATGAGAGACGTGAGGTTCGACCTTGTTGTAGGAGGATGAGGAGAGAGTTAGCCATGGGGGTAGAGACCTCCAGGAAGAGGTAGAGACCTGGCACATCCTCTGAGGACGATGCTAACCCTAACCCTAAGTGGTAATCAGGAAGAGAGATGACAAGATGAGTTAGATATAATAGTCGACCATGTACGTGGGTTGACAAGCATACTGGTTTTGAGTACCCGTGAGAGGCATGAGCTATGTACAGTTGGTTGACCTTGTGCCTTTTGGTGACCCACCCTTGGAAGGGTCATGCCTATTAGGGTGAAGGATAGCTCCTTCATTGAAGAGGATAGTGGTGACCATATAGAAACCCTTATAGGTATATGAGCATAGAAGACATGCACCTATGTAGGAGAGAATGTCAGTAGTGCTGGCATTAGGTTGAGGCTTAGGTAAGAAGGGTTATGCCTGGTAGGTTAGGAGGTGAACATGTAGAGCTTGGGATGATCTGTGCCAGACATATAGGTCTTGATAGTACGTTTAAGCTAAGTATGTGTAGACCTGTATCCTTAAAAGCTTGACCCATCTTCTCAGAGAGAACCTCAAGTTGTAGGGTCAGTTGTAGGGTTTGCTCTAGAGAATGAGAGCAAGACACGATAAAGAAGGCTAGAGACCTTGACTCTGAGACAAGAGGGACCATGAGAAGTTGTGTATGATATGACCTATTTTAGACGACCCTGAGTAGATACTTGTGGTGGCCTCATGCATGATCCTTGGGAGCTTGTTGTACCTTGGTTGCCATTAGAGGAACCAAACCCTAGAAAAGGGAAGAGGCTTCTTGAGTGGATGTATAAGAGTTTTAGGTGCCTATCTTACCTTATAGGTATAGGAAGGAGAGTTCTTTAGATCCTAAAGAAGTAGAGTGACAGGTTATGAGGTCTCACACCAAGTCACTTGACCTTGTGTAGGACTTTACGGTGTTGTTCACGTAGAAGAATGGTGGGAAGTTTATGCCCCACCTTGTGCACATTTGGTTTGTGGTTGGACAACTGATGCATAAGGAGTGAACCTAGGGTTCCTAGACCTAAGAGGGGAAGTAGTAGTACCTCGTGCGCCTGATGCTCACAAAGATGGTTAAGTTCCTACAGATTGGAACATGGCACCCCTTGGGATTAGAGGAAAAGGAAACCCCTTGGCTAGGGGATATATTTGACGAACCCCTCATAGATTGTTGGCATATGCATGCATGCAGTTGGTCCAATTTTGAGGAATAGGAGCAAGTATGACATACCAGGGAACCCAAAGTGGCTTAGTGGGTCATCCTCTTGCTAGATACGTACCTAAGTAGCATGATAGGGTTAAGCCCACACATGATGATGTAAACCTTGGACATAGGAACGTTTGTGACCTTTGTTGCTATCAAATGATAGTTTTCTCTCCATCCTGGGGAGGGACCCTTCTGTCAGGTGAAGCTTGTGTAGGTTCGAGGTAGCCTAAAGAGGTCTCTCATAGGAGATTGATGAGCTAAGTGGATAACACATGGTATGAGGATGAATCCATAGACCCATGCGTGAACCATCTCTAAGGGACATGAAGATATGTTGCCATGAAAGTAACATGTATGGAGCCAAACCGAGGTGGGTAGGCTGCCATGATCCCTATGAAAGGATTTAAGTTTGATTGTGAGTGCCCAAATAGATGAGGGAGTATTGGGTAAGGATTCAAGAATGAGATGTGCTATGATGGAATCCTAAGTCTATACTGAGGTCAAATAGGGATAAGACTGATGAGAGTAGGAGTTGTCTGATCCCTAGATGCACAAGACCATAGGGTCAGGAGGTAACAACTATCTTTGTCCGAGGACCATGGGTTAGGAGATTGATCACCTTCATGAGTTCATGGGACCCAAATGGCAAATGAGGTAGGAACTCCCTAGATGCATAATGGGAGAGGGATGACCCCAAAAGTACTAACACCCTAGAGACCTTGAGGAGATGACTAAGGATTGTGTATATTAGTAATGTGAAGACCCAAGAGTGTTTGGGAATGGATTTTACATGGATGTAAACATAGATTGGAGATATTCATGATGTGGTGACATGTGATGCATGTTTCAATGTAGATTGGAAAGTATGCTAACAATGTGTGATGCACCATCTCTATCCTAGAATGGGATGAACTCTATATTTGGATTGCATCCAAATGCTTATTTCCTTTCGTTATGGGGGTGAGAGATAGGGCAATAAGCATGCCATATACTAAGTATAAAGATGATGTGAGTTGAAACATTGCCATGATGTTTGAGGATTGAGGAAGTATCATACCTTTTGATAGGTGGTTTGCAAACACGAAGAGAACTAAGGTAGTCATCATATGAGGACGTTCCTATCAAGAGAAGTATGGAACTTATGAGTTATATAAGTTTGAGTTTGATAACCAAGATGATGAGGTCAAAGTTTTTTGACTCAGTTCGACCTAAATCCAAGATGTGGATGATGAGTGGAGTATATGAAGGTTATGCCATCACCAATACGGAAGCTTATGTGGTAACCAATACCCTCCGTCTTGGTACAACTCAGGTGTATAGCTATCTTATTTAAGAGAGGTTGTTAGGTGAACCCTAAGTTTGATAGAAGATGAGACCATGCATGGCTAACACCCAAATACAATCAGACATGTTGGTCAAGGTGGTTTATCAGTTAGCTAGCCTAGATCTTGATGAGATAGAAGGATGGTTGTGAGAACCTCAGATACACTTCTCTGAAAAGGAAGGGGATGGAACCCATGACTAGAGAGTTTTAGGGTTTTTGAGCAGTTGAGCTTGAGGAATCATGACATGTAGAAGATCATGATTATAAGACTGGCATATACCGTTGTACTACTAAGAGAATAAAAGTATGATTTGAGTACTCGAGATAAAGAAGCATATACAGTGCATGTGGCTTGTCACCATGCATGCCAGGAGGTGACACCAGTAACCCATTGAGTTGCTACAGATAGTGAAGAGTCCCCAAGACAGAATAAGAGTACCTCACCATAGACGTTGAGGTGAGTCTCTCCTGGACCAAGAGAGGTCAGGATGCAATATGGGTTATGGTTGATCACCTTACCAAGATGACCTTATCCCTTGCCGAAGAGAGAGAGTACTGTCAATGTGACAAATTTGGTTAAACTACATATGAGAGAGAGATAGTTCATCTACACTGTGATCTGAGTTCAATATCTTGAGCATGACCTCAAGTTCACTTCCATGTGGTGATAGTAGGTGTAATAAGAACTCAATCCTAGTTTGAAGTTTAGTACAACTTATCACCCCTAATTGATAGTTAGTATGATCCATACTATAAGGTCCAATGAGAGTGTGTGTTCTCATTCAGGGTGATACATGGGGGCAGTTCCTATCCTATGAGAGTTTGTTTGTGATGATAGCCACCATAGCTAGTATCGTGATGTAAGAAGCACTATAAGGGAGGCCATGTCGGTCACCGCTCCATTAGGATGATGTCGGTGAAAGGACCTTGTGAAGGTCAGACAGACCACAGTGTGTGTAGATGAAGTCGCTTTGATCATACGATGGCTGAGAAAGCCCAGGGGCGACATGAGTCATGAGCTGATGCAAAGCAGACTGACATGTAGTTCACCGTGGGAGAATATGTGTTATGAAAACCCGACCCCTATAAGCTATAGCTGAGAAAGATGAGTCCCCGATACATGAGTCCATTTGAGATGGATTGGTGGAGATGCTTATGTTTGTCCTTACCCCTCAGGATAACATGATGTATGATGTGTTCCATGAGTCTGATCTAGAGCACTCTGTGATGTACCCAAACCATGTGCTGAGCCATGAACCTATTGAGCTTCTAGGGAGGCTTAAATATCATGATTCACCTATGAGGGTACAAGACACCAGATAACTCAAATGTAAGAATATAAGATGATAAAGGTTATTTGGAAGCACCATGGAGAGGATGCGGCCACATGGGAGCCAATGATGGACATGGAAAAGTTTCATCGTGTTTTGTTTGTATGTTTGGTGGAATTTTGAGGGCCAAATTCCTATAAGAGGGGAAGGATGTTACAACCCCAATTTTCGGGTTCTTTTGGGTTTAAATGCAATTTCCCCAATAAATGTATGATTATGTATTTTGTTTGAATTATGTACCTTGAACGGATTCCTTTTATAAATAGCCTTGTGTGTTTAATTTAATGGGCCTGGTTGGCTATTGGGCCCAATAACAAGGAAAAAGGAAAAGGAATCAATAAGTAAAAGAATAGCTAAGATAATGAGAAAAGAAAGATGTGGAAGCATCTAGAAGGCTAAGAATTATCCTTCAAGGAGAAATTTCATATCTTTAGGGTGCCTTCAGTTCCAAGGAGTCCAAGTTGCAAAGATAATAGGAGAAGAAAGAGATAAAATCAATGAAAGCATTATTAAGAAGGAAAGTTGAGATAATGATGAAAATATAAGAAATAAGTGGAAATATCGATATTGGAATTATTATGAATGAGATTTTGACTCCACATGGTTTCTAATGATAAAAGGAATCAAAATAAAGAAAATAAAAGATTAAGAGAGAGAAAGTATGTATAAAATATGCAGTATGTATAAAATATGCCTTAATAAGTATTAAGTTGCATATGAAGAAAAGTCTCTCATACTTTCGAATTTGAGTCCCAAACTTAGCAAACAAGTAGAATAAGTCATCAAGTACTTTCCTTTAAATTTTGGTATTAATTAGACATGTGGTTTGGGAGATATGAATTTTGAAAGTTTCCTAAAGTAGGTGGATGTCAATAAATGTCACGATTTAACAATCCTAATTGAAATAATCGGGGTTTAATCTGAGCTGTGGATCTTGAATCCCAGGGACCATGGTCATCGTGATCCTTGCTCCTGAATAGGCAAGTTGGGTAGCAGTTCCCAATTTCTTCTACGACACCCCTCTCTCTATGACCCATCTCATGTTTTGGAAACAGCTCCAACAACTTCAGGAGACCAGTTTGAGTTGTTTAACCCTAGATTTCTTAGGATTTCATTGTTCCTAGTAGGTTCGCCTAAACTGCCATAGAGGCATGTCAGTTCCACGAGTTTCCATCTATAAATGGAGGGTCGTTGACCCCAACAGAGATGCAAATGCCTTTGAGAGACCCTATTGCTCTTCACGATCATGACCCTGCGAACAATTTCGCCTTGGACGTCGGTCTTCACCCCTATCCTGGTCTAAGCTACCTCGTCAGAAATGCTCTCCTCGCCCCGATGGTCCAGCGCACCCCTAGAATAATTGGGAGTGTGGGAAAATTCACTAGGGTCTAGAGAAGGTATATGCACCGTCACCTTTTGATTTGGAGGACAAGAACCCAAAGTCAATGGTCCAGTTGACCATGGCTGGGCTTTGCTCACGTGACACAATTGAGGAAGCATAGGGGAAAAGACCCCCTGCCCATGACTCCAATAAAGAATCAAAAGGGCAGGAGTGTCTTTCCTACGCTGTTTAGGCCAACCCCCGTGAAGAAGAAAAATGACTCCTTTGGCTGACGTGGCGGCTACAGATTGGCCCAAAGGTAATTCACCTTGCAAAAATCATAATTAATTATTTCTAGTTCTGATCGTGACAAATCGTATATGAAAATTGATCAGAAAATTCAAGGAACCCATTAAAATATAATTGAAGCCTAATTCTACTTGTAATTCAAAAAGTGATTAAAGTTGTCACCTTTAATATTGTTATTAATGAAAAACCCTAGATTGTGATGAATAATGATTTGGGAAGGGTTATATAGATTTTTAAAGTGGAAATTAGCTTGTTGTTAATAAAGGGATGATTTATATATTAAATAATGATCTTTATACATAATTGGCTCATTTTGGGGTTACATGTACATGAATATGGATTAATGGGCTTAGAAACCTTAATTTAGATGAATATGACTTTTAATGGTTTTAATGGTGCAAATCCATGTTTAAGACAGAGATATTATGTTCTAAAGACAATTCGAGAATAAAGGATCCTTAATGTGGATAATTTGAGTAATTAGGGTTTTAAGAGTAGAAATGCAGTTTTAGGGGTTGTTGACCAAAAAAGGATAAGGTTTGAGAAATTGATCTAAGAAATCCTGATGCATCCTAAAGAGACTTAGAAACCCTACAAAGGTATCCCAAGTCAATAAAGAGTTGTTTGGGATATGGTAACAATTAGGTGTTATACATATATTCAAGATCAAGATTGCTTGATTGGTTGCTTGTCTTGCTTGATTGGACATCTTGATTTGGATTGGATATCTTGCTTATATTTGAGACTCCAAAACATGTATGTGGTTATTTATGAATAATCAATTTAGTTTCACGGTGTTTCCCGAACATTTTATCGATTGGATGCAAACTAAATTGTTGGATGTTTAATTCTGCAGTCCTATAAAGTCTCTATGATTATAATAATTAAGTATATATGTGTATTCTCAAACCTACATGCCACCCTGATGTACGTTGCATGACCAAGCCCCAGAAGGAAGGTCTAATTGGTCAGGCCTAGGAGGGAAGTACATTGGGCACCTTGAGAGGTGACCCCAGGCACCAAGCTCAGGATGGAGAAGGTGGCCTTATGTCCCTTGCAATGACAAAACCCTAAGAGAGGGTAATCCAGGATTTAGGGCAAAAGCAATTCAGAATGTCACATTGAGAATGTAATTTGGATTGTTAATGACTTATTTGTGATAATTAGGTTGTTAGAAACTATTTGTGGAAATTTTGATTGTTCCCCACATAACAGTATAGCAATATACTGACCAATGTTTTGTTTGTCGATATTTTAGGTATTAACCGAAAAGGACAAATAGTAAAGCAAAATATGTGAAGATGAATTTAAGTAATCCAAAGGAGGATTAGATTTGTGCCGTGGATAGAAGTATTATATCCTATTTTAAAAAGGTATGCAAAAGTTTTATTTTATACCACTTTTCTAGTTTAGTTTGTAGAATTTGATAGTTATTTTTTATTAAATTGTTAAACCATTGATCTTGAATTTTGGGATAATGCGTCTGACCTCTTGGTATCCCTTGATTGGGGGTTACCCAGAAGTTGGGTCGTTACATTTAGTATTCTCTAAAAGTTTTATTATGTATCTCATGCATCAAGGTTATAATTTATTCTATGTTATTATCCACATTCATTAGTATTCTTCATAAAGAAGATCATTTAGTGGGCATTATTCTCAGTTCTCAGTTTTATCTTGCAATTTATGATTCATACTCACGTCCAATTTCACTAGAGTTCATCTTCATAATTCATAAAATGCATTAATATTTCTCATATGAAATTTCTATCTTACCTTAGGTTTCATATTTAGTTATATAATACTTTCTCTTTCTCCTATTAATACTTTTATTACAATTATACATATTCTTATACTCCCAATCTATATTCTTCTGAATGCTTGGTCAGGGCATCTAGAAGAAGTACAACTGACAACACCATACTAGCTTATCTAAATACCCAAAAACTTGACCAGAGTATATGGAAACTGAGTTCAGTTAGTATGCATATCATTTATGTTTTGTTCATCATCCATATTATCATTTAGTCCTAGATCCTATTGTTCCTTCATACTCATCTAACCTCATCTCTGATACCACGTTGCTGGGACCTCACTTTTGATCAACATTAATGCCAACCACTAGAGGGAAGCCCAAAACCTAAGCCTGGATTATGAAGCAAGACAACTAATTCTCAACAAATGTGATTAACAAATTATATGACAAATACAGATAAATTTTTCCTTTTTCTTTTTCATAAAACTCGTAACAATATGACCTCAACCACAACATATTTAATCATCATAAATCATATTCAACTCCCTTGAAATCAGATCCAAGACTTATTCCTCACATGTGATTCAGTTTACATCAGTTACATGAATATGAAAGAACAACTCTATATACCACTCATCCTAAGAAAGAGAGAGTACAAGGACACTCTATTGTATCTAGATAATTTGATTTACATCTTTGTCATGAACTCTCCATTGGGTACCATTATAGCTAATAACATTTGAACAAAATCTTATGAAACTCATATAGAGCCCCAGCGAGTGGATACCTCCCACTCATGCTAGGTACATGCATCAACATCAGATTAAAAACTACGAATCAGAAAAAAAACTTGCAGATATTGAAAAGTTTAGAAAATATTTATGGCATCTAGTAAAATCTCGTTTACAATAATAATTTACTCAATAAAATAAGGTAATAATTTAGATTAAATCTAACAATAAAACATCTTTTAGAGAATGTCTATGTGGAAATCAGTAGATAACTTAATTCACAATGATAATCCATTAGTATGAGTAATAAGTAAAGATCTAAGCATTCAAAATTAATATATGACACTAACATCATCTTTGTGAGCCCCACCAGCCGGACCAATAACACATCATGCAGTCCCAAAGCTGAAGTTTACATAAGACATATTTACCAAACAATACTATCAAATGACAAGTAATTCAAATCATATTCAAAGTGGATATAAATCCCATCATTAACTACTTGTCACTATTTAAGATTAGTTTTCAAACTAGATAGATAAGAATGTGAAGTAGATAATCTCTAAAACAAAATGACTATTTTCCACAACAAGAAACATAATAAAAAATGGTAAATCATCAACTAGCTATATAAGGAATGTCACAAATATTAAAATCATATTCTACATGGCTTGTCATCTTTTATTCAGTTTCCCTAAAATTACATGGCTCGTACCTCACCAAGTGGAACTCACCACACCCGATTCTCATGTTAATGACTCACAATCACTATCTTAGGGTTTAGCCACCCACCCTAAGATATCAACAACAAAACCTGGTCCACCACAAGGTTGACGTAAGAGGCTCACATCCTTATCTTGGGTACATGAGATAGGAACCAATAAAACAATATATCACATATCACAACATTTCTCATATTTTCATATTTCATATATTTCATTTCATCATATTTTATTCCTCATGGACATAGACTTTCACAGCAAGGATTTAGGGCTAGAGCCAAACCAGATGAATCACTCCTAAATCCTAGTGGTCTATGCTTTAAGGTCTTGATCCACACTCTATAAATCCTTCTCATAATTCTCTAATTACTATAAGGAGATATGTTTCATTTCCCTAGTGTGATAATTGAGGGAAACTCACAGTGTTTTGGGAACCTAACTAGATGTGTCATCATTACACTTTTTATTAATCCTTTTTACTCATCTTAAAAAAAGATTCAATATCATTTATCATATGTGTATATTCTCACACAACTAGAATAATATGAATTAGATTAGTCTTATAAAAAAGACAATGATTAAAATAAGAAGCACAACAAATCTATAGTTTGCAACACATATGATTCTTTCTATTTTCCACATCATCTCATAGCAATCATCATCAGTTGAGCATTCAGCCTGAAACATTATTTCCTTGTCCAACATCTACCCTCATCATGGTTTCTCAAATGTAATAAGTGCATTTGAAATTCAATCTCAACATATTTCTTATCAATTCATTATAGATCATAGTTCTTGGCAAATATTCATAGGGTCATTAAAACTATCAATAGTATAAACATATAGACATCTTGCGCCATTCATCATACTTGGAACGGGTTCGTCATACAACACATACTTATTCTATTTGATTTCTGTACATATGAATAAACCTCAAAGGATGAATGTGCATAACACATTTAATACTCCTCACTTACTATTTAACACTCCCAATTAGGGCTACTATTCAATGCATAAGTGATCTCATTAGAAATTAATTAGAGAAATTCATTCTCAAAATACAAGTATCATGATATACAATTACAATCCAAGAGCACATTCTTATAAGACAATTCATATCCTTGAACCTCATCTTGGTGTTTAATTAAAATATACTCATATATATTCCTTAATGCCTCATTTGAGATCATTATAATATCACATAGCCCATTATTTTAGGATTAGGGTTAGAATCTTAAACCCATATACTAATTTTCACCATTTTCACTTCATTTTATATTCATTAGTTTTAACTTCTTTCATTTCATATTCGCTACTACTCTAGGATCAAATCATTTAAAATTTAATTAATGTAGGACGTCTCTCTCTCATTGAAATCCTTCATAATTTGGTTATATATTTCATTCAGTTTAGGTCAACCCACATGCAATTACGATAAAGATACTATATACTTCATCATGCACATTTCATAATTTCATTCTTAACTTGTCATAACCATTCAGTTGATTCTTGTCTATTTCCTTTGTTGTAATAAATGAGTGTCCCATGTCATTGACTTCCAATGGCATTCTTCTAAGTTACAAACATTCTTATGTATCTTATGATACTAGTCACTATATCTTAAAAGAATGAATTATGTTACTTCTTCTTACATTATAATCTCTAATCATCCTTCCCAATTCATTGTTATGTTGCTTGTATAAAAGGACCCACATTTATGTGAGGGTTTCTTATCATTTTAATCATACTTAAATATATGCATTAGGACAATATCATATTAGTAGACTCATCATTCTCTATTTAAGTACTAATACCTATAATTCAACATTTCATCACATTAACAACATTATCTATGTGTTTTAGCTTTATCATTCATACTCGTCTTAAATTGAAACTTCTATGATTTTTAAAAAGTCGTCTCAATTCAACACATCATATGAATCATATTATTCATTATTCTCATCAAGGTGGATAGAGGTTCGTTGAGTCTGTTCAAGACACACAAAAACCCCAGATTCCATACCACACAATCAACCAATTATTTACAACCATATAATGATTTATTGACTCATTTGAGTTCATCCTTCAACATTAATCTTAGATATGAATTTCCTATATATCAAACCCTCATATATTGATCGTCATGTATATAACATATTCAATTCAAGTAAGGATTCAAAATTTTCACTGATCAACTCATGATTGCAGGGTTCAAACATAATCACATTAACATCCACAAAATTACCAAGCATATCGCCTAATGACTAGATTTTAAGAAAAATCGGTATAAATTGATGTAGTTCTCTATCCATAAGACATGCCATATATATATATATATATATATATATATATATATATACATATATATTGAAACAAAAGATCAGGAACTAGGCAAATACAAATGAATGAGAAAGGATCTAAATCAGTAGCCTTTATTTACCTAAAATCATCCCAATTGATTGTACAATTGCATACAAGTACTAGCATAGATCTTGATTATTTTAGCTAGATGTAGTTAAGATTTCAACATGATTACAGACCTTAATATGGAGAGACACCTAAGGTAACAAAAACCTTAAAAATGTAGGTCAAATTCTGAAAATCTAGAAATCCACCAAGGTTTTAGATATTGAATCCATTTCTTCCTCCTCTCAACTCAGAAACCCTAGATATAGAGAATATGAGAGAAAGAGTGAGAAAAGAAGGAATTTGATATCATTTCAAATAAAATCAGAGGGAGAATGGAATATTGACATGTGAGAGAATATTCCCCATGAAAGAGTATGCAATGAAGCTAAACCTACTTGATTTCATCATTTTTTTGGATGATAAGACCTTAGATCATCAATTCTTCCACTTTCTCCTGTCAAACTCTAACTCTCTCTGTCTCACTAGGATTTCATTTCTATAGAGTGAATCACAAAACATAAGAGCTCCTTGGGTGCTAGGTTACTCATATACTTCAATGAAGGGTCTTGGGTCAATTACAAATTGACCCAACTTTGTACTCTCTTTTATTTTGGCAAATTTTTTTATCATAAAAGTATTAATGAAAACTGTTTACTGAATAGTTCAAAGCTAGTACAAAAATAATGAAAATTATTGTTTGAAACAACATTTTGGAGATTCAATAAAATTTTTATACCAATCAAAGTTACCAATAAATAAATAAAAATTAAATACTAGAATGTTATATTTCAGTTGGAATGCATGGTCGGCTGAGTTTATCCTAGAGAAACTTGACCGACATCTCTCTTTACATCAGTCTAATATCATCCAAAAATTATTAAAATTTACTAGGATGTGTAAAATGGAGTTCCCAAATAAAAAAAATAAATTCCAGATCAATTGGATGTACCAATAAAAAGATAAAATCCATATACCAGACTACTATATTTCAGTCTGAATACATGGTTGGCTGAGTTTGTCTTGGGATAACTTGACCGACAAACATGTCATAGAACATTACAAAATTATGATATTTTTTAAGAACACTTACATTTGAGCTCTCAAAATCATACCCAAATTTTAAATAAAAATCATAATTGTAAATGAAACATTAAAAATTATTTATTAGACCACTATATTTCTCAAATTTTGTATTCATATGATACCAAAACCCTAATTTGGCCGATTAGGTTTTCAATTCTAAAATTCTAATTACTTAAAATAAAAGTACATTTAGAATTTCTCATCAGATGTAAAGAATCACAAAGTAAACTACCATTATTAATAAAGATTTGAACTAAATAATAAGATACTGAGGAATATACAAGGTAGATAGAAGTGATATATGTGGTCCTTGACACCATCCTAGTTCCCTTATTAGACACCACGAACGTCGTCTGCAATGGTGGAACTGGGTAAATTGGGCTAATGGGTATTGACAATGAACATCTCAAGTAACCCCATGATGTATTCGGTTGCACTTGAACAAATAACCAAGATTGACTTGGACGATGACGCGTTGGAAGTCCAAAAGATTCACTTTGGAGGACCAACTTTCCATGCAAGAAAGGTGAATGACAATATAACCTTATGTGAATATTGAAGATGCATCCACTGATTGTAATTAATCTGGTTAAACATGTAATTATTCAAGTGAACCTTAATTAGATGACTAATCTGAAAATGGTCGTTACATAACCCTATTAAATAAAAGGATAACAACCATGTATATCTAATACACACGAACACACATACACACACACACACAAATATATATATATATATATATATGTATATATGAACCTTAATTAGATGACTAATATGAAAATGGTCGTTACATAACCCTATTAAATAAAAGGATAACAACCATGTATATCTAATACACACGAACACACACACACACAGATATATATATATATATATATATATATATATATATATATATATATATAGGGATTGTTTTCATTGCCCAGATAAGTATTGGATGCTACCCGTGGTAGGAACTCGGTGGCATTAATGGTAATTATAGATACTAAATACTGAGAATCTTCTTTCCGCCTTCTTAGGCCCCGGTAGCCTTCCCTCCGTTCAGCTCTGCTGCTGCAAGGCCAGAACCACATGGAGCGTTTTCATCACCTGGGAAGAGAAAAATGACCACCGGTATGAGCAACTTTGTCTTGGCTGCCCGCTCCTATATATATATATAGAGTCATGCTAGAATACACTCGAGTGTACGGATCGCATGAATACACTCAAGGGTGTTTGTATATCAAGACTATTTTTTACAAAATGTAAACCGTTGATCTTCACCGTCATTCTATAAATAGGCTACATACAAATTTTGAGCCCATTTGGATGAGTGTAAGTCACTCATCCGAAGGCAACAAAATCGACGCGCGAAACTAATTTGAAATGCATAATTTTTGTGGTTATCATAAAAAGTGCTATACATATCCAAATGTGCTCAAATTTTGCGTATGAGTTGTTCACGAGATGTTTAAGAATATCAACGGATTAGATTTTCAAAAAAAATATTGCATCATGAAAAACTACTTGAGTGTATTCCGCTCCGGATACACTCGAGTGTATTCTAGCCTGACTCTCTCTCTCTCTCTCTTTATATATATATATATATATATATATATATATATATATATATATATATATATATATATATATATATATATATATATATATATATATGAATTGTTTTCATTGTCCACGCGGATAAGTATTGGATGCTACCCATGGTAGGAACACGGTGGCGTTAATGGTAATTATTGATACTAAATACTGCCAATCTTCTTTCCGCCTTCTTAGGCCCCGGTAGCCTTCCCTCCGTTCAGCTCCGCTGCTGCAAGGCCAGAACCACATGGAGCGTTTTCATCGGCTGGGAAGAGAAAAATGACCACCGGTACGAGCAACTTTGTCTTGGCTGCCCGCTCCTATGAGGCTGACCTTGGTACATTTGAAAAATCTGTCACTGTTGGGTTCCTGGTCTACAACTGCTGGTCGACAAGCAATTGGACAAATCCGCAGAAATGCCCCTGCCACATTCCCTCCAAGCTTTCAAAGTTGCTTGTCCGCCTCTGTACAACTCGCCAACGGGGATCCTCGACCCAGTTGCACGACGCCTGGTTACTATTATCTGCAGAATATGGTACGAAGTGGCAGACGAAACGGTTGCCGTCATAACCTACCTATTTGGTAGCCGTCGGAACAGATGACCACACCGGATCAGGAGTACCGGGTGTTAGTGAGGATGGTGAGCGGGCAGATACAGGAGAAGCTGAGATTGAACTCCACTGATTGCATAGAGCAGTCGTGTGGGACAGCCCGATCGAAGATGTTGTCCCCAAATCATCAGTTGGATAGGGAGATGGTGTGGAAGTGTGTGTGGTTAAAGATGACCAGCTTGCTATCGGGTAACAGAGTTATATGCATGGCGAGATGCCCATGCTCGGAGTGCCCAGCTCCCACCTGCACTGCAGGTCACCGCCAGCTCCTTCTGACCCTACTACCGCTTCTAGTCTTGCATTTCCTGTATCGATGGCCCTGATTCACAGAGCAACGAGAGTTACCACCAGTGACATCTATAGCAGGGATGCAATTGTTTTTTACTCTATTCTTGCTTATATGGTAGTGGTTGGCCACAATTGCTGCATCTCCTCGTTCCCATTTCTATCACCCACTTGACAACCAATTTGTGATGCTTTCTATCTTATTGTTTCTTATTTTCAACATTTTCTCTCCCGTACTCTTCTATTGACAATCTTCTTATCGAGAAACTATATGTACATCGATAGAAATTCTTGTTAAAACCAGTTCATTTCCTCGTTCTTCTTGATTGGATTTATAAATTCAATGGTAGACAATCAGGTGACAATTCGTACCAAGTTCCGCTTACAATAATGACACATTATTATGACTTGATGTACAAGGCGTTTGCTTGCAGCCAAATGCAGTGAGGCACAAGGCATTTCCTGTCATTCATTCTAGTAGGTACATGGAGCATAGCTAGTCAAGAAGGATCCGTCCATTCTAATTAAGTCTAGATCTCGACTCTACTAGTGAGACACATAATCCATATGGTCATTACTTGCGAATAGTGGCAGTGGAAATGTCGTGCATCGGATGAAGGAAACACTCACAAAAAATGTTCCTTCGAGAAGGCATATCAAGTGGTGGCTAGGGGTTTCCTTTGTTTGACATTTTTTAAAGCTATCATAAGTCCTCGAATACTAAGAACAACTATGGGTATGTGGAAAATAACTATTTAACACATAAAGTAGACTTGATCATAAAATATAATTATTGAACACAAAAAGATAATATTATGACAAGAAAGAGTAACTATCTGACACTGAAAGTAACACCAGGAGATAAAAAGTAACTATCTGACACTGAAAGTAATACCAGGAGATAAAAAGTAACTATACAATAAGGAAAATAACTATCCAACACTAAACGTAAACCAAGACACATAAAAAAATATTTAACACAGAAAGTAATATCAGAGCATAAAAAGTAACTATATGGTACAAAAAGTAACTATGTAACACTGAAAGTAACACCAAAGTATAAAAGTAACAAAAAAATAAAAAGTAGCACTGATGATTTGGTGTAGTATGGGGACTTACGGGAACTGAAATATGTTCAGATCATGTAGCTCAGAAGTAATACCCATTATAATATGTATATTCACAACTTAGACGATGTATGATTGCACATATGTGCATTAGAAAGTAACTTGGAAAGAAATAATTTTTGCATAAATAATAAATGTAGTAAGGGGAGTTCGTATCACTAAGCATTGTGTAATGCCATCACAAACCAAGAAGTAGTGCTAATCTCCCTTATTTTCCGCCTTCAACTGATGTCCCCGTTCTCCCTATAACCACCTTAGCCACCAAATTTCTCGCTAATTGACCATATCTTAATAGCCACAAACCATACATCAGTCGTGGTTTAGAATGATGCCATTACGATAATAAAAAATATACTAATGTTCTACCAAGATAAATACATATAAGTCGTATATTGTATGATCCATAACCATATATATTAAAAGCATAAAGCCTACACATGTACCAAACAATCCGAGGATCCAAATAATCCTTTAGTTTTTGTTCTTATGAGACACTTAGTGCTTTTGGTTTCAAGATTTTCAATCAAATGAAATTGATAATGCCATCATTGAACCATTCTCACATGGATACATAACGGGTGTGGAGTTTCTCAATGATGGCGAGGTTGGAAAGAGATACTATATTGGTTCATTCGTCCCAAAGATCGTCATGGTGTTCACACTATCCTAATGAGATGATACCCCCTACAATGCCATCAATAATCACCATGGCCCAAAGGTGACGAAGAAGACTACAACGATAGATCATTCACTCTCAAATAAGTATTTTCCCACGACAATATACAATGTAGTTATTCCAGTACGAAAAGTAACTATTTAGTATTAAAAGTAATTAGAGAGTAACTACTCAGTATGTAAAAGTAATTAGGTGACAAAAAGTAGTTATGTGGTATAGAAAGGAACTACTCATTATGTAAAAGTAACTATGTAACTATTTAGTATAAATATAATGCACTGTTATAGGACGCAGTTTGTTTTTACATCGGCTTCCTTACTTTCATACTATTGATGTGCATGTGTGCTCATTTGTTCGTTCCTTACCGGACATGCAAATCAACTAAAAACTGATAATTTTGTATTCAGTGAGAAAATGTTTTTTGGTGGTAAATTTACCATTCATAATTACATCTTTAGATTACTAACAACCAAAGGGATACAATCGAAGAAATCGAGTTAAAGTTACATATAACCAAACGATCCAGCACTCAGTTACAAATCATGTCAAATGACTAAGAGTATCCAACCAGATGAGCCCATACATTGTCACATAGTTTTACATCCTGCAGAATCCACATGCACACATACTATTGTGACGACCTCGCATAGGACCTTCAGCACTGTAAAATCAACTACAACAGTTTCGGATGAGGGGTATAACATTGAATGACCCCTCTAATTCTAAAAGGCATTGAACCACCAACACCTTTCTGCCGCTCCCGGACAGGGGAATCTACAACACAACCCTTTATCGCCAGCCAGATTAAAAGATGAGAGGAAGGCACTGTTCAAGAGAGTATAGAGACCCACAGGATGAAGTAAGGGAGAGAGGAAGAGCAAGATAGCAATATTGAGCAACACACGGGACAGAACAAAACAGAGTTGTGTGTGCAGAGCAGAACATATCCAAATAGAGTTGAAGCCTGCATCTACTAGCCAGCGCCATCAGCAATGGATTGTTTCACAGTTTTACTCAACCGACCAACCAACTTTTTCACAGCACTCTCTCTTACTACCAGAGCAGGACAGACTGAGTTATTGAGCTCATTTAGTAGTAGTTGCTACCGTGCAACAACACCATGTGCCTACTCGGTGTGGGTGATGTTACGGCTCCTCCAGTGTTTACTGTTGTTGGTCGATGTCGATGTTGTTGCATGCTCGCATTCATTCACTCCTCCCCTCATCTTCATCCACAGACCTCCTTCCCATGTCCATCATTCTACTACTATTTGGGATGACAAGTAGAGTAACTCGACAATACCTAGATGCCTAGAGTAACTACAAGAACATTAGATTAACTATACGAATAGGCTAGAGTAACTGTCTTAAAGCTGGAGTAACTATTTCATAAGAAAAAGTAACTCGTACACTAGATATAGCAGTTAAACTGGAAAGTATATTTTGTTAAACAAAGAAGAAGCAGATAAGGGTTAGAAAAAGCAAGAAGGAGAGCAGAAACAAGCAACAGATACAGATGTGCATAAAGAAAAAGGCACGGAGGAAGAAGCTATTTCAAGCTTCGGCAGATGGTTGAATTCCAGCTGAATATTGATTTATTAAGTGAAGTGTTAAATTTGAACAATTTGGTTCTGGAGTTATGATATGTAACTGCTATGAGATACATTTACTTATGTGTTGCAAGCCTGAAAATACATTAACTCTAAATCATATTATAAATATGAGTATTTCTGAGTTTAATAGATAACGTTATATGCTTTGTCTATGGTATTCTTGCATGAATAGCTGTTGTGGTTTTGTATGAAGATATATACTTTCAGTTAGCCTGTCAAAATAAACTAACTCAAGAGGAAGAGTGACGATCTCATAATCCATAGAGTAATTATAAGAACACTAAGGTTAACTGTAAGAACACTAAGAGTAACTGTAAGTACACTAAGAGTAACTGTAAGAACACTAAGAGTAATTGTGACAACAGAGAAAAATAATCCTGTGATTAAAAAAATAACTCTTATACTTTGTAAAAGTAACTCTAACATAGGAAGGTAAAACACGATCACAAAAACAATGTGTATGAAACACAGAGTAACAGGGACATCTTGTGAGTAACTGTACGAACACAAAAGTAAGTGTTCTATTCCAAAAAAGTATCTATATCAGAACTCGACAAATAAAAGGGATGAACTCGTCATCAAAAAAGTAATTATAAGAACACCTAGAGTAACTGAAGGAGCACTACGAGTAACTGTGACAACATAAAAGTAACTCTATGCATTCAAAAAGTAACTGTTATACTTTGTAAAATAACTCTTGTGGAGGAAGGTAAGTCAAATAGACAAAACCATTGTATGTGAATAACACTTGATCATTACAGGGATTCTATTATTAACACAAACATGGTTCTGTCTCACAGGTAATGGTTTGATCTTTTTCTTTTCTTCCCCGTCTCTTCCACTACACAATGTGTCATTGTAATATTGTATATGGAAAGGCTTGGTTCTGTAAAGGGAGTAAGGTAGACGATGATATGGGGCACGATCATGACATCAAAACTTTTTATTTATACATTTTGAGTTGAAAAGTCAGTAACCTGGATTAATATCCATGAATTGCGATCATTAGACCTATGGCCAGTTCAGTTATAAGAATATATATAATAGCTTGTGTGCAATCGACATCACAGCCGAGAATATTAAACCATAGAGCATAGAGCAGAGTACAGAAGCCCAAGGCGCATCTAGACGTAGACAACTAGCTATGTCTAGAATAGTGTCAGCGAGCTTGAAGGGGACGAGGCCGAAGAGTTAACCAGATTGAGTATGCTATCCCAGTAGCTGATCTTGTTCTCGTCGTGGTCGCTGTGAACTTGGTGGCGGGGAGTAGGGGCGCCGATGTCATTGTCTGAGTGGTCAGAGGATGTGTCGTCGTGTGACCTGTCTAGGAGAAACATCTCCGTGAATCTGTCGCCGAAGCCGTCATTGTGGTGGTTGCCTACACCTGATGATGTTGATGTCGAGGAGGTCTGTTGTTTGAGCAGGTTGACTTCGTTGAGCCACGGTAGTGCCGTGTCAGAGCTGCTGAAGACTAACGGTTGGGGTTCCTCCAAGTTTGGAAACCCTTTGAGGGGATGAGAAACTGGGGGAGGATGACTGGTTGAGTTGGTCCTGAGGCACGTGGTCAGTATCATCCTTGGTGTAGTAGAGAAGCTGCATGGACCTTCTAAAGCACCTTCATCCAGCAATGGCCTTGTCGGCTTCGTATTGGTGATCCCCTGAGGTGGTGCCGCTAATGGCCGAGGTTGCAGCATGTTCTACAGAGAAGGAGCCAAGACGAACCATGTTAGGCATGGCATTCTCAGCGAAGCTAAGAGTTGATGTGGGAGATTGCTCCTGCTGCAGGTCAATCATTCATCTAGCTCCTCCTGTTGTGGACGCACACAACATGTCATGAGATCTGGCAATGGATGATGCCCATCCCGTGGCCGCAGCTGCCGACGCACCACCTTGCTGCCACGCACGGAGCACGTCCAGGCACGACGCCGCCGTGGTTGACATCTAGTTGCTACCAACGACCTGTACAGTGCCATTGTTCGGCGGCACCCCAGATGACGCCGCACATGCCTTGTTCGTGTTCCACAGAATAACAAGAAACCGTCTGTGCCCCAAATGGAATGGCCTAAATAAGTGTTTGCATTAGATTTAATTTTTTTAAAGCAACCTTGGCTCCGAGTCACTCAGAACTATTACAACCTCGCCAGACATGTTGAACAGGTGTAAAATTGAAATTGGATCGAATTTGAGAAGAGCAGCAATACAATGTCGCCATTATAGAAGTATTAAGTCATAGTACGACATACACGATAAACATCTTCTTGTGGTTGCTGGGTTTACAAGTTCAATGCATCATGAATTCCTAGTTGTGGAAACTATGCAAAGATGTGCATCAAAATGTAAACAAATGTTTGAATGATTTTAATTCAGCATTGTTCAGATATCATTTTCAGTGGACATGACAAGCAAATCTTCAATGTACTAACAATTGTCCTTTTCTATGAATTTACTAATAAATACATGATGTCAAGTGGGGTGTGTTTCTGCGGTCTCAATGTGACACGATGTCCATTTTAACATGTAAAGTCATAATTTGGCAATGGTGCGTGATTTAGAAATGTATGATTGACATGAACTATGGTGGTGGGATGTACAAATGATGCAATACAATATGTAATATCAAAAACAACTATTTGATATATAAAGTAGCATTTAGCCATAGTAAGTAATTATTTGACACATAAAGTAACATTTAGCTTTTAAAAATAACTATTTCATTTGTATATACATAAAAAATATTTTAATCATGAAACATAATTGTCAGACACAAATTAACAATCATCATATCCTTTCACTGAGAAATGAATATTCAAAAATTTTCATTCAATCAAGTACAACCTCAAATCACATGGTCAAGTCTCTGTCCCAAACATACATTACAACTATTGTCACTTTCTCATTAGGCCTATTGCTATTTTTCCCACACCATGCTGCTCTGAGATTCAGAATAAAGAAGCCATGATGGTGCAAGGGACTGCAACATCAAGAGATACAAAAGGCTGAATGTTACCTCCGTCTCCTCCAATCCAATCCACATCCAATTGCAGATAGAAGGCGTCAACACAATCAGTTTGGGTCCTGGAAACAAATAGTTTAGACAACTCACTTTGGAAGAGGACAATCAAAGTCCATTGTGCTCTTTCTTATTCACGACCTTCCTGGAAGCACACTCACAACTCAATTTAATCCTCTTCATCTTTTGTCAAACCACTGCAACAACCACCTCAATTGACAATTTAATAAATTAGACTACTGTTACACATCTGTAAAGAGTTCATTGATGCACCTTTCTATCCAAAGTGAATAATTAAACTGAAAATATATCAAAGAGGAGAAGAATACTTTGCTTCGACTATCTCATTGGTGAGCCAAACAAGATTTGTGGCGCCCATCTTGGCCTCATGACTTTGCCTCAGCAGCACGCACAGACGGAAATCAACAAGACTGACTGGAGCACTTTGTACCATGTAAAAGAAACCAGAACACAATCAATTGATGACTAACTATATCACCAAAATCCTTACTTCATTGACTGAATGTGGAGGTGAATGCAGGTCTTCAAACACACATTACTGACATAGTCCATTGAGAAACTAAAGTCAAAGGCTGAGATACACCCAATTACTTGTCAACTATTGACTGCAATCAGACGTGGGCCCGTCCCTGGTGAAGTGAAGAAGAGAGACAGTCATTGTGGTACTTGCCCAGCCTGGATAACGACTTCTGTTTTTGCCTTGATGAAGGAATTTTATCAAACATGTATTGTTCAACTACTGCACGATGTACCTGGAATGGCACGACAGAGGCTGAACTTTCCTTCTCTTCCAACCTTGCTCACCTTCCTCTCTTACTTTCTCTTGTGGAACCTCCTCTATAGCCCCACGGTCCTTGGCTCCCCTTCCATAGAAAGGCTCTCCCTCCCATCCCATCCCATCCCTGGTCGCCCCCATAGAAACTCAAGGATCTGCCTCGCGTTCAGGCATTCCTCGTAGACCCCCACGTGCCATACTCACAAAAGGGCTGGTCTCTAGTGCCTGGTACTTGTACCTTTAATGATCTCGGTAACTTGACTGGCCACCGTCACACAACAAGTTGGTCGCAATAGCTTCCTCGCACAGTTCCACCTGCAAGGATTGTGGCGAACCAAACTACGTCTCTCCTTTCTGCCAGTTCTGCTAGGTCTTCACGGGTCAGTGACTGGAGAGGTTTCTTACATCTTCTATTGATCACAATGTTGGAGAAGAGGAGCTCACCACGGTGGTAGAGGTCGACAGTGGAAAAGAAATGAAGATTAGATTGTGACGACTACGCCGTTAGTAGGGAAGAGGTGGCCGCATGTAAAGAATCAACATAGGGAGACAAAGCTTGTGAGTATAGGGCCTGGGAGTGGCGGGAAGAATGAAAGGCTGAGGAAATAGGAGAAGTAATTCTTCTCAAAGTCGGGTCTGAGAGATCAGGTGAGGAAGAAACACAGACATTGTTGGCTGGAAGAAGAAGTTCAAGGACATGAACAGAGGGAGGAGAGTTGCACGTGCCTCAGGTAGTCAAACAAAATGGCTGAGATATGGGCGGCTGGCGTTGGTATTGCATATAATTACAATGAGAGCCACCACATTTTCAAGAGACGGGTAGCTAAACTTTAATACCCGCGTGGGTATTCAATAAATTACCATACATATATATATATATATATATATATATATATATATATATATATATATATATATATATATATATATAGGGCCCATCGTTATTGCTCACTTTGTTTGTGAGACAGTTCTTTCTAGTCGCATTTGCACTCCATATCTCAACACTGAGAAGCAAGTAGCGGATATCTTCAACAAAATTCTTGCGCGCGGGTAGCTACCCGCCCACCCTTCTGGTCACTTTTTTTTTAAAAAAAATCTCATAATTGTAGAGGAGTATTTTATCTAGCTCCCCAAAAATTTTCATCCAAAAATAATATCATTTGCCCCACTAAAATTAAAAAACCCGTCCATATATATATCTGCTGTATATTTTGTACTAAGTTACTCTTTTAGTCGTGTAGTTACTTTTTATCATCATAGTTACTTTTTTGACAGTAGAGTTACTTTTGTGGCCAAAAGAGTTAGTTTTTTGACTGTCAGGTGGTGAAATTCTAGGCTACCAACGCGGGCAATAAAAAAATGGCCATATATATAGGGGATTTATTTGCTACCCGCGTGGGTAGCTTGATTTTTCACTACCCGCACATCTAAAGGTGTAACTATATGGTACATAAAAGTAACTCTAAGATCAAAATAGTAACTACAATGTGACTAAAAAGTAACTGCCCAGAAAAATATACAGTCAATAAATATATGGACGTATATTTTGATTTTGGTGGGGCAAATGATATTATTTTTGGATAAAATTTTTTGAGGAGCTAGATAAAATGCTTCTCTACAATTTTGATTAAAAAAAAGTGACAGGAAGGGTATGTGGGTAGCTACCCACGTGGGTATTAAAGATGAGCCCTATATATACATAGATACATATATATATATATATATATATATATATATATATATATATATATATAATACATACATACATACATATATTTACATATGAGAAATAATTTATATCCTTAAATAATAATCTAAATATATATTTAATGAAAAAGAGGATATTGAATGAATGATGTTGAGCCTTAATTTCTTTCTAATCCGCATGTTCATCTGTTGATAGTTTACTGATATAAGTTCTGGCATTTGATTTCAAACATGTCACATATGGATATTAAGAGGCTCACTTTTACAAAATAGCATATTTCAAACGTTATTCATAATACTAATTCGATATTGATATAAATATGCATAATTTTATTTTCTAGAAAGATATAAAGAATAATGAAAGTAATTTCTTTTCTGATGTTGACATAAAATATGAATAGAAGTTGAAAAGTTTATCCGAGGGAGGCAAAATTGAATATGAGATTTACTTGCATTCTTTAAATAGTAAGTTGAAAATACATATAATAAAATTAAATCAAAGTTGATTGCTTGTAGTAGCATCTTAACGTCTTTCTAAGATCCATGCTCAAACATTCTCGGTTTAGAATTATATGTCAAAGCATTTGATTTCTGATAGTTAAATATGAATACCAAAGAGTTTGAACATATATTTATATAGTAGATAGTAAGAAATATAAACTACAAAAGATGTAGAGCGAATGTTATGTAACTTGAGAAGCTCACTTGTATAGTGTTCATTTTTTCAAAATTATATATATTAATGGTTATTTCAAATACTTTTGAATTTATTTTGATATAATATAAACAATTTTCCACGAAAATATAAAGACAATGGTTAAAAAATTTATTTATCTTCACCGTAAAATTTATGAATCAAATTTTATTAGATTTCAACCTTTTCATGAAGTATAATTATCTTTCATAAGTTGGTGAGCAGTAGCGGTGGTAGTTAAGCACGAGCACCCTCACAAAGGGTCCTGAGTTCGAATCCTCCCGATGGTGTTGTTCAACAATTAGATTCTCGTGGAGGGTGGATTTCCGATAATAAAAAAAATCTTTTATCATAAATAAATAGATACTTTAAGAAATTTCATTTTTAGTAAGGCTTTATGATTGTGAAGTATCTTGAGTCGATCTTTTTGCATATATGCTAACATACAACACAATGTTATTCGATAAGGATTCCAAAATTATGAGAATAATGGAATGAGTAACTGCATATATAACATGGGATTCGAATATATGACAAAATAGTGTCATCACATTCCGCACATTGACCTATAATTATATATGTTCAATAGAGAAATTTATATTCATGTTACTCATGTCTTCCTATCACTCAATAAGATAAATATATTTAAAATTAGTATTTAGATAAATATGTATACAATGCATTAAGAAGAAGAAAAACCACCCGAGACAAGTTTGATAATTCCATGGTGGTAATAAATTTGTTTGACAAAAATAAAGGTCAACGACAAGAGAGACTAAAAATCATAATTTGAATGTCATAATACCGTTAGTCAGATATGCATTTTAGATACAGAGGTACAAGAGTGCACCTCCATCTAATACAATCATTATGTTGTCGCTCAAGCAGTGGTGGGGAGAGTATAGTCGTGATTTATGCACAACTGGTTACCCTACAAAAACAAGCTCCAGTCCCTCTTGTCAACTGCAACAACACAAAGCGGCTACCAACGACGTCGACATCCTTCTTCATTTCATGGAATTCTGACCCTTCCAATCACTAAACACTGTACTTTTTTGTATGTATATAACTATTTACATCTGGAGGAACGATCCTTGCAATGCTTGAAATTTCGAGCATGACAGGGATGGCTGTGGAGAAATCATTCATTTGCTCAACATTGAGGTGACTTAAATCTCATTTGTTTGAAATTAGGTTGGCTGGTCCTCTTTAAATTAGATCAACAAGAAGAAATATCCAATATATGTCATTTTTGAACCAGGATGAAACCCACTGCTAGTCCACCTCCACGTCTATCAGGAAAAAAAGTCTTACCTCCACTACGTGTACACTTACTTATTTTGTCACCAGTGTTGGACGCAATGGTATAATAATTCTAGCATAAAATGAGGCATAGAAAGATTCTATATAGTATATGGGGTCTATCATATTAGATGGAACTAATGGCTTTTAGGCTTTGGTGTTGCGTCGACGTTAGACTGATTTGCCACTACAACAAAGCACATCCATTGACCTTATGCGTGATAGTTACTGTTTGAATTCTGCAAACACTGATCTCAGAATTCATGTTAGTGCTACTCATACTCAAACATCATGATGGATTTTAGAAGCACAGGTGAAGGGACGATGGTTACAAAAGGAAAAAATACACCTCCCAGGTGTAAGAATCAAATAAGGAATACCTTGTATTTTTTATAGAGATAAACAAAGTAATGGATGACTCTGAGCCAAGTCTAGCTATTGAAAAAGTGTCTACGATCGTTATTATACAAGAGAAACAGACAACAATGCACGAGGCTAGGTATTCTGTACATAACAGACACTTTCATTCCTGCATAGTCGTCCCCTTTCAACTTCACTGGGCACATTCTCATCGTGCCACTTCCTCTCAGTGAACGTGATGGCTCGGGCAACACTCCTATCTGGCCCCTGCGACTGCTACGACCATGTATATATATACACACACACACAAAGATATATGAGTGTATATATACATATACATATATATACATACATACATATATATATATACATACATACATATATATACATATATATACATACATACATATATATATATATATACATACATACATATATATATATATATATATATATATATATATATATATATATATATATGGTGTCAAGAAGTGTGTATCGACCAGTGCATGTAATTTATGTGTACTGTGTATTATAATGGCATATGTTGAATTTGTTTAATCAAATCCAACCATATGGATTCAATCAATTTTTTTAGATTATATGTTTTTAAAAGATCACAACCATATCACATACATATCATAATATATAATAATATATCATCCAATGATTCCTGTAATTTGAACAACTTACCGTGGATTAGAATAAATATATATTCTTTAACTAGGTGAGCTACGAATGTAAGATTGACATGATATTGTATACATATATTATCTAAGGGGTATGCAACACATCCATAACGTTAGATTATTCAAAACAATTGTAAAACCATCATAAATGAAGATGGGTACACATAAGATACATGTACTAAGGTACACAATTTGTTACAATTTGGGTTTGTATGATTTGAAGTGCATTTTTTTTCCAATAAAAGGTATACTTATGAAATTGAATGATGTATGTGTAAGAATTGGATTGCTTTGATAATATTTCATTTAAATATACGATTTCGTGGACCCTAATAAATTAGTGAGTCCAATTTGATAAAAAGAAAGAAAAGTTGAACGAAATTAAATAATGCATAAAAAGGAAAAGGAATTAAGATAATTATGAGATATCTGTGGAAATATGTATGAATGATCATTATGGATGAGATTTCAAATCCACATGGGTTCGAATGGTAAAAGAAATCCAAATAAAGAGAATAAAAGAGTAAGAGAGAGAAAATAAGAATAAAATATGCCTTTTTATGTTATAATTTGCATATGAAAAAAAGTCTCTCATACTTCAGAATTTGAGACCCAAAATTGGCATACAAGTAGTTTAAGTCATTATGGAATTTGTTTTAAAATTTACGATCAACCGGACAAGCCATTTGGGAGATATGGATTTTTCTAGAAATCCCAAAGTGACTCAGTTATCTTAAATGTAACAATTTAATGTTAGATTAGGAAACTAAGTTCGGCCGTTTAAATTTCATGCACATTTTTGGGATGTTGGATCTAGGATCAAATGACTCACAGATCGTCACCCATCCCAAACTCGAGCGAGAAATAGGAACAATAGATTCCTATTGGTTTCTGCAATTTGCTCTCAATACTGACCATGTGCATGACCAAAGATGGTTTCTCTGAGTCCGGGAGGTGTTTTCAAACCTGACCATATCTGGATGGACTTATTATGAGAAGGATTGGGTTCCCCTATCGGTGGGGAGAAGCAGGCTCCATCGCCATCGATTTATGCCTATATAAGGGAGAGTACATCCTTCTGAGGGATGGGATGTGTACGAGAGTATGCGTAGAATCATGGGAGAGGGATCCTCACTACCAATTTTGTTGCTAGAACCCCTGTCTCTCCCCTTGCTGCATGGCACCCTATCTTCGACCACCTTCTCACCTCCCTATTCTGATCGATCATCGGTAGAATTGAGTAGGCTGATGACTTTGGCCGAGCCTGGCGGAGTCATAGCCAGCTTTGTCCACCGCCCAAACGAGGAGTGTCGGGTCAACGGTTGGGTTGACCACCTGTAGCGCTTGGTTCACGAGAGAGTCGAATGGAGGAAGGAGAGGACAAGGCGTGAAAAGACCAGTGTATCCCCAGACATGCTTTGGTGGAAAAAGAACACCAATGTCCTTCTGCGGCTCCTGACCGACGTAGCACGCGAGAGATGTGGCGGATGGCCATTGGTCTATCCTCAATCTGCATGGACTCGAGGATATTAAGGTAAATGCTGACGTGGCAACGTTTGATTGGTGATAACTATTTTATTTGCAAAAAAATTAAAAATAAATTGGTAACTCTGATGGATCAATGTTATATATGAAAGTTGATCAAAAAATGCAAGGAATTCATTAAAAATATAATTGAAGCGTGATTCTACTTACAATTCAAAAAGTACATAAAGTTATAACTTTTAGTGGTGTTATTAATGAAAAGCCCTAAGTTTTGATGATTATTGAATTTGATGATTTTTTTGGATAATTTAAGTCAATATTAACCTATTGATAATAAAAGGAAGATATAGACTTAAAAGAGTGATCTTTGTACATAATTGGCTTAATGTAGATGAAAATGCATTAATGGGCTTAGAAACCTTAATTTTGGTAATTATGACTTTTAATGGTTTTTATTTCGAAAATCCATGTATAAGATAGAGATATGATGATCCTAAGCCAAAGTGAGAGTAAGGAATCCGTAAT
This sequence comes from Alisma plantago-aquatica, assembly GCA_963693085.1. Classification (NCBI taxonomy): domain Eukaryota; kingdom Viridiplantae; phylum Streptophyta; class Magnoliopsida; order Alismatales; family Alismataceae; genus Alisma; species Alisma plantago-aquatica. The sequence goes on from OY856415.1 coordinate 443,552,850, forward strand.
ATGTGCAACTTGAATAATTAGGGTTTTATGATGTAGAATCTGTTTTAGGATTTGTTGACCTAAAAAGGTAATCGTTGAGAAATTGATCTAAGAAACCCTAATGAATCCTAATGAGACTTAGAAATTTGATAAAGGTTTCCCAAGTCAATAAAGAGTTGTTTGAGATGTGATGGAAACAATTAGGTGTTATACATGTTTTTCAGGATCAATGGTTGCTTGATTTGGTTGCTTACCATGCTTGTTTAGACATACAGTTAGATTTGGATTATCTTGATCCTTTTGAATCATAATCAGGTATGTGGTTAGGCTAATGACTAATCACTCTAGTTTCACAACAATTTCTGAGATTTTACCGGTTGTTTGAAATTTATTGCTTGGTTGACTTTTATTTTATGCAACTATAAAGTGACTATGGCTATCACTATAAATATATGTGTGCATTACTAGCTCAAATCCTAGTCCTCCTATGTAGCTTTGATGATGATGAGATGGATGACTCAGTACATGGTCTATCCTTAGGGTAGGATCATCAGGTTATCATGAGTCAATGTGTTGGTCTACCCTTGGGTAGGACCATACAATACACAACCCTAAGTCGTGGTCTACCTGTAAGGTAGGATCATAGGGGCTATTTGAGATCTACAATATGAGAGAGGTAGTATCCATGTCCAGTGCAGGGACAACACAGAGGTGAAAATATCTAGGGATTGAGTAGTTATGTTTTCGATACGTAAAGTTTGATCTATTAAATAATAATTTAGTTGTATTATGTTGTTACAAATAGATGCAAGATTTTAATTCCCCCACATACTAGTATAATTTATTATACTGACCGCCGTTTTGTTTGTCAGCGTTTTATATTTATCAAAAAGTGGATATTCATTTAAAGTGACATTGAATAAATAATGCTCAAGAAAGAATTGGAGGATTGCAGATAGATAGTTTCTTATCTGGGTAAAGTACCTCAAATCCTATATTTTTCAAGGTATGTGAAAATAATTTTTTATCCTGTTTTAAGCTTAGTTGAGGTAGAATTTATTAATTATTTTTTATTGTTTGTAAAATCATTGATCTTGTTTTGGGATAGCGGATCTGACTTTTAGGTCTTTCTTTGTTGGGAGTTACCGAGAAGCAGAATGGTTACACAATTCTTTAGCATATATATATATATATATATATATATATATATATATATATATATATATATATATATATATATATATATATATATATATATATATATATATATATATAGGGTATTCACTCACTGCCCGCGCGGGTAGATAAGGAAAGTTACCCGGCTCCCTGGTTATTTTACGTTGCGATGTGCTAATATGGGAGCGGTGGCACTAATTGTAAATATATGTGTAAGTGTTTTACGTGCATGGATTAGGCGGTGGAAATATTAGTAAATATGTTGTAAATTAATACACGTGCATGGAGTGGCGGTGGTAGTATAGTAATTATATTATAAACAATTACACATACATGGAGTAGTGGCGCAAGGCCTGATCCAATTATAAAGATAGAAGCTGATATCTTAATAAGTCTCGGACACGTATGGTCATGCATGCACATCGAGTAAAATTAGTCTTTTAATATCTTGAAAAGGATAAAAAACTTGATGATATTTTTATTATATTTCTCACCAAACTACATATATTAATTAATCGGATCATCAAAGCAAAAGATAGATGAAATCAAACTAATTTTCTAGCTGATCATATAACAATCTTGGAGTATACACATGCTAACATAACGTGTCTAAAAACATTATAGTGGTGTCCTTTTATGGAGATAAATAAACACATAGGAAATTTAATGATACTTCCAGATTGTATTACGTAACATCATCCTTAGTTACAAATTTTTATTTTCTATTACAAATACTTTATTTTCATTACAATTAATCAGTTATCCTTACATAGTGCTTAAATTCTACAATATATTTGTGGCAACACATCCCATTATCACACAGATAACGAGGTGTTACGCGAAAATGTGTGGAAATCACCATAACCCCAGATTATCGAAAACACAGGTTAATTAAAAACGATTGCGGAAAACTGATAAACTGAGAAACATTTACATTTGAGTCCATCTCCTGCAAGAAAACAAGTTATATACATTTCCATACAAGCCTCGATACATGTCCACAACTTAGAACAACAGCCATCCTATCATATCATGAGTTCATCACCTATTTATACATACAAAAGGCCCCACATCCGGCCAACAGCAGGATATACAAACATTATCGATCGTGTATCGTGAAACAACGTCAAAACACTGCCAAGGACCTGAGAGTACATGGATAACTCTAGACTCTACTACAAACATCCCAAAAAGCAGCATATCCATCGCTTGCCTTCTACTGCTCGCCAAGCTGCTCGGCCGCAACTCTGCGACCACCACCGTGTCTAGCTCGACCACCTAAAAAGGGTGTAACCAACAGAGTGAGACAATTGAACATTGTCCCAGCGGGAGGCATAACTCCCCACCAAAACTATAAAACCTCAGAAGATCATATACATTAAGCTGCTAATTGATAGAAGATATAGAAAGAACAGTCTATTAAGCTTACCAGATATATCCAAGTATTACATGTGAAACATGATTAATAAGACAGGATACCCAAGTCCTACTGCCATAGAAGAACATATGAATAACTGCAAGATGTAAAGAGAGTAACTAAACAATCAAGGCCTCAACCAATATTTCGTGTTTGCCGTAAGCAGTATATACTAAACGGCTGGATTACATTTTATTATGCCCTGAGGAAGTGAAGCGTACCATTCAAATCCAACCTTCAGCTGCGAAGCCCATAACCGGTGCCATACAAGGTCAATGGAAGAGTCGAAATCCACGACCTCACCCCTCGTGGTCAGTACACAAGAACACAACGCAGGACCACAGTCTCATGCTCAAGTGGTCTTAAGCCACAGGGTCAGCTCCTCAGGCTACCCTTTCCTCTAGCCCGCCTTGGTACAGGTCACAGCACTAGTAAAACTGAGCCACAGGCCTACTCACCGTGGTCTGAGCTATGAACGCATTCATGCTCATCATATCACATATCCGGAGCCATGGTCCATGTTCACCATGCTCATCACATATCCGAGTTTGCAACCGCAGCTACACTCATTTCACCTCTCTATTTGAGGCTAGGAATAACCTCGCATATTCAAAAATATGTGCTCCGGGTTAACCTGTAGGAGAACCCGTTTCACCATCACCAAGTCCTGACGATGATGGATCTATGGCTAGGGCAACTACATGATACATTTCACTGTAATTAGTTAGTATCTTTTAGATGGATTGCAAGATTCAACCAAGTTGTATAACATACAAAATATAACAGAAAGTAAACAACATAAACTCAACATTATGTTTTTTTATACAATTTACATCACACTGATCCATCACAAGGATCTCACATCACATGTTATTACTTGGCCTCTTGCCAACCATCCAGATCCATCTCAAGGATCATCACATACCATGGGATCTCAATCCCTCACCACATAGTACCACAACCTCTCAAGGCTTACATCATCATTATGGAATATCATCCAAAATACACCTGTCATCACAGTATTCGCATATAACCATCCCTCATAACCTTTCATTTGCCTATGCAGTACCTGCATGGTTAGCACCATTCAATAATTATAAGTTCAACATAAGGACTATGCTCATTGTCATGAGATGTCATTTAAGATGCTATAATTATCAATTATACATTCACTGGTGATCATGTATACAAGACACATTATTAAGCAACTATTTATGTGCTTTACCTTGCTTCAACATCATGCTAAACATACAAAACTAGCATTATTATTACTGCTACCATTGTCACTATCATTATCATTAAGTGAGCAAAGAGTCACCAACGTTATCACGAACATATACAATTAGGTTGTTTCCTCGACATAAGGATTCCTCACAAAAGATACCAAAACCCTCACTAAAAGACCATCCCGGGCAAGGTTCACCCTCACCTAAAACCATGGCGTGCATCCGAGTCAGGCGTGCAGCGTGCAACACTAAAACAAAGGCGAGCGTGAAGGGTCTATCGGCTAGTCACGATGCGTGCAAGGGCATGCAGACTGTGTCGGGTGAGCTGACCATGTTGAGCGAGCAAGGGGTGTCGGGCGACTCAGGAGTGTCGTGCAAAGGTGTGACGCTCTTGACGTGCGACTTGGTCGGGCGAGCAAGGCTATCGGTAGTGCAAGGCAGTGCTCACCCTCTCATCATCTAATGGCCAAAACACGAGCCATCTTACTACTAAGGCCATCCGCGTGCAGCAGTGCTACGTGCACCTAGGCGTGCAGGCTATCGAGTGTACAAGGTGTATCGGGCGAGCAGAGTGCTGTCGGGCGACACGGCTGATGTCGGGCGAGTAGGGCTATCGAGCGTGCAAGGTAATGTGCTCGCTCGCGCGTCAAGGTTTATCCGTGCAAGGTCCTATACTTAGCTAGGCACACATCTCTGTCAGGCGAGCAAGCCCACCGGGCGAGCAGCTCCAAAGCGTGCAGCCTGCCGGGCAACTAAGGGTTGGCTCGCGCGCTCAACACAGAGCATAAATCTTCAACCGATTCAAGGTGAGAAGACCGTACAAAGGAGACTAGATCAAGGGGAGGGGGCTGTCGGGCAGCACCTCCACAAACACCAAACACCCAAGGTTCATCTCAACCAGGTCACCTAATACCTTACTTGAAACCCTAGAGAAGGGTCACCACCAAGACGAGCTCACCTTCTAGCCCTTGGTGAGAAGAGGGTCTTGCTCAAGCCACTAGGTCACAATCTCACCTCAATCGACTAAGAAGGAGGGGTGTTGCTCATGGCACTAGGACCCAAACTCACTCTTGAAGACCAAAAAGGGGAGAAAGGAGTGTTGCTCCCTAAACCCTAACTCACATGGATCGGTCAACATGGCTACTAAGCAAGGACTAAGCTACTAGCATGTAAACAAGAATATAACAAGAGATAGAGTAGTTAGGGTTAGAAATTATGCAACCCGCCTTAAGCTCCAAACTCCAAGGAAGAAGAAGAGCTCCAAGCTCCACACACCACCAAGCAAGGAAGATGGAGAGCTCTAAGGGATATCGACTTCCACTAGCTCCTTTAGGGTGTGTCGGCCACCAATCTCCTCCTACAAAGGGTGTGTCGGCCGACACAAGAAAGGAAGGGAAGAAGTGTCGTGCACTCAAGGTGGAGAAGAGCCAAAAGATCAAAGGAACTCGAAGCAAGGGAAAGAACCACCTATATAGAAGAAAAGGGAGGAGAAAACAAGGTTGATCCATGCTAGGTGTCGTCCACCCAAGGTACACTTGTCCTAGGGCTCAAGCCACCACTCTAGCAAGGTCTAAGACACTTGTCCAAGATGTGTTCCAAGTGTCCACCAAACAAGACCAAGCATCACGGGTGACACAACCAAGGTACCATGGGTGACACACCTCCTTGCTAGCAGACACAAACACCCTAGGTCGACACACACCTCACCTTGGGCGACACAAGCAACACTTTGGGCGACACAAGGCTCAACCAAGCCCAAACAAGGCACCTCAAGGCCCAAACAAACTCAACCAAGGCCCAAAGAACGCAAGCAACACGCCCAAACCTTCCTCTCGACCCTAGAGGAAGCAAAGAGAGAGGGGAACACCTCACAAGGTGATAAACTTGCTCACAAAGCCCTAAACTTGGGTTATTTGCAAGTAGCACCTCCAACTCTCAACAAGGCACAACCAAACCTTAATCACCATTAAAGGTGATTAGCAGGCATCAAAGCACCAGGGTTAAGCAAAGCAAACAGGGTAAGCCCTAAACGAAGGTCAGGGTCCTTACAATCTAACCCCCTTTAAGGGATTTTGTCCTCGATATCCGAAGAGAAAAGTGAGGGATACTTCCTCCTCATCTCTTCCTCAAGCTCCCACGTGGCTTCCTCAATGCCACGGCGCTGCCAAAGAACTTTCACAAGAACCAAGTCCTTCCTCTTCAGCTTTTTAACTCTTCTGTCAAGAATCGCCACAGGACCTTCCTCGTAGGTCACATCTTCATCAAGATCAACTTCAACTAGCTGTATTACTGTTCCTGAATCCGGATGACTTTTCTTCAGCATACTGACATGAAACACTGGATGTAACATGTGCAACTCTAGAGGCAATTCTATCTCGTAAGCTACCTTGCCAACACGTTCTATGACTGGGTAAGGCCCCATATACCTGGGAACTAACTTACCCTTCCGACCAAACCTTAGCACACCTTTCCATGGTGAGACTTTAAGATATACTTTGTCTCCTACCTGGAACTCCAAAGGTCGTCGGCGATTGTCTGCTTAAGACTTCTGCCTGTCCTGTGCCACTTTCAACTGTTGCTGTATCACTTTGATCTTATCTGTCGTCTGCTGAACTAACTCAGGACCCAAAAGCTGATACTCACCAGACTCATACCAACACAAAGGAGATCTACACTTCCTTCCATACAAGGCCTCATAAGGAGCCATGTCGATGCTCCGTTGATAACTGTTGTTGTAAGCAAACTCTATCAAACTCAGATGCACATCCCAACTGCCTAGGAACTGCAAAACACAAGCTCGAAGGAGATCCTCCAGAATCTGAATAGTCCTTTCAGACTGTCCATCTGTCTGTGGGTGAAAGGCTGTACTGAACCTCAACTGCGTTCCCAACGCTCTGTGCAATTGTTCCTAGAAACGACTTGTGAACTGAGGACCTCTGTCAGAAACTATCGTTGCTGGCACACCATGCAAATGTACTATCTCATCAACATATACTCGAGTAAGTTTCTCAGCTGTATACGTCGTCTTCACAGGCAAGAAATGAACAGACTTCGTCAATCTGTCCACAACCACCCAGATGGAATCATGATTCTTAGTTGTCTTGGGTAGACCAACTACGAAATCAATGGTTATATGATCCCATTTCCACTGCGGTATTGGCAAAGGTTGCAACGTACCTGCCGACTTCTGATGCTCAGCCTTCACTTGCTGACAAACTGCACATCTAGCCACGAACTTAGCTACATCCTTCTTCAATCCGGGCCATCAATACAAGTCCTTCAGACTATGATACATCTTGGTGACACCTGGATGCATAGCGTACATCGACGTGTGTGCTTCTTCTAACACCAAATTCCTCAGCTCATCAACATCAAGAACCACCATCCTATCACGATAGCAGACTAGCCCATCCTCGGACTCATGAAACCCATCACGCTTTTCGCTGCCAAACTCTGATCTGATCAACTGTACCGGATCATCTGTCTGTTGTGCCTCTTTGATCTGCTGTCTCAACGTAGGCTTGACTTGCATATGTGCTAGAAGTCCAGCTATCGAGGAAACTTCCATCTGCACATTCATCTTCCGCAAAGAGACAAACATATCTCGCTCATGGCATACCAGAGAACTCAGTTGTGCCTTCTTAGAAGAAAAAGAAGACTTTCGACTAAGCGCATCCGCTACCACATTCGCCTTCCCAGGATGATACTCGTAGTGCAGTCGTAGTCATTGATCAACTCCATCCACCGCCGATGTCGCATGTTCAACTCTTGCTGCGTAAAGATGTACTTCAGATTCTTATGATCTGTAAAGATCTGACACACTTCCCCATACAGATAGTGTCTTTAAATCTTTAACGCATGAACCACTGGCGCTAGCTCCAAATCATGAGTTGGATAGTTCTCCTCATGCTTCTTAAGCTGTCGCAAGGAAAAAGAAACCAAATGATCTTCCTGCATCAACATGCAACCTAAACCTTTCTTGGAAACATCAAAGAAAACTACATAGCCTTTCCCAGGCTCTGGCAAGATCAATATTGGAGCACTGGTCAGCTTCTCTTTCAAACTCTGGAAAGCTTGTTGACATCGATCATCCCAAACAAAAGGTACATCCTTCCTGGGTCAACCTCATCATCGGTAACGTGATCACACTGAAGTTCTTGATAAACCTCCGGTAGTATCCTGCTAAGCCAAGGAAACTACGAACTTCTGTCGGCGTCTTCGGCTGTTCCCACTCTACAACGGATTCCACCTTCTTTGGATCTACCTTGACTCCTGCAGCAGATATCACGTGACCCAAGAAAGTCACCTCTTCCAACCAGAACTCACATTTACTGAACTTGGCATACAACTGATGTTGGCGAAGAAGAGTCAACACTCATCGAAGATGTTGCTCATGCTCTAGCTTGTCCCGACTATAGATCAAGATGTCATCTATAAAGACTACAACGAATTGCTCTAAAAACGGACGGAACACTCTGTTCATCAGGTCCATGAAAGCAGCAGGTGCATTGGTTAACCCAAACGGCATAACCACAAACTCATAATGACCATACCTTGTCCTGAAAGCTGAATTTGGTATGTCATCCGCCTTGATCCTCAACTGATGATATCCAGACCATAGATCGATCTTCGAGAACACTGTAGCACCACGCAACTGATCAAACATATCATCTATCCTCAGCAACGGGTACTTATTCTTTATCGTGACTTTGTTCAACTGCCGATAGTCTATACACAACCGCATCAAACCATCCTTCTTCTTGACAAACAGCACAGGAGCTCCCGAAGGCGATGTGCTTGGTCGGATGAAACCTTTGTTCAACAATTCCTTTAACTGCTTCTTCAACTCTGCCATCTCTGCTGGAGCCATTCTGTACGGTGTCTGTGCAACTGGTTGTGTTCCTGGTACCAGATTGATCTCGAAATCAATTTCTCAGGGTGGAGGAACGCTAGGAAACTCCTCAGGAAACATGTCAGCAAACTCTCGAACAACTGACACCTCCTCAAGGCTAAGATCTTTCTCCTTGGCAGCCACAACGGTATCCACCACATGAGCTAAGAACGCCTCACATCCTTGTCATAACAACTTATCTGCCACCATAGCTGATACCAAACACGTCTGAAGAATCTTCCTATCTCCCTGGAAGATCCACTTCTCTCCAGCATCATCAAACACTGCCTGCTTGGAACCACAGTCCAAAACAACCTTATACTTCTCTAAGGTATCTATCCCAAGGATAACATCGAAACCATGCATATAAAGCGGTATAAGGTCCACTTGAATGCGGTGTCCTGAGAAAGACAAGACACAAGAGGGACACTCTTCTCGAAGCAAAGAGGAACCATTAAGAGGGGTTTCTAACAACAAGCTATTCTTCTTAAAGCTAATAGGTAAACGACAGTTTTCAAGCATACTATATGCGATAAAAGAGTGTGTAGCACCCGGGTCAACTAGAACATATATAAAACAAGAAGAAGACATATCAGAATGAAATAACTCCATCTGACCTGTCACCACTCGCGGGTTGACTATCGCCTCCGGCTGACTCATGGCATAGAATCGAGCTGTTGCTTGCTGTCCACGACCTCTGCTTCCTTGAGCAGACGATCCAGCTTGAGATGCCTGACCGCGTCCTCGTCCTCTGCTACCACTGGGCTGCGGTCTCACCGACTCCTGAAGGTTCTGCCTCGGCTGCTGTGTCCCTTCTTCATCCCTGTAGGGACAACTCGACTTGACATGCCCTATCTGACCGCATGCATAGCATGTCCTACCATCAACATGTGGCCTGGATGGCCCTGTCACTACCACAGAAGCCGAACGTTGTGCCTTTGATGGTGAAGAAACATAACCTCTTCCTCTACTCAGAGAGCACTGAGACGGTCTAACAGAACCTCTCATCACTGCCGGTGCTGAAAACTTGGGCTTCTTGAAGCCACCAAACCTCTGACTCTGGAACTGGGCAGGTATCTTCTTAGCCATAGACTCTCTCTTCTCCCTTACAGATCGTTCGATCCTCCGAACGGATTCCACAAACAACACAAACCACTCCCGGTTCTCCAACGCAGAAACTGGTGTCGTCAGCTCCACACTCAGACCCTTCTCGAAACGTCTGATCCGTTCCTCATCTGTTGCTGTCATGTGAGGACAAAACCTCAACAGATCCATAAACTTGGCTTCATACTGGGTGATGTTCATCGTTCCCTGCCGCAAACTCTCAAACTGACTGATCTTCTCATCTAGATACGTCTTGGGAAAGTATCTGGTGATGAACTCGCGTCGAAACACTTCCCAACAGATCACCTCACCAGGCCGCTTCTCTTCCTCGATGGTCCACCAGTGACCAGCACTACCTTTCAGAAGGTAGACAGTGTGCTTTACCTTGTCCTCTTTGGGGATGTCGAGGATCCGGAAAGCCTTCTCAAGACTTGTCAGCCACAGATCCGCATCCGCTGGATCAGCCGTTCCAGCATAATCTGAAGCTCCAACTCGACGAAGCTGCTCGAAGGTCTTCCCAGTACCCGATGTTTGACCATGGGGAACCTGTGCTCACAGAGGAGGCACTGGTAATCGCTCAACCATGAGATTCATCATAGCCATCATCTGCCCCATAAGATGTTGGTAGGCAGGATGTTCAAGTATGGCTGGGTCAGGTTGGGGGACCTCAAGCACCCAATCTTCATGTGCCTGTCCTTCTGCTCCATCAACAGCTGCAGCATCACTATGCTCAAGAGCACGTTCTTCATGGTTTCCAGACATCTTGTCTTTTCTTCCGCTGAGGGCAGAATATTTTGTAAGAAAACCTGGAAAACTCATAAGAACAGACTCAACCTAGTCCTACATCCCTGTAGACTCAGCGAACCTAAAGCTCTAATACCAAAACTTGTGGCAACACATCCCATTATCACACAGATAACAAGGTGTTACATGAAAACGTGCGGAAATCACCATAACCCCAGATTATCGAAAACACAGGTTAATTAAAAATGATTGCGGAAAACTGATAAACTGAGAAACATTTACATTTGAGTCCATCTTCTGCAAGAAAACATGTTATATACATTTCCATACAAGCCTCAATACATGTCCACAGCTTAGAACAACAGCTGTCCTGTCATATCATGAGTTCATCACCTGTTTATACATACATAAGGCCCCACATCCGACCAACAGCAGGATATACAAACATTATCAATCGTTTATCATGAAACAACGTCAAAACAGTGCCAAGGACCTGAGAGTACAGGGATGACTCTAGACTCTACTACAAACATCCCAAAAAGCAGCATATCCATTGCTTGCCTTCTACTGCTCGTCAAGCTGCTCGACCGCAACTCTGTGACCACCACCGCGTCTAGCTCGACCACCTAAAAATGGTGTAACCAACGGAGTGAGACAATTGAACATTGTCCCAGCGGGAGGCATAACTCCCCGCCAAAACTACAAAACCTCAGAAGATCATATACATTAAGTTGCTAACTGATAGAAGATATAGCAAGAACAGTCTATTGGAATAAAGCTAACTAAGCTTACCAGATATATCCAAGTATTACATGTGAAACATGATTAATAAGACAGGATACCCAAGTCCTACTGCCATAGAAGAACATATAAATAACTGCGAGATGTAAAGAGAGTAACTAAACAATCAAGGCCTAAACCAATGTTTCGTGTTTGCCTTAAGCAGTATATACTAAACGGCTGGATTACGTTTTATTATGCCCTGAGGAAGTGAACCGTACCGTTCAAATCCAACCTTCGGCTGTGAAGCCCATAACCGGTGCCATACAAGGTAAATGGAAGAGCCGGAATCCACGACCTCACCCCTCGTGGTCAGTACACGAGAACACAAAGCAGGACCGCAGTCTCATGCTCAAGTGGTCTTAAGCCACAGGGTCAGCTCCTCAGGCTACCCTTTCCTCTAGCCCGCCTTGGTACAGGTCACAACGCTAGTAAAATTGAGCCACAGACCTACTCACCGTGGTCTGAGCTATGAACGCATTCATGCTCATCATATCACATATCCGGAGCCATGGGCCATGTTCACCATGCTCATCACATATCCGAGTTTGCAACCGCAGCTGCACTCATTTCACCTCTCTATTTGAGGCTAGGAGAAATCTCGCATATTCAAAAATATGTGCTCCGGGTTAACCTGCAGGAGAACCCGTTTCACCATCACCAAGTCCTGACGATGATGGATCTATGGCCAGGGCAACTACATGATACATTTCACTGTAATTAGTTAGTATCTTTTAGATGGATTGCAAGATTCAACCAAGTTGTATAACATGCAAAATATAACAGAAAGTAAACAACATAAACTCAACATTATGTTTTTTTTTCTACATTTTACATCACACTGATCCATCACAAGGATCTCACATCACATGTTATTACTTGGCCTCTTGCCAACCATCCAGATCCATCTCAAGGATCATCACATACCATGGGATCTCAATCCCTCACCACATAGTACCACAACCTCTCAAGGCTTACATCATCATTATGGAATATCATCCAAAATACACATGTCGTCACAGTATTCACATATAACCATCCCTCATAGCCTTTCATTTGGCTATGCAATACCTGCATGGTTAGCACCATTCAATAATTATAAGTTCAACATAAGGACTATGCTCATTGTCATGAGATGTCATTTAAGATGCTATAATTATCAATTATACATTCACTGGTGATCATGTATACAAGACACATTATTAAGCAACTATTTATGTGCTTTACCTTGCTTCAACATCATGCTAAACTTACAAAACTAGCATTATTATTACTGCTACCATTGTCACTATCATTATCATTATGTGAGCAAAGAGTCACCAACGTTATCACGGACATATACAATTAGGTTGTTTCCTCGACATAAGGATTACTCACAAAAGATACCAAAACCCTCACTAAAAGACCATCCCGGGCAAGGTTCACCCTCACCTAAAACCATGGCGTGCATCCAAGTCAGGCGTGCAGCGTGCAACACTAAAACAAAGACGAGCGTGCAGGGTCTATCGGCTAGTCACGAGGCGTGCAAGGGCGTGCAGACTGTGTCGGGTGAGCTGACCATGTTGAGCGAGCAAGGGGTGCTGGGCGACTCAGGGGTGTCGTGCAAAGGTGTGAAGCTCTTGACGTGCGACTTGGTCGGGCGAGCAAGGCTATCGGGCATGCAAGGCAGTGCTCACCCTCTCATCATCTAATGGCCAACACACGAGCCATCTTACTACTAAGGCCATCCGCGTGCAGCAGTGCAACGTGCACCTAGGCGTGCAGGCTATCGAGTGTACAAGGTGTACCGGGCGAGCAGAGTGTTGTCGGGCGACACGGTTGATGCCGGGCGAGCAGGGTTGTCGAGCGTGCAAGGCAATGTGCTCGCTCGCGCGTCAAGGTTTATCCGTGCAAGGTCCTATACTTAGCTAGGCACACATCTCTGTCGGGCGAGCAAGCCCACCGGGCGAGCAGCTCCAAAGCGTGCAGCCTGCCGGGCAACTAAGGGTTGGCTCGCGCACTCCACACAGAGCAGAACTCTTCAACCGATTCAAGGTGAGAAGACCGTGCAAAGGAGACTAGATCAAGGGGAGGGGGCTGTCGGGCAGCACCTCCACACACACCAAACACCCAAGGTTCATCTCAACCAGGTCACCTAATACCTTACTTGAAACCCTAGAGAAGGGTCACCACCAAGACGAGCTCATCTTCTAGCCCTTGGTGAGAAGAGGGTCTTGCTCAAGCCACTAGGTCACAAGCTCACCTCAATCGAATAAGAAGGAGGGGTGTTGCTCATGGCACTAGGACCCAAACTCACTCTTGAAGACCAAAAAGGGGAGAAAGGAGTGTTGCTCCCTAAACCCTAACTCACATGGATCAGCCAACATGGCTACTAAGAAAGGACTAAGCTACTAGCATGTAAACAAGAATATAACAAGAGATAGAGTAGTTAGGGTTAGAAATTATGTAACCCGCCTTAAGCTCCAAACTCCAAGGAAGAAGAAGAGCTCCAAGCTCCACACACCACCAAGCAAGGAAGATGGAGAGCTCCAAGGGATATCGACCTCCACTAGCTCCTTTAGGGTGTGTCGGCCACCAAGCTGCTCCTACAAAGGGTGTGTCGGCCGACACAAGCAAGGAAGGGAAGGAGTGTCGTGCACTCAAGGTGGAGAAGAGCCAAAAGATCAAAGGAACTCGAAACAAGGGAAAGAACCACCTATATAGAAGAAAAGGGAGGAGGAAATAAGGTTGATCCATGCTAGGTGTCGTCCACCCAAGGGACACTTGTCCTAGGGCTCAAGCCACCACTCTAGCAAGGTCTAAGACACTTGTCCAAGATGTGTTCCAAGTGTCCACCAAACAAGACCAAGCATCATGGGTGACACAACCAAGGTACCATGGGCGGCACACCTCCTTACTGGCCGACACAAACACCCTAGGTCGACACACACCTCACCTTGGGCGACACAAGCAACACTTTGGGCGACACAAGGCTCAACCAAGCCCAAACAAGGCACCTCAAGGCCCAAACAAGCTCAACCAAGGCCCAAAGAACTCAAGCAACAAGCCCAAACCTTCGTCTCAACCCTAGAGGAAGAAAAGAGAGAGGGGAACACCTCACAAGGTGGTAAACTTGCTCACAAAATCCTAAACTTGGGTTATTTGCAAGTAGCACCTCCTAAATGTGATTAGCAGGCATCGAAGCACCAGGGTTAAGCAAAGCAAATAGGGTAAGCCCTAAACCAAGGTCAGAGTCCTTACAATATTATTGCATACAAAAGAAAATCATATCATAGTTGTATTTTGAATCATATTTTCATAAATGTAGATGCCCATAGAAAGAATATGCCTACAAAAATAAACAATTTATAATAAAAAGAAATATTTTATAATGAGAATAGATAATCAGAAATAATGTAAATAGCAAAGAACAATTGTAACTAGTAAAGAGAAACTGTAACACATAAAGAAAAAATATAATACGAAAGAGCACATTGTAACTAAAATAGACATTTTCTATACAAGAAACTAGAATGTAATATTCTAGAAAAAATTAAAAATATAACCATGTGTAACATTTTGTAAGGAGAGTTGAGTGAAGAAAAATTAGAATAACAGAAGAAAAATGTAACAAACGTAGATGTTTGATGATATAAAAGATGATCCAAAAGGTATTGAATAAAAAATTATAAGAAATAGAAATAAGTAAACAAGTGATATTCTGGCAAAGTGTAGTGAGTTATAACAATAACTAAAAAAGGATGAGATTGTATAAAAAGAAAGAAAGATTTGTAATCAGAACAAATAATTTATAATTGTAAGCAAACAAATGTAACCACAGATGATATTTTGTAATATAATCTGGATACATCAAATTCTACTGTCCAAGAGAATAAATCTCATTGCACATTAGACAAAAATAGATGCCTTATAAGACAATTGTTATTTGTATTTTAAAATCATGTCTATGTATTTTGTGTTCAAGAGACTCCTATGTAATGAGAGATAACATATTGTAAATAGCAAAGAGAAACTGTAACGTACAGCAAAAACGTAATACAAAAGAGTGCATTGTAACAAGAACTGACATTTTATAATCTAAAAAAAAAAGAGACATCCACAAGTAAACAAGTGATATTTCAGTGTCGTACAAGACTTGTAATAACAAGTAAAAAAAGATATTATTATATAATAGGAAGGAACTATTTGTAATCAGAACAAAGAATTTGTAATAGGAAGGAAAAATTGTAAACAAAATAGATCATTTGTAATGGAAAGGAAACATATGTAATCAACAATGACATTTTATAATACAATGAAATGATACTTCCAGATTGTATTACGTAACATCATACGTAGTTACAAATTTCTCATTTCCATTACAGATTCTATATTTTCATTACAATATATTATTTATCCTTACAAAGACAATATTTATTAGAAATAGAAGTAAGTAAACAAGTGACATTCTGACAATGTATAGTGAGTTACAATGATAAGTAAAAAAAGATGACATTTTATAATAAGAAAGAAATATCTATAACCAAAATAGTTAATTTGTAATGGAAAGGAAACATATATAATCAAGGATGACATTTTGTAATACAAATATGAATGCATCAAATTCCATTGTCTAAGAGAAATAATACTTCCAGATTCTATTACGTAACGTCATACTCAGTTACAAATTTCTCTTCAACTTTCACTTTTTTTGTTTACCTAACATGAATGTCGCAATGTCTACAACTATCTTTCCCACGAGTACATGCACTCATAACAAATTGTGATCTAGCTACTAATAGTGGCAACACACGCATGTACTAGCAACAAACTTCAAATTAAAAAATTTAGAATACATGTTCCGTGCATACGTAATTGCCTTTTTCTTAATTACATTAGATGACACCGCTTCTCCATGCATACGTAAAAAAATTATGTATAATTATAATAGTTGCCACTGTTATCATGCAAGTGCAATTGACATTATATTAGTTACAAATCCTGCCACCGCACCGCTGCTCCATGCTCACGTAATTTTTTTTGTATAATTATAATAGCTTCCACCGTTATCATGCAAGTGCAATTGATATTATAATAATTACAGATCCTGCCACCGCTCTCTATGCACGGGTAATTAACTTGGCTACCCGCTCGGGCAACCAATATGTATATGTGTGTGTGTGTGTCTCTCTCTCTCTCTCTCTCTCTCTCTCTCTCTCTCTATATATATATATATATATATATATATATATATATATATATATATATATATATATATATATATATATATATATATATATATATATATAAAAGTGGGGTGGTAGCAAATTTTTTATTTATTTGAAACTCGTTCCTCCATGATTCATGTTGTTAGTTTGGAGGACATAGCACTTATTAGTTGGTTAGGCTGTTTTGTATGGTCAAATTTGTGGTGCAAGTTGCTAGTTCCGCACCAACTAGCTAGAATAAGGGGTGGGACGGGGGATCTCAAGAACTAAGCCCCTATTTGGGAACGGACCCGATCTGGATTGGGAGCCGTCGTCTAGCGCCAGCTCTGCGTAACCCGGTCCGGTTTGGGCCAAAATTCTGTTTGGTACGCAACCACGTTCGACCACCGTTTTGGGATAACGGAATCCCATAATCCGGACTAACCCAGTCCCAGCCTAGGCAGAATTGCAAATCCCAGTCCGGTTTACGCCCCCCGACATCCCCTTCGACCCCGACTCTCCCTCTCACTCGCGCGCCTCCCCCTTCCTCTCGGCCCTCTCCCTCTCGCCCCTCTCCTTCGCTCCGGTTGTTTGCCTCTCCCTGTGCCGGCTCAGTGTTGGGTCCGTGGGTCCGTGAGTTAAAGCGATACCTCGAGCAGCTCGCGGATGGAGGGCAGCAGTCGTCGGGCGGAGCGTCCGCCGCCTGGTGAGGAGTCAATGCAGCCATCTGTGCCCGCCGGGCTACTAGGGCAGCTACTACATCCTGCAAAGGCAAGGTACCCCAGTGCCCTGTCATGTCCTTCTGAGCACCATTGTCTGCACCGTCCACCTGATTCAGCCATCGTCCCATCTTGTCGACGCACAGGACAAACCCTAGCAAGGGCAAGCACTGTCCGTGTTCCTACATATTGGTCGCCTTGTGCATCGAGCTGCTTCACATCCACCTACGCATCTTGGAGGAAGCTGGTGTTCGTCCCTGCTTGCTCGCTGGAGTTGCTGCTCGCTGTCATCTTCGTCCCTGCTCCGGCGGTGCTGCTCGCCGTTGTCTTCATCCCTGCTCCGGCGGTGTTGGTCTTCGTCCCTGCTCCGACGGTGCTGCTTCTCATCCCGACTCTTCTGAAGTTGCTGCTGGGGATTATCCACTTCTGAATAGGTTCGTCATGATGAATAGTTAGGCCTATTTTTTGTAGTGAATGATTATGCAAAAGGGTTAGGCCTATTTGTGTACTGAATCATTATGCAAAGGGGTTCCCCGTGTTCCATGGTGTGTGTTGGATCCCCTGTGTGTGTTGGATCCCCGTGTTACATTGATCAATGAATAAGAAGAATCATTGGATACTAGTTAGTGTATTCTACTACTGCATTAGATTGGCCCCATCTCTGGTCATGAAGATTGTTACCTCACACACATGCCTATAATTAGCGAATATAGCAACAGTTTACTTGGTCGAACATATGCATTAGATAGACAATATCTATCTGCTTCTTTTCCTTTGTTCTTCCTGGTTTTGCTATAATTAGTGAATATTTTCTTACATTAGTTCATGGGGATTATCCATGATACCTCTGTTTTCCCATTCTACTACATATGTTCTTCTATCAACTGTGTTATATTTTAATCCAATAAGTTTATGCTACCACTGTAGTCTGATCAGTAGGTTTGCATCTCTGTCAGCTCCTGGATGTAGAGATCTTTGAACCTAGGATCTAGGATATCGATTGTTTCTTGTCAAACCCTCTATGAGAACTTTATATCAGTTTTGAAATGAGACGGCATGTGATCTCAACCTGTGGTTGGGGGAAATTTTTTCTAGGAATTACACTGTGAGGCTTCAGTTTGCAGAAACTGCTCTTCCAAATGCACCAGCTCGATTGACTGATGCAAAATTTTTTTTGTCTGAAATAAATATAATTGATTGGATAGGAGTTACTATAGGAGTTACTAGTGCTACTTTTCACATGTTATAAAAACCTAGAGAGGACTATTCTCCTCTGCCTTTCTGTGCCTCATCTCTTTGGACTCTTTTTATATTCCCCCACTTTTCCAATTTCATGCATATATGATCATCTTACTTGTCACCACTCTTGCTAGATATCTTTCAATAAGTATATCTTTCATGGAAGCACACCCCAACACCATAGTCATTTGCTCATTTATTGATGTGTCATGGGAATAAACAACCAAGATTGTAAACAAACCACTAGAATGAGAGACGTCAAAAATGATCCCCTCAGAAATTTGACTTAACTGACATTGGTAATCAGTTTAACATGTCTACTATTTAACCACTAAAACCCACATACCACATAATTAAGAATAAATCTGAATGATTTACCCTCAATGGCTTGTTGACTATTTTCTGTCCAACAGAGCCTGATGTGCATTACTATTGTTTACATGATATTTTATGTGTTCATAGATAGGGGCATATTTCCCTAGTCCACCTACTTTGTTTTATGTTGAATTTAATTTGGCACCTTGTCCACAACCCTTGACTGATGTCTGACCCCTTGACCTAGGTCTAGATAGTTGGTCCAAAATTGGAATCCACCTATTATATATTATTTTTATTTGAGTTGGAACCTATTATTGTGTAATGTACATTCTCTATGCTCATAAATATAGCCAAATAAATTGTACCGATTGACCACATTACCTATTATTGTTCAGTTTAATGTCCTCTGAGCCCTAGAATGAGGTCTAAATTCTTGCTTGAGCTTCATTTAGTAGCAATCAGTTTAATAGGTCTACTATTTAAAAACTAAACCCTCATGCCACATAATTCAGAATAAATATGAATGATTTACCCTCAATTGTTGGTTGACTATTTTCTGTCCAAGAGTGCCTGATGTGCATTACTATTGTGTGCTGAAAATTTTATGTGTTCATCCACCTACTTTGTTTTATGTTGAATTTAATTTGATACCTTGTCCACAACCCTTAACTGAGGTCTGACCCCTTGACCTAGGTCTACTATGATGGTCCAAAATTGGAATCCACCTATTATGTATTATTTTAATTTAATTTGGAACCTATTATTGTGTAGTGTACATTCTCTATTCTCATAAACATAGCCTCATCAATTGTACTGATTGATCACAATACCTATTATTATTTAGTTTGATGTGACCTGAGCCCTAGAATGAGGTCTGAATTCGTGTTTGAGCTTCATTCAGTGACAATCAGTTTAACATGTCTACTATTTAACCACTAAAACCCCACATAATTTAGAATCAATCTGATTGATTTTCCGTCAATGGTCGGTTGACTATTTTCTGTCTGACAGAGCCTGATGTGCATTACTATTTTGTACTGAATATTTAATGTGTTCATAAATAGTGGCATATTTCCCTAGTCAGCCTACTTTGTTTTATGTTGAATTTAATTTGGCACCTTGTCCACAACCCTTGACTGAGGTATGACCCCTTGACCTAGGTCTACTATGATGGTCTAAAATTGGAATCCACCTATTATGTATTATTTTTATTTAATTTGGAACATAT
This sequence comes from Alisma plantago-aquatica, assembly GCA_963693085.1. NCBI lineage: Eukaryota > Viridiplantae > Streptophyta > Magnoliopsida > Alismatales > Alismataceae > Alisma > Alisma plantago-aquatica. Next base: position 443,572,857 of record OY856415.1, read on the forward strand.
ATCTAATCCCCTTAAGTGTACTCTAAGCCCAACATTGAGGTTTGACTATTTTCTGTCCAAGAGTGCCTGATGTGCATTACTATTGTGTGCTGAAAATTTTATGTGTTCATCCACCTACTTTGTTTTATGTTGAATTTAATTTGGTACCTTGTCCACAACCCTTAACTGAGGTCTGACCCCTTGACCTAGGTCTACTATGATGGTCCAAAATTGGAATCCACCTATTATGTATTATTTTAATTTAATTTGGAACCTATTATTGTGTAGTGTACATTCCCTATTCTCATAAACATAGCCTCATCAACTGTACTGATTGATCACAATACCTATTATTATTTAGTTTGATGTGCCCTGAGCCCTAGAATGAGGTCTGAATTCGTGTTTGAGCTTCATTAAGTGACAATCAGTTTAACATGTCTACTATTTAACCACTAAAACCCATATACTACATAATTCAGAATCAATCTGATTGATTTTCCCTCAATGGTCGGTTGACTATTTTCTGTCTGACAGAGCCTGATGTGCATTACTATTTTGTACTGAATATTTAATGTGTTCATAAATAGTGGCATATTTCCCTAGTCAGCCTACTTTATTTTATGTTGAATTTAATTTGGCACCTTGTCCACAACCCTTGACTGAGGTATGACCCCTTGACCTAGGTCTACTATGATGGTCTAAAATTGGAATCCACCTATTATGTATTATTTTTATTTAATTTGGAACATATATCTAATCCCCTTAAGTGTGCTCTAAGCCCAACAATTAGGTCTAAAATTGGAATCCACCTATTATGTATTATTTTCATGTCCAATAGTTTACTTGGTTGCATTTCAATGCCCTACAATTAGGTGTATTATGATGGACCAAAATTTAACATATATCGGATCCCCTTAAGTGTGCTTTGAGCCCTACAATGAGGTCTGAATTTGTGATTTATCTTGATTCAGTACCAATCAATTTAATAGTTCATTATATGTTCAGTTTAAAATCTATTCTGTATTGTTTTTATTTAAGTTGGAACAACTATTTGATCCCCTTAAGTGTGCTCTAAGCCCTACATTGAGGTCTAATTTCATGTTTGAGCTTGATTCAGTACCAATCAATTTGATAGGTTATCATTTGTTCAATTTAAAACCTTTTATGTATTTTTTTTTATTTAAGTTGGAACATCCCCTTAAGTGTGCTCTAAGCCTTACATTGAGGTCTGAATTCGTGCTTGAGCTTCATTTAGAACCCAAAAAAATTCTCATTATTGAACCATTATACAATCATACCAAATAAATCAGAATGATTTTACAATTGTGTACTGAAATTTTTTTGTTGCATTTAATGTCCAACAGTTTACTTGGTTGCATTTCAATGCCCTACAGTTAGGTCTATTATGATGGACCAAACTTTAACATATATCTGATCCCCTTAAGTGTGCTTTGAGCCCTACTATGATGTCTGAATTTGTGCTGTATTACAGGTCTGTATTTTCAATTATTGTATTACAGGACTGTATTACAGGTCTGTATTAGAGGTTAGGAAGTACCTAGGTCTGTATTACAAGTCTGTATTTTCAATTATTGTATTACAAGTCTGTATTACAGGTCTGTATTACAGGTTAGGAAGTACCTAGGTCTGTATTACAGGTCTGTATTTTCAATTATTGTATAGCCCAACAAACCAACTTCCTCTGTTTCAACTCATATAACAAATATGTTTGTATTGCTATAATACAACCTTTTTGGTTGATATCTACCCAAAGTTCCTTCTTTCTCTCCTTTTTTGGTTGATATTATTGTCGAAAAATAACTGTACTAACTGATTACAGGTCTTCATTGTCTTCTAAATTGCCTCTTTTGCAGATATTTTATATTTACCATTGCTCTAAACTGCCTCTTTTGCAGAAATAGGACATTGGTTTGTTGAAATTTGTTAATCAATATTCATGGGATTATTGAATAAGTGGGGAAGTCATATAATGCTCTCATTAATACACTGTTCCAGCTTGCTTTGTTTTGAATTATTTTTTGTGGTTGCTGGAGTGCCAATATTAGATCTGAAGACCTTAAAATTTGTTACTGAAAAGTTTTTAATTCTTTTTTATGGATGTTTAACCTAAAATTTATATAACACGGCTTCAGATCATTTTTTATTTTATTGGAACTAATATACAGAAATTATATGAAACTGATGAACAACGTAATTTCATAGTGTCATTACAGCTTAGACGACACTATCTGAAAAGATAAACGATATAACGATTTGTGTATCATAATATATTGCAGCACCTATGGGGGTATGTCTTCCGCCGACCCCAAGTTTCATATTGTTTGGCAAAGAGACTCTGATGCCGCTCTAGTATCTGCATTGCGCAGACAATATGACCTAGGCAAGTGTGTCGATGGTCATTTCACTAGGGAGGCTTGGAGGGAGGCAACTGCGGAAATGCAAAATAGGATGGGGAAGACGGTCTGCAATACAGACCAGCTGAAAACTCGGTGGAAGAACTTGAGGAGGGACTATGCCGCTTTGAAGCTTGTGACGAATAAGAGCGGCGTTGGATGGGATGACACAAGGAATAAGCCAACGCTGCCCGACAGCCCTGAATGGAGGGAGAGCCTTGCGGTATATCCAATAACCAGTCCGTTAATTTAAAAAAAAAAGTCATCTATTAATATTTTAATTTCATAATAAACATTTTTTTATACTTAGGCAAACAAGGACCTTGCTAGGTTGCTTAACAAGCCATTTCCCCACTACTATGACATCGAGATGATGGCGGGGAGGACCATTGCTAGAGGACATCATGCAATGTCTTCGACGGACACACATATCCCTTCTGACGTTGCCTCCGAGGATGAAATCGTTGTCGACTTAGATGCCCCAGACACACCCATGACCGCTGGAAGCCAAGCTGGGGAACCTAATATGGGCACATTTGGGATGCAAAGCGAGGGAGAAACCGGGGGAGGCGGAACAGATACACCGAGTGGTGGCGGGAGGCCTCCTGCCGTTAGGCGCAAGAAGCGGCCATCAATGCCTCAAGACCGATGTGGGTTATCAAATGAAGTGTTAGCTGATTTCACACAGGTTTATGCAAAGGTTCACGAGTTAGGGAGTGGTGTGGCAACTAGATCCTTTGAAAAGAAAGAATTTACAACCATCTTACAACATTTCCAGGACACTTACCCAGATGCCCCCACTCCTATTTTTACAACACTTGTGAACGCCATCAAGGACTCAACAAACCGCTCCATCTACCTAAGCCTTATAGACACACCTCAAAAGATAACCATATGGTTGCAAGACCTTTGGGAAAGGTCCCAAGCTGCCAATGCAACATCAACACCTTCAATGCCTTCCTCATTCCAAGCTGCCAATGCAACACCAACACCTTCAATGCCATCCTTGTTTATGCCATCGCACCATGCATTTTTACCGCAATCCCCAACACCCAACTTCAGCAACATACCAAGTATGGCATCGTCGTTTGCGTCATCTCACCGTCCATTATTTCCTTCGTCCAATGATGCTGGCCCTTCCAGACCAACAAACTTTGCGTCATCTCACCGCCCATTCATTCCTTCGTCCAATGATGCTGGCTCTTCTGGATCACCAAACTTTACCAGCCAGACATTTAACTCATCAAATCAGTAGAAAGTTCTTTCGTTGTTGTAATAATGTATTTCCCATCCAAACATTTTCTTTGGGCTTTATCTTATTTGCCGAATTGTTGTAATATTTTTATTCCCGTCCAGACATTATTGATTAACTGTTGTAATATTTTATTTCACTGCCATGGTTTTATTTTGCTATCAATGTATTTCGCTTTGTATCGTGGAAGGCATTATTTTATGTGTCCACAATTACATATGATTGTAGCTGCTGCTGACCAACGGGTCCTACAGTCAGCGACGACCACAGGCGGGAGCAATCGGTTTTTCATTTTATTTTTGTTGTTTGGAAGTTCCTGTGTTAAGTGTTGTTGATTGTTTCTTGAAAACGGATATGCCATGCTCTGTTGTTTCTTGAAAACATTTTTCTCCCGTGCTAAGTCATTCGACGCCTCCTCATTTTGTGTGGTGTTCGGAGCATGATATGGATCTCAGAGGTAGGATGAGAACCCAATATGATTTCGGAAGGTGTGTTGATGGAGTGTATACAACAGAGGCTTGGATGGAGGCAAAATCATAGAATGATAATAATCCTAATACATATGAGTAGTGAACTTAGGTGAACATAAGAGTTATTATTGTTCTTCTTGTTATTTTTGTTCTTCTTATCTTAATGTTATTTTTGTTCTTCTTATCTTCTTGTTATTGTTCTTCTTCTGTTCTTCTTCTTATCTTCTTGTTGTTCTTCTTCTTCTTGTTTATTACAGGTAACATGGGATCTCGTTTCCCTGTAAAGGAGTATGATCTCTCAAACAGGGAGTTTATGAGACGCGTCTCCCTTCCCCTAACATGGAGGTGCGAGCCATTTAAGATAACTCCTGGCTATGCTATGGTGGAGGTTGGCAGAATCAAATTTGATGTACAGATCAGGTGGTCTACACCTGAAGAAAGAATATGGAATAAGAAAGCTAAATATTTAATCATGGATGAAGGTTGGGCTGAAATGTTGGACAACCTAAAAGCCAAACCAGAATGGACCGTGACCCTACAACCAAAACCCAAGGACGACACTCGCCCTACAAGCTTTTTTTTGTGGATTTATTTTGATGGGGACAACTCTGAATTGCTCAGGTATATTTTCCCGAGACCAGAGGGTTATATATCATCTACTTCAGACTCGGATGATGACCTGATTGTCAGAGACTGCCACCAACCACCAATCTTAATCTCCTCTAGTGATGATGAAACTGATGTTGAATCTGTTGCATCAACAAACAATTATTAGTTTTTTGTTTTCTGTATTATCTTTATTTTGTTTATAAAGCATTACAGGCTTGTTATGGGTGCCTTCCCACTAAGACAATTTATATTTATCGAATGTAGCTGAATCTGTTTTACTTTAAAAATGATGTTCATGTTTGGCTATTTTTGGAACGTGTTTCTTGGTCTGACGGGGTTACCTCATATCTTGCGGTATTAAACATAGCATGTTAGACATATTCAACCTCAATGAAACAACCAAAACACCCACATAAACACCCCACAAAAGGGTAACATGCCTGACTCACATCTCAACAACAAAATGAGAGTTCTTAAACCAAAGTGATATAGATAACAATTAAGTTATTTTTAAGTTACTTATTTTTTTAAAACTTCTGTTTAAACAACGTCACAAGGCCACATTTCTAACAACAGTTCTGCGAGAATATGACAGATTAGTGTGGGGCCAAGCAATGAACATGAAGGACTGTGTTGAAATTCATCACAACTACAAAGATATATACACCCAAAATAAGTATGAGCATGATGGTGTAGAACGCTACGTTGCCAGTCTGGAAGAAGAATGTAGTCTTCTTTTTGACATTCCTTCACCCACGGTGACGCCATAACGTTTAATGGCAGAGAACTACATTTAGTTTGGTGTGTCGAATTACATTGACCAGCATTCCATGTTTTTAGTTTGGTGGGCCCAAATGTTGCGAGCCTTGTTTCCTCCTCCTCACCATCTGCCATTGCTGTTCGACTGGCTAAAAGATGCCAGCAAACACGAAACAAATCAGGTGTTGGACGAACCTTGTCCTGTGTCGTGGGAAGAGTACGACGAGGCCATGAAGAACTACGAGGCATGAAGTTGCCTGCTTGATCACCAGCTTAGATTGTGTTACTATGTCGTTGTCAAGGTCCAGGGCAAACCTCTCATTTCATTTTCTATGTTACATATGTATTCGCTCGAGAACCAACAATATATTATCTTTTAATTTATGTGGTATTACGTTCTACAGACATGCTATACACCTTTGCTACTATTTAATTTAGATACATTAATTAAATTATGTAATTGTTATTTAATATAATACACTTCAGCCAACTTCTGCTTAAAAGCGGCAACACAACTACACATACTTATTCTTGTTAAAACAGTTCTACAACATCAGCACAGAATCAGCAGATACTGACTACGTTGCCAAACAGAATCAGACTGAATCCAGTCTAGTAGCCAAACAGAACCAGACTGCAATCAGACTCAAACCAGACCAGCTGACCAGAATCAGACTGTGTTGCCAAACAGAATCAGGCTGGGTTGCCAAACAGAATCAGACTGAATCCTGACTAACCCAGTCTAATCCAGTCCAGACTATGAAATCCCAATCTGTTCCCAAACAGGGGCTAAAGATCGTCTCTTGTAGTTAAATATAATAGCACTGAAACTCTCCTCAGATCTGGAAAATAATATTATAAAATTATGCTATCTATTCTCGTATCGTGGTCATCGGCTTTTCTCGTTGACTATGAAGTGTCACTAGATCTGGCGCATTGCTCGTCTTTGAGTGAGATATAACAGTAACAAACCCTGAGGAGTCGGAGAAAACCAAAGTGCCAGTCGCCGATACCGAGCAAACTAAAAGCAATGTCGATCCTCTGTCTATCATTAAACCAACCTTTCCTGGTTTTGATCACAATGCTTGCAAATGTCTCTCCGACATCGAACTACGTCTCATTATGGCGCGACTCTCAGCCGAGAAAGATGGGCTCGTATTCATGTCTCAGGACATTCTTGTAATGGCAGACACGCTACGAGAGACTTTACAGTTCAAATGATCGCTCTCTGTAAGTTTAATGGCCACCTATCAGTTTCTACTCGGCCAAAATAACCCAACAACATACATGGCATCCCCATATATGAAGGATGATCTTCTAAAGCTCAAGAACTTCGACACAACCAACGTGCTGATCTCCTATCTACAACACACAATGCCGATGTTCATCATGTTACCCTTCCTCTATCATGAGCACTGGTTGCTCCTGGCCACAAATCTCCCAGACGGAATAACTTCAATATATAACAGTTCCGATAGCCAGTACAATCCACGACAGAAGAACTATGTCGTGACACCAAGGACGCCAACATAAGTAGTGGCAAAGGAGTGCGCTGACAAGTTAATTGCTTTTCTGAGTCAGCATACAAGGGCGTACGACAAAGAGCATTTTCACCGCCCTTCCTTCTGCCACAAATTCCCCCAGCAAATCCAAGAATCAAATGACTGCGGCTTCCACGTCCTCTACTGGATGTACACCATCATCGTTCTCCAAAGACCAGTAGAAGAGATGACGAACATGGATTAGCACGCTCTACGAGGACAGTTTGAAGCAAATCTACTCCATTCACCGGGGGCAAATGAAGAATTAACTTAGCCTGCAGCCCTTGTCCTAATTACTTCTTAACCTATCACTTTGACACTCTGAGGACAGAGTGAGTGATAAGTTGGGGGGGGTACATTAGACAAGGGTGAGGTATCATTTTCTACATCCCACTTTCTCCATCTTCCCCTTTCTCTGTTTGGACATATTCTTTTTTTTCTTTCTTTCTTTAACTTTCTTTTAATTAACCTTTTTTTTAGAATCAACCTCAATTAACTTTCGAATCACGTTAGTCCCCAAAAGTAAATAACACTTAGTCATTTAATGGCGATTTAATAATATCCCTCCACTTTTGATTTTCATGCCTTTACTTCACTTCTTCATCTGACTCTCCGTAGGTCAATATCAAGGCAGAAATAAGCCAGGCTCTCAAGGATGAGAGGGGCAACAGGAAACCTCCAAATCAAGAAGTTCTGCAAGTGGACCATAACCCAAATAAGTGCATGTTAAAAAACTCTAAGAACAACTTTCCTCTCTTCAAAATAAAAGAGGCTTGGCCGCCCAAAATAATTTCCCAAAAATCCCAAAACCCAAGCTTGCGAGTCATCGAATAAAAGCCAGAGAGTCAAATAAAATTATGAGAGTTGTGCCATAAATAAGGATCTATATAAAGAACCGATGAAGGTCTCACCCGGCCGACACATTCAACTGCCCTCACAAAGGTAGATGTGTCATGCCCGGTAGTGAAACCCTAAGGTATCTACATAGATGAAAGGCTTATAAAGGACTCACCCGGACGGTACATCCAGCTGCCCTCACGAAGGTAGATGTGTCGTGCCCGGTAGTGAAATCCTAAAAGCATAGACAACCCCTCCCCCACTTGAAGGGGGAGTCACACTTCAAGCCTTTAGCCAACCCTCATACCCTCTCTAGCTTCTAGTAGGCCCTTCAGAGAGGTATAAAGTTGATTAGAATAAAAAATATGCACAGAATAAAGTGGTCCCAACGCGAGCTATGAGATACGGAAAGAGCCTGAGGCCCAAGCAACTCTCGAAACCTGAAAGAGTCAAGGCAAGCAATAAGACTTGATATGACCTCAGGAGAACTCAGGTTGAGAATTGAAGCAAGAGTATGGAAATCCTAACTAAATAAAATCGCCTCGCCATTACATGCCTCAGCTCTATCTAACTTGAGGACAAGCTAGACTCTAAGTTAGGGGGGGTGATAACCTCCTACTTTGGACGATTATCTTAGTCTTTTTCTTTAAGTTTTCCATACTCTTTCTAAATTAATACTATAAATAATCCCAAATTTACCCTTTTTTGTAAATATACCATCAGACTAACTTTTCCCTTTTATATATGCAGAAAAACACAAAAAAATCATAAAAAATTAACTCAGCTTCAAGACCGCATGGATTCAAACGGTCCCAAGACCACATGAAGCCAATCGGTCTCAAGACCGCATGGAGTCAAACGGTCCCAAGACCGCATGAAGCCAACCATTCCCGAGACCGCATGGAGTCACACGGTCTCAAGACCGCATGAAGCCAATCGGTCCCGAGACCGCATGGAGTCACACGGTCTCAAGACCGCATGAAGCCAACCGGTCCCGAGACCGCATGGAGTTCACACGGTCCCAAGACCGCATGAATCCAACCGGTCCCGAGAGCGCATGGAGTCAAACGATCTCAAGACCGCATGAAGACGAACGGTCTCAAGATCCAAAGGGTCTCGAGGTCCAAACGGTCTCGAAGCCCAAACGATCTCCAAGTCCAAACGGTCTTGAGGTCCAAACGGTCTTGAAGCCCAAACGGTCTTAAGGTCGAAACTGTCTCCAAACCGTTTGGACTTCACTTAAGACCTATAAATAAGACCCCGAGGGTCCTCCACCAGATGAAGTTTCAGACGTCCAAAGGCTGCCTCAATCACTCCAGAGTACTTCAACTTCCATCCTCCGCCCTGGGGCTGTCGGTCTGAGACCCATACTCCATCCTGAAGCTGTTTTCTCCTTCTTCGCAAAAGAAGGTGGGAAGGGGAGATCTCATCATCGTGCAACCTGTGAAGACTGGTGGATCATTGCTCTCTCTCTCCAAGGGGTTGACTTTCCTCTCTCCTTTATGGGGATGATGCTCTCTCTCTCTCTCTTCTTTCCTCCTTCTTTGTCCTAGTCATGAGCGAGTAGTCTCTTTCACTAGGGTGCGTGGAGTAGCCCCGCTACCCATGTTTTCATATCATGTAAATGTAATCCATAGTTTGTAATATAGATTTTATCTTTTCAGTTCAACATCAAACATTTAATGAATACATGTTGCTTGATCTCCAACTTGTGTTATCCTTTATCTTTTAGTATGAATTGTATACGTTTGTACTATTAGATTCGAAACTCATTTGTATGTTAGTTCTTGGTGCATTTATCCACCATGCATTTGTTTCAGTATCTAGAAGTGTCTCTCAATAAATGGAGTAAACTTGCTATCATTCGTTGCGCTTTCATACTATGAAATGGAACCAGTTGACGTATGAAAGTGCAACCATGATAAGTCGAGGAACACACTTTGCGAAGGGAATGATGCAAAGTAGGTGACAATTTGTTCGGGAATGGCTGGCATTGCAACATTCCCGCACTTCTCGTAGTTAGTTCTCCGAAAGGAAACTAAGTCTACAAAGATACTAACTGACTAAACTCTTTTGCAGGTTATGTTTTGCTTTGCATGTGTTGATCTATGTGTAGTGGTGGTGAAAAACCGATCACACCCTAGTGACTTTTATCACAGTTCAACTCCTTAGATTTACTTGCTTTATTTACTTTACATGTTTTTAGCTTAAACAAAAAAAACCAACCTATCGATTTAAGTGCCTACTATCAAGTGACTAAGTGAAATTCTAACGTTTTCCATCTTGTTGCTTGCAACAAGACCGTTGCCCTGAGGATTCGACCCTTAACTATACTACGATAAGACTTCCACGTATCCTAGCATATGTGGGTGGAGTTCTTTATCTAGTATATGCAAGGATAAACCTAAAGAGTTACTATCTTTAGATTTTTAGTTGGTGCACGCAATTCCACGCAAGTGGAAGCTCCATTGGCATTAAATATTTGTAACCAAAATAGTTAATTTGTAATGGAAACAAAACATATCTAATCAAGGATGAAATTTTGTAATACAAATATGAATGCATCATATTCCACTGTCTAAGAGAAATAATACTTCCAGATTCTATTACGTAACGTCATTCTCAGTTACAAATTTCTCTTCAACTTTCACTTTTTTTGTTTACCTAACATGAATGTCGCAATGTCTACAACTATCTTTCCCACTAGTACATGCACTCATAATAAATTGTGATCTAGCTACTAATAGTGACAACACACGCATGTACTAGCAACAAACTTCAAATTAAAAAAATTTAGAATACATGTTCCATGCATACGTAATTGCCTTTTTGTTAATTACATTAGATGCCACCGCTTCTCCATGCATACGTAAAAAAATTATGTATAATTATAATAGTTGTCGTTGTTATCATGCAAGTGCAATTGACATTATATTAATTACAGATCCTGCCACCGCACCGCTGCTCCATGCATACATATTTTTTTTGTATAATTATAATAGTTGTCCCCATTATCATGCAAGTGCAATTGATATTATAATTATTACATATCATGCCGCCACTCTCTATGCACGTGTAATTAACTTGGCTACCCGCGCGGGCAACCAATATATATATATATATATATATATATATATATATATATATATATATATATATATATATATATATATATATATATATATATATATATATATATATATATATATATATATATATATATATATATATATATATATATATATATATATATATATATATGGGCCCATCTTTATTGCCCGCGCGGGTAGCTACCCGCCCACCCTTCCAATCATTTTTTTTCAAAAAAAAAATTCGCAATTGTAGAGGACTATTTTGTCAAGCTCTCCAAAAAATTTTAGCCAAAAATAATATCATTTGCCCCTCCAAAGTCAAAAAATCCGTCCTTATATATATCTGCTGTATATTTTGTACAAAGTTACTTTTTTGGCCAGCAGAGTTACTTTTTTGACACCATAGTTACTTTTTTTTACAACAGAGTTACTTTCTTAGCCAGGAGAGTTACTTTTTGGGCTGCCGGGTAGCCAAAATCCAGGCTACCCGCGCGGGCAATGAATGAATGGCCATATATATATATATATATATATATATATATATATATATATATATATATATATATATATATATATATATATATACACTGTTTGAGAGTGGGGTGGTAGCAAATTTTTTATATATTTTAAACTCGTTCCTCCATGATTCATGTTGTTAGTTTGGAGGACATAGCACTTATTAGTTGGTTCGGCTGTTTTGTATGGTCAAATTTGTGGTGCAAGATGCTAGTTCCGCACCAACTAGCTAGAATAAGGGGTGGGGCGGGGGATCTCAAGAACTAAAGATCGTCTCTTGTAGTTATATATAATAGCACTGAAACTCTCCTCAGATCTAGAAAATAATATTACAAAATTATGCTATCTATTCTCCTATCGTGGTCATCGGCTTTTCTCGTTGACTATGAAGTGTCACTAGATCTGGCGCATTGCTCGTCTTTGAGTGAGATATAACAGTAACAGCAGCAAGATCAGTTTCTACGTGTCCGTCGGAGTTGCAATCATGGCAAAACTTAGCGTGGGCCGTGCAGTTGAATCATTTTCCGCCATTTTCGCCCTGAAGAAGTTATACGACATGGTGTGCGACCTCAGCAAGGAACGGGTGTCCCTGCTGTTAGGGGTGGACCAAGAGGTCAGACAGCTGATGAACGACCTGGAGCTGATCAAGAACTTCTTGGACGAGGTGGAGGAGAAGCAGACAATGCAGCATGGCTTGGGAGGGTGGCTCCAAGACCTCAAAGAGTTGGTCTACGACGCGGAGGATGTGCTGGACGAGTTCGCAACGGCGGTCGCAACGGATCCGAGCGTGGCATGCAGCACCGACACCGACCCTGAACCAGGTAAGTTGGCTGATATTTTTGGGCATGATCTGGTAAGGGATGTCTCCAGGTTCACGAGTTTGGTAATAAATAATGTCCCATCTAGTAGCGGTAGTGGGTTGGTTCGTTTAGAAATAGCGGACAAGATCAAGTCAATCCAAAACGAACTGGACATTCTTCTGAAGAGGAAGGAAAAGTTGAACCTCTCGGTGTCGGTTTCCAACTCGTCTGGACCGAAGGAAGACAGCGGCCGACAGGGCAGCCAAAGGCCTCAAGCAGGGTCCAAGTTAGACTACAAATTTAAGATGGTGGGTAGGGATAAAGAACATAGAGAACTGGTAAACCAGCTGATTGGAACCCATACGGCTGATTCAAAGTCGTCGAGTGTCCGCAACATGTATTCAGTTATATTGGGATGGTTGTTCTTGGCAATAGCACTCTTGTCTAGCTTGTTTCCCATGATCAGCAAGTGGACCTCCAGCGTCCACGGTGATGTTTCTGTAATATCGGGAGTCCAGAGTGATCAGAACAACGTTTCTGTTGTATCAATCGTCGGGATGGGTGGTGTTGGCAAAAGCACTCTTGCCCAGCTCGTTTACCAGGAGGCCGGGAGTCAGTTCATGTTCAAGAAGTGGTTGTCTGTTGGTGAGAACTTCGACGCTGAGCTCCTCGTCGAGAAGCTTATCGACAAGACGACGGACAAGGGCATACAACTGAGCGATCTTCAGGATAAGCTGATAGACAAATTAAATGGGAAGAAGTTCCTCATTGTTTTGGATGATGTTTGGAATACTAGCCTAGCAAAGTGGGAGATCCTCTGGAAGCCTCTTAGTTATGGATCTAAAGGGAGCAGAGTGCTGATCACTTGCCGGGACAAGAAGGTCATCAAAACCACTGGTTTCAAGCCGACTATAGTACTGCAGCCACTCACAGATGAAGAGTGTTTAACCGTTTTCTTGAAACATGCATTCCCCAACGGAGATTTTGATGACCATCCGTATCTGAAATGTGATGCCGACAAGATCGTAGCCAAACTCAAGGGTCTTCCCCTGGCAGCCAAAGTAGTGGGCAGCTCCCTGTTCAACAACTTCGACGTAGACAGATGGAATGTCATCCTGGAAGATGAGCTCTGGGTGAGCTTGAAGGAAGGAGACGATGGCATCATGAATCAACTCAAGTGGAGTTACAACCTCTTGCCTCCACATCTTAAGCAGTGCTTTGGTTACTGCTCCATCTTCGGGAAAGACCACAAGTTCGACGTTCAACATGACTTGGTCCTCAAATGGATGACAGCGGGTCTGGTTCAACCCGATGAGAGAAGAAGGCTAGAAGACATTGGAATGGAGTACTTTGAAGATTTACTGCATATGTCGTTCTTTGATAACATCGATGGAAAATACAAAATGCATGACTTGATCCATGATCTAGCGAAGCTAGTTTCCTCCCATGAATGTGCCCGCTTTGACAGGCGCCACATAGGCGATCAAAATGCAAACAGCTCCATGCGCCATCTGTCGCTTGACGAGCACATGGTTGAAAGCACATACAACCTCCAAAAGATTAGAACTGTTCTGTACCTGCGAGATCGAATCCACTTTTCTGCGCTTCCAGATGAGTTTTTTGCCAGGTTGAAGTACATCAGGGTTCTAGACTTGGGTCGCACTCGTCAATTTTCGAACCAGATCGTCCAGTTGAAACATTTGCGTTACCTCAAAGTTTGGGTAGAAAGGGTTTTGCCGGAATCAATTGGCAGTTTATATAATCTCCAAGTTCTAATTGTAATAAGTACATTTGCTCCACATGTTCCCTTGAGGGGCATAAGTAACTTAACGAAGCTGCGACACCTGGAAGCTAGAGAGGAATTCATTTCATATATAGAGGAACTCGGGAAATTGACAGCTCTTCAAAAATTAGGGTCTTTTACTGTTACCAAAGAGGCTGGGTACAAGATTGAAGAAATGCAAGAGCTGAATGAACTGCGGGGGCACCTTTGCCTCAAGAATCTGGATAATGTAGAGACGGAGGAAGAAGGCAACAAGAGTAAAATGACAAACAAGAAGCATCTAACGAAGTTGAGTCTATGCTGGAATCATAGAATCTACCTACATACACTATATGATGGGGACCAGACCCCATTAATTCATGAGGGCGTTCTGAAAGGCCTTCAGCCCCATGCCAATCTCCAGAAGCTCAAAATTCAAAATTATGGAGGGTTCCAGTTGCCGAGATGGGTTTATGATGCCAGATCCCTTGCCAATCTCAAGGCGTTATCCCTATCCCAATTCGGGATAATGAAGTCCCTGCCGTCACTAGGACAGTTAAAGTATCTCGTGAAATTAAAAACCTACCAACTTGAGAATGTGGAAAACATAGATGCTGATTTCTATGGTGCTATTGATGAGAATCGGCTTCCATTTCCAAAGCTCGACGTGTTAAAACTTGAGAATTTGATGCAGTTGTCTGAGTGGGTAGGAGAAGGCTACAAGGAATTCCCTTCTTTGCGCTATCTTTTGGTTAGGGATTGTAGCAATCTTGAAGTATTACCCCCTATCTTTGGAAAGTCCCTTCTCTCTTTCAAAATCCGTAGTCTGGATAGTTGTTGTTTTGATGTTACATCATTTAAAAGGCTAAAAAATCTTACGCATTTGACAATTACTGGATGTCCTGAGATCTCCAAAGCACTGTGTGAGCACATTGCCAGCAGGGTCCACCAGAATCCCCCAGGCCCGATTGCACTACCTTGCCTTGAGAGTCTGAAAATTGATGACACCCAGCTGTTTTCGGCCTTCCTCATTAATGGTAATCGGTTTTGCAAGGCCTCGTTATTGCGAGAAATTTCTTTTGTTAATTCTCAGATTAGTTCCGCAAACAATGCGTGGGATGGGAATCTGCGGGCCGAGCAGTTGAAACCGTTTACGTCTCTCAAAAGACTGGTCTTCAAAGCATGCGTGCATCATCATCTACCTTCTTATCTACACTTTCTGCCATCACTTGAAATGCTTGAGATAGTCCGCTGCGAAAATATTAAGCAATTACCAGTATCCGGGCTGCCAAAGTCATTGCAGTATTTACGCATTAGTGAATGTCAACTATTGATCCGCGGCTGCTCAATGGGTGGGTCCGAGATAGAAAAGATTGCTTCTATTACCCATGTGGAACTGACGCATTAGGTAAGATAAATTGATTTTGACTAACACGCATTGTTTATCAATTGTATTTATCATTTTTATTTGAAGATGAATCTTTTCTTACTTGCTAGTTATGTTTAATTAGTCTACAAGATTCAAGTTTCCAGAGAGTCATACAAAGGTAACAAATCTGAATATAATAAACCATATTAAAACAATGCAATTCAAAAGGAAATTACGTGGGAACGGTTTTCTTCCTCGTTTCCATTCCCTCCTTATTTTCGTAATATCTTAAATTGTATCAAAATTTCAAGAGTATGGTCTCTTCTTATTCACTTACTCTTCATATTAAACTAGCGAACATACACGCAGTGCATCTGCACATACCCCAATGCTGATATATTTTTTAGATAATTTTACATATGTATTTTGTATGTTTTAGTGAGTCTAAACATAGACACATTCTCCATCTCCAAAAAGTACTCCACATGAAAGAACATAATCACATAAATAAATTTGTCCAAGTTCCATGTGAAAATGAAATAAGACCCCTTAATGAATCATATTTTTACAATCACTAGTACCATGCCCCAATTATAGAACAATATATGAAAATTTCAAGCTAAACATGTCTTACAAAAGTACCATCACAGAAGAGTGGCCAACATATTAGGCTCCCAGTCCTTTCTGGATGGAGAAGCCTACAAATTTTAAAAATACATTTATAAGATGTAGAAAACCATAGAATAATGTTCCTATTGCTGACGTGTTGAAAGCAATGCAAAAGAGAGGTCACATCATCAACAAGTACTCCAAAAGTATCAAAAGGTACTCGAAAGGTATCAAAAGTAAGAGATAAAAAATATTGGTGACTTGTCATACAAACTACAGCGGCTTTTGTACTTTTGTGCAGTGACATCACTGACTTTCTGGCCTACTTTTTAAAGTTACTTGAAAGCACCCATGTTAGGGGAAAGACTCTGATGGGTTCAACACATGTGTGCTTTCATCTATCTAAACAAATAACAAGATGTTGATAGGATGTAGGGGGTGGATACCATCAGGTCGTGTGTCAAGGAAGGCCTCATGAGCCTCTTTTAGGACCCGATAATCTACCTTGACAAATAAGGTCAAAAAGAATGTCACGAACTATGCCATTTTAAAACTTATATTTAGGTCTTGTGTGGCAGTGCACAACATCATCACCAAAGGTGTTGATGTTTGTGGTGTTACAAAGCAGACAATGTTCATCATCTGGGTATAGGAGAATCATAATTTGATAATAAAGGATGTCTTGATACTCAATAGATGACATGGACAAACCAAGTTCATTAGTAGGAATGACAAGTAGAAAGTCTTATATATGGTTAGCTTGGAGACAAGTGAGGATAGCCAGTTATTGTTGAGAGAGGTCACTTGCACTGAATTGGTGGAAGATAGTTTTGTAGTAAGTGTATGTCAAAATAGATTGAGTCTTTGAAGCTATAGAAGGAGTACATGATAAATGGGACCAACAAAAGGATGGCAAGATATTACACATGATGACATATGTAGTAATGAAAGAAGATCTTATAGGCACACATCCAACCTCTCACAGGATGTGGTGGAGTTCTTGGATGTTGATCAAGAGGAAACATAAGAGAACTTGCTGAAAACATGGGAAAACTTCATGCCCAAACCTCTGGGGTGTATAGTAAGCATGGTCAAGCACCAGTGTAGTTCACCAAAGCATGGACCATTGTCAGCCATAATACATACTACACATCAAAGAAGCCCTCGACCAAAATCTTCCAATTTATTGCCAATAGAATTTGAGGGTATCATTCGAAGTGAAAACAACAACTAGGGCATCCCAAAATATGATCGTAGAAGAAGAATCTCACATTGTGGGTATGAAATTGAAGCTAAGAAATCCACCATTACAAGGATAATAGACACATGTTACTTGAGAAGATCAATGAAAAAAATTGGGTTTGTGGAAACATGGCCTTCTAAAATCTTCAATCCACACTTAGGATGAGATATGTTAGTAGAAAACATATCAACTTTGTGTCTTGTACGGAATCATATAAAGGTCAAATATTTCCGTATACTCAATATTAATATGAAGGCCAAAGTCTAGGCCTCATGCTTGGATAATAGATATCTCCTTGAAGACTTTGACAATGTCACCAATGAGGGTGCCATTATCAAAATAGAAAGCAAGAAGGTTGATGTAGCATACATTTTTCAGTTGCAAAAATAAGAAAATGGAGATATAATAAAAAAGAAGACCCAAGGGAGCACCTTGTTGGACACCAACTATGGAGAGAAGAGGCCCAGTCTAAACCATGTAGAGAGGAGTTGGAGAGATATAACAAAATTGGAACCAACATGCAATAGATAGGCAATAAAGACGAACCTCCTAAAATATGATGGACTTGTCAACATTATTGAAAGTGTCACTAAAGTCAACAAGGGCCATTGTAAGACCAATACAATGTTGTTAGTCATGGATAGGGTTAGTGACAACATGTAGAAAGGCTTAATCACCCCCAAAAATTTCAACACCTACTTGAAGATCCTAAAGATAAGTGATTGCATCTGACAAGACACCCTTCATTGCAACCTTGGAAACAAGGCAACAACAAATCATACAGATCATGAAATACTGAATGTTGTTGTCTAACTTGAGAATAGGAGTCAAAGGGGTATTGGAAACATAGGTGCCAGGGGAGGCAGGACAACGACCGGAAAGCCAAAGGTTCACCACTATTGAGACTGCATTCAGAAAGACATCATTAATGATTGTTTTGCACCACACATAGCGTCAAGAAGGTGTTTTGTATCGAGACTGTCACTGGGACAAGTTGTCCCTCTTTGTAAGGATGAAATTTCTTCTTCAACCATGACATGGGAAGATGCTGGGTTTTTAAGGGAGATAGAGAAGGCAGCGGAAACAAAAATTTTCTCCTCCCCGATCCAGAATAAAGGAATCACATCAACGTCTATACAATAGGAATAATAGTTTGTAGAGACGTACCTTGTCCCGAGGCTTGCTCGGTGAAATTACCTCGCGGCTTGCGCGGTCTTCACCTCCAATCTTGGACGGTGTCTATGCAGCTCCTGGTCTCATCGAGACTGTTGGGATTGAAAGTTGTCTTGTGAGAGGCAAAAATCTCCCGCCTCTGAAGTAGTCCACACGGACCACCTGGAACTCCGATCTCCTTGTCCCACAAGGTATTGGAAGGATTCGCACCCTCCTGTTGGCGTACTAGTCACTGACACACTCTCCTGCGACCAATTGTTTTTCTGTAATTGTTTTTCCCTTGTTGTGCCTCCCTTATCGGGTAGCACTTACTCGGGCTCTCCTGGTTACCACAACCAGAGAGAATGACAACTTTGTAGAGCAACTGATATTTCGAGTTGTACTTTAAGAAGCCCCTAATACCCCTATATATAGGAGGTTCATGGTATAGGGTTCTCTATCCTGGGCAATGCGGGACTAAAGAAGGAGTAGAAGGGTTCGAGATTTTCTACAAAGCAACCAACTCCGCCACCTAAACTGATCGTTTCAAGCATGAAATGATCGGTTGGGGAGGTGAGCCGATCGGTTCACACCTCAACTGATCGGTTGGGGCACCTGAGCTGATCTGTTCACTTCTGAGCCAATCGATTTGTGGTCCTGATCTAACTCAAATTGACTTTCATGTTTGTTTCCAACTAATTAAATATAAATCCTTGTCTAAATTGAATTTGTACAAGTGAAACAAATTGTATTTGCAAAATAGTCTTCTGACTTTCCAAACAATCTCGGTTGGTCCACGAATCGACCGTTTCAACAATTGAGCCGATCATTTCATGACACATGAGTCGGACGACTCACAACTTGAGCTGACCGGTTCAACAACCTGAGTCGATCGATTCATCTCATGAGCCGATCGGTTGGGGCAGCAGACTGTGCAAATCAGTCCTTCACAATTTCAATCAAGCTGATACTCTAATCAATCAGTCCAACACCTTGAGCACTATGATATTGAGCTATAAATTGATTGAGTGTTTAATTGAACTACTAACCCCCTTTAGTAATCAATATAAATATCGTTTGTGGATAAAATCCTCTTCCAGGTTAAATCCTATGTGTGTGACCCTGCAGGTCTATTTCAAGTTGGCAGTGAAAGTCCATAACACTTATGACTTCACAAGCAAAGAGCGGTGCCTAGTCTCACATCGATGCTACCCAAGTGAAATAGAAAGTTGGAGAACAACTTTCAATCCTACAATCTGTGAATGGTATTACAGTGAATGTATAATTCCTTTGTCACTAATATCCCGAAAGAACTCAAGGCATGGAACAATCATCCTGTCAACATTCATTCACTTTCTTGATCTCAGAGCAGATTGGAGGAGATATGTATGACATAAACATCACATGATGATTCACACATGCGTGCGATCCTAGGGACACCCTCATGAAAGACAAATATGATTACATTTGTATTGAGATCAAGACGGTTCATAAGAGGAGGTGACAGTTCAATATGCTGATAGACCATAGGAACAAGATCCAAAAGCTAGGCTTGATGGGTGAAGGAAAGCCAACAATCACGTCGATCAGATCCCAACCAGGATGGTAGAGTAGAGTAGTAATGGAATCAAATCCATCACAAGTGTGGTGGGGGAAGGTCTTGGACTAAGGTTGGGTGTCAACACATAAGCCACACATCTAGTATTTCAAAGGAGAAAGAGTTGTGACCAACCTTCCCAATCTTTAGTGTATTCCAAGACCTTACATATGTCCCCAACTCGAGTCAGTGAGGGAAAATGCATGGCTAAAAGATGATTGGAAAAACTAATCAGAGTAAAGGGCTTACTACGACATGCGTGGAGACTCTTAAATTGACATGTGATGTGGGAACATGTGTTGGCCGGCTTCACAACAGCTACAAGGGAACTTTTCGGTGTCGAAGCTTCCTAATACTATTACGATAGTTGGTGATGGTGAAAGGATATGGATGAGGACAATGCAACATAGACCAACACCATTAATCGTGATTAGAAAGGGAGAAGAGATGCCATCTATTATGAAAGGATATGGAAGAGTGCATGGAAGAGGATACCAAAGGACATGGAAAATTAAAGGACCGTCATAAGAAAACAATGTGAAAATTATTTTATTACTACATAAAATGTTTTTTACAACGGGTAGAATGCGGTAAATCTGTTGGCTATTTTGTAGTTAGCATATATACTACAAAAAATCTATTTGTTTATTATTTATTGTATATATTATACAACACAAGTTATATCCAACAGGCTAAACTCGTTGTAATATACATGATACTACAATATGTGTTAAACTTTTATAATAGACTATAATATTACAATATAATCAAAACCGCTGTAAAAGACCATAATTACACAACATGCTCTATCACATTACAATAATCATGTATGCCAACCCGTTGTAATAGACCATAATTGAACAAAATACTCTAACCTGTTGCAATATACAATAATCACACAAAAAACTTTCACATATTGTTACATGTTGTAATAGGCCACATTCACACAACATGTGTATATGTGAATCACTATATATGTACTACAAAGAATGCATGTGGTCTTTACGAAGAAATTGCTTCAGCGGTTTGAGCTGTGCTTCACTTTCATATGATCTCAAGTTTGAAACCCGTGTCTAGGTGTATTTTTCTTTTTTCGCAACATGTTGTATGAAACACCCCAATTACAATGAGTGTGTTCAGTGAACTACAATATGCATTAACTATTGTATAAAATATAGATATTACAACATGTGAAACACCTATTGTATAAAGAAACCCCACATGAGACCACACGATCAAATATGATGGTTGACACGTGTTGTAAAATGGAAAAAATGATCTATTGTAAAAAGCATTTTTTGTAATAGTGTTTCTCATAAACAAACAAGTGTCTTTGAAAACAACTGTTAGGTAAATTACAACACAAAAATGCTAATTTCTTCTAATTTGTCTATGAGTTTTCATTTCCCTTTGTACTATTAGTGGCAAGATGTTTAGGCTATTGTTCTCTTACACCTTCCTTTCCAACCATAAACACTTATCTCACTGAAGATCTAGTCATTTAGCTTCAAATGTTGGAATGCATATCTAAGTGATGATTGGTTGAACTGAAGTTGTTCCAATGAAAGTTGTCTTGTCTGATATCCAGCGGAAATATTTTCAAAAAATGATGGGTGTATGAACTTCACTATGTAGATAAATCAATAATATATGCATAAGAAAGATTCTATCCTTAGTGGAAATGAATAAAATCTTCAAATAATAGGAAAATTCTTGATTAAATGTTATAATAAAATCATATGACATTCCTTTATCTATGTTTATTTGTAAGTTATCTCCCATAAGCAAACATATGACTGAAACAAAAGAATATTTAGTTATATGAAAACAAAAAAGTTAAAATATAGGTTAATTGTAAATAATATAATAATTTGTTTGACTTTTTGTGGCTTTCAAATGACCTTGTAGAACTAGTGGAAATATAGATCTTGTGTGTTGTTCTCACTAGAAAATCAGTATAGTTAGCTTTAGATTGGGAATGCATCAACATCAAGATTCAACCACAATGGGTTGTAGTTCTATTATTCCAACTTAAAAGGAAATCTAAGGATTATGTGTTGAAAGTAGGCGCATTAACCTGGTTCGAAACATGTTTGAAATATAGTGTTGGTTGAGTAGAAACAATTTTATACCCTCATCCAAAGAAACCTATGCATTGCTGAGTAGGACTGGAACTTCTACCTTTTAGAACGCCATGCAAAAAAACTTAGTGAGAAATACATAATGGATTTTTTTATGACCTTCAAGTAATTCTAAAAGAGTTTGTGTCATTGTTAAAACCCACTATAACTCAAGTCAGGTATGATCATGCCTTATCCATCGAGAGAAACTTGGGAATGGCATAAGGAAGAGTCGCAAGCCTAGCCTACTTAGGGTAAATTAATGATAAAACCATGTCAAACCTGAAAACAATGGGAAACCCCATAATAATGGTGATAAGAATATAAATGGAAATAGAAACCCTATGACCTTCTGGATAGAAGTACAACTCAGACACTAGTTTGAACTATATAACAAGGGTCCTTCTACAATTTATGAGCAACACTCAAATCATGGACAAGACCAAAGGCAAGACTTCCTAAGGTATTGCAACTATGATTCATGTCATCTTGCACAATGCACGTTTCTAGGGCCAGTGTGCTTTTTCCATAAGATGGAGGGGTACTTCATGAACAAATACCCCCTCCCTCATCCAGATTAGGCCAAAAAATCTAACCATAGTTAAATGTGTGACTTTGCCTTAATTGATGAGGAGGAAAATGCCAATAGTAACAAGTTGATGGAAGGTATCTTTTAATTTAATTTACTCTCACAATACAAGCATCATAAATACAATTTTGTGAGAAATTTTTGTGTGGTATATGTGAATATAGTTATGATATATCTTTGCAATCATCCCAAAGTAACCTTTTTCACTCTAGGTCAACTCATACCTTCATGTCT
This sequence comes from Alisma plantago-aquatica, assembly GCA_963693085.1. NCBI lineage: Eukaryota > Viridiplantae > Streptophyta > Magnoliopsida > Alismatales > Alismataceae > Alisma > Alisma plantago-aquatica. Next base: position 443,595,801 of record OY856415.1, read on the forward strand.
AGAAATCTAGACCTTGTTGTTGCTTTTACGATACAGAGCTTAGGGTATATCCTTGAGGTAACTATCCCCACCAGGTGAGCATAAACCTCCTAACATAGAGTGAAAATGTCCTTATCTATCATGTTGAACACTGCTAGAGTCTCGTTCAATATTTTAGATATGGAAGATTTTATTCCCATTCTAAAGATGGTTTGTTCATACAAGAACCATGTTTAATCAGATGTTGAGAAAACAAAATTATCATTACCATACCAATATCTAAACTCTTGTTATCTACAAAAGGAAGTACCAAAGTCACAATATTGTCAATTCCTCTACTAAAGTTGAGTCAATGATATCTAAGGGGTGCAAATTATATATGGAGGATGTAAGTATAGTAAATCTTAATATAATTATCCTAGAGAATATTAATTTAGTATGTGAGTTTAGGGTTTTTGGGAGAGGGGACATAATGGCGTAAAACATATCTCGATAAAACCCAAGCCAGCAGATCTATCATATCCATAAAACGTCAATCTATTAAAGACATAGAAAGAAATATAAAATAACATACATACACTAGTTGCCCAAAAACTAGACATGTCTTATGTCTGTGTAAAATTTCCGCTTCCATATCCTCATCCAAAGTGGTTATTGTTTTTCTACCTTGTCATCATCAACAACACATTTTCTTTTTCTAGAATAAGATGCTTGTTCTCAATCCTTTGGTGGAGGGCCTCAATCTTTGTTTCATCTACGTGGACGTGGGAACTCTTGGTACATCATCTTGACCATCACCAGGAAGTGGAATTTGGAGTTTTTGATGTGCTATCATTGCTCACTCTCCTTCTCATCCTATTGTGGGTTTTTGTGCTTGGGATGATTTTTTGTCACCCTAAGAGGAAGAACTCTTAGACAACTGATAACACCAAATTTTGTGATGTTTTTGGTCCTTATTTTGTTATCAAAACCGCCCTTTTTAACTATTTTCCTCTTCTTTTTGTCATGTTTTTGAATAAACAGGCCACGCTACGCTATTAACTTGATTTTATCATCTTTTGTAGAGTTTTCCTCTTTTTTCAACTCATTTATCAGCAAAAAGGCTTGTCCCGGCCCACAAACGTGTTCCACCTACATCAGCCTCCTTACCAACCAGCCGGCCAGTATGCTCGCTGCCCGACACAGGGCAGCACGATACACTGTCGCCTGAGAGGATGTCGCACAAGAGGGAGCAGACGAGTGATACGCCAATTATCCGATAGGGAGCTAGACTCGCCACGACTATTGAAGTGTGTCGCACGATACATGCCACCCACTAGCAGGCGCCTCTCGTCATGATGACCGACATGCTCCCAGCCTGACACCCTTGTGTCGGGCGACACACATATCGGGCATCCCTGAAGCCGCAATAATGGAGCTGAAGGAGGACACGTGGTGCCCGGAAAACCACATCCTCTCCCAACCGCTGCCTATAAATAGCAGCTACAGGACTCCGATAGGACGGGTCAGAATCTCTCGAAAGATAACTTGGGAAAGCATCTGCAGCTAGCATGTCGTGCCTCAGAGGTGTACCAGGCGATACTAGGTGAGCACTTCCCCGACCCAAGAGGGAGGGAATGGTTCACTTAGGATCGGCCCCGGGCACCGCTGCAGGCCGATATCGGGCAACAAGGACACCCGACATGAGTACCTGATACTCTCAGCCAAACTCTGACCAGACACGATACCAATCCCGATACACTTCACCAGTGATGGCGTGTCACCCGAGAGGGTGCCGCCCGACACATTCGTATCGGGCATGAGCGCCCTGCACGATGCGTCCGCTCGTCAAAAGCGTGTCGCCCGAGAGGGTGTGCCGCCCGACATGGGCATATCGGATAAGGCTCCCGCCTGGTATCAGACTGGAGGGATCTAGGGGTCTGTCGTCCTTCAAAATCAAGAAGGCAACATTTATCTTTACTTATTTTAGTCATTTACTTTCTTTACTTATGCAATGTAACCAGACCCTTTTTATGCTGATGGAATTAAAAAAGTTTTAATTATCTACTTCTTTATGTTTGGTACCTTTTGTTGGATGATTATTTTGTTTAACATCTAAATCTAGCTTGTACGCTTGGATCACGTTCGACTAGCTACCGAATCGTGTTTTCTCGTCGCAGCAGCCTCGAGAGAGGTATTGTGTCTCTAGTGTTTGGTCTGATCCGGGAGTATGAGAGTGCCCAGGATTGGAGTTGCTTTAGTAACTTTTCCACTCTAACTTAAGACCAGCAACCTCGAGAGGGGTGTTGATGCTTGGTTAGAGGTACCCACTTCGAGAGGAGGAGTACAGGATGTTTCTACTGCCGCTTATTTTACCGAAGCTTTCCCCTTCGTTCTTTACTAAAGCAATAGTATTATCTCTCTGATTCTGTTGCGCAAAAACCCCTAAAAACTGATAAACCTTTAAAATATTAATTTTCCTCATAGCTCCAGTTGGAGATAGTTCTCTTTTATTTTATCAATCTTAACTTGTTGTTCCCTTCGGAAACTTTATCATCTCCTTACCCATACTGGAGTGTAACATGTCAATTCCGCGTTCCCAACACTACTAATCTTGTCCCTATGTTCGAACCTGTAAACAAAGTTGTCGGGGCCTAGAAGGTTTCAGGTTATAAATTTAAAAGTCCGACTACTTCAAATCCGCTCCATTTTTTTGGACGCGTGATTCAGGTTGGTCAACTTTTTGGCGTCGCTGCCGCGGACAAGGCAAAACGGTACTGTTGACGAACCCTAATCCACTAACTACACTCCAGTGCCTCAAGCTTAGAAATGAGCTTGACAACACTCTTTTTTTCCTTTTTATATATTTTAACCTGAAATGAGTAGTTCGTATTATTAATAACAAATTTTCTAACTTGATTTTTACATGTTATTTAAGTACTCAGAAGGAAGGCATTCTACTCAACTGAGCACCAACATCATCAGACATGCCGCCTCACATTGAACCACCCCTTTCAGAAGGTGAGGGACACACGAGAGCTAGACCTCATTTGCCTCCGCTTGAAGACAACGACCGCTATGATGACAATCATCAACCTGAAGATCTAGAAATGAAGCAGTTCGAGGATGACCATCGTCATGATAGACGTCGTCATCACTGGAGGCACAGAAGGAATCAAAATAATCAAGAACAGCACCAAGGAGACAACGACAACAATGATTCCGATGAAGAAGGAAAGACCCTAAGGGAGTTAGCTTCCACCAAGGCTAACAATTCCAAATGTCCTGTTGTTATCCCGCGATTCAACGCCACCAACTTCGAGCTAAAACCATCAGTCATCTCGATGATCCAGAACAAAAGCTTTAGAGGGAGTTCGAATAATGACAATCCCTATTACCACTTTGATGCTTTTAAAAACATCTGCGACACCATCAAAATGCGGGGATTCCCCCAGGAGGTAATCTATTTCAAGAGTTTCATCTTTTCTTTGGAAGATAAGGCTCTATCCTGGTATCTGGGGCTGCCCCACCAAGCTCTTAACAGATGGAGTGCATTGGCGGATGACTTTGTAAACAAGTTCTATCCTACCGAGAAAACTGTCCAAAATAGACAGATGATCACTTCTTTTATGCAAAAGCCAAATGAGAATCTCCATGATGTCTGGGAAAGATATCAAGAATATCAGAGGGACTGCCCTCATCACAACTATAAGAAAAGTTTCTTGATAACTACCTTCTACAACGGTCTAACCCCTGAGGAAAGGGTTTCACTGAATGCAGCAGCAGGCAGTGACTTTCTCGGGAAGAAGCTGAGCAGATCTGAGAAGATCATCAAGACCATGGCCGAGTTGCAAGCCGGAACCGATTATGATAGATCAGACAAGGGACATACTAAGAAGGCTAGTGAAGGACCCTCATTTGAATCCAAGGCTCTGGAAACTATCACCTCTCAGATCCATAGGATTGCCACTGATGTCAAACAGTTGAAAGAATCTAGTGGAAAGGGGAAGAAACAAGTCGAAAAGGTCATGAAGTGTGTCACCTGTGGAGAAGGTGGACACGGGGTGGATAACTGTATCTACACCCGACCTGATGAGTCGAGCGATACTGAATCTAAGACTGAGGAGACTGAGAATGTCTCTTTTGTTAATTTCAAGAGGCCAGACCATCCTGGTTTCAGTTATGGCAACAAAGATGCAGCAGAAAACTCACATCAGCTGCATAACTCCACCAAGCCACCTCAAGTTTTCGAGAAAAGAGGAGGACAGAGTCAATTCACCAAAACCACTTCTTTCCACTCAAACAAGGGAAATTTCCAAGGACAAGGTAAGTACCAAGGTCGCCAAGCGACGAATACTAGTCAAGGACAAGGTCAAGCCAAGGAACAGGGTCAAGATAAGGTTTCGAATCAACCGGACTTGGTTGGACACTTGTTTGATTTTGTAAAGAGACAATATATCATTAATAACCAGCTGGCGTAGAGTGCACTTTTGAATTCAGGGTTTTGAACTCAATGCAGGTCCAGATGGCGGATATGCAGACACATCAACGCCAAATTGACCAGTAGTTGGCCCAGATGGCCAAATTGATAAAGAATCATTCAGGTAAAATACCCTCGAACACCGAACCTGCCAAAACGGCAGTGCTGAGATGAACATGACAAAGACCAACTTGCAAGATATGGACACTGCTAAAGGCGAAAGTGAAGGACCTGGAGCTGTCGAGCTGGCGACACAAACTACAATGCTCCTTGGAAGGCAACCCGAGCTTTTACTTTTCCTAGAATAGGATGTTATTTACTTTCCTGTAAGAAAAATATTACGAACATTTGGACTGTAATAAGGCCCGAGTCAGTGCATGCGCCACGTGCGCTGACTCTTCTATTTTATGGGCCACCGCTCTATTTTATGAGCATTGATGGGTAATACTATATGAGGCCGGGAACTTAACCTTAGGCCAATGATGTTTTACCCATCAATCGCTTTTTCCTTTGCCTTGTTTTTTTTTGGTTTTCCTTATCTAGAATTTTGTATTGGGCAGCAACTCAGTCGGCGCGCAGAACAAGCTCGTATCGGGTAAAGAAATATCGGGCACCACATAAGCCGTGTCAGACAACATGCCCGGGCGGCGAGCACCCGTGTGGGGAAACCCGAGTAACTACCCATGTTTAGACGGATAGACTGTCCATCTCGGGAATGACTTATCTCAACGGCCAACACACATCCTAGAATTACCCGTTTTACTCCCGATTGGGATTTCTATATATAGTTCGGAGGTTTTACCGTGTCAGGCTACTGCCTTTACTCTTCTAACTACCTGTATCGTGCAGTACCTTTTACTCATGTGTCGTCCAGCTAACTTTTGCTTATGTGTCGTGCAAAGTAGCTTCAGATAGCAAAGGTATAGCCCGACAGCCTGCTTGCCCGACATGAACGCCATATTGCGCACAACGTATCGGGTTGACGAGTTTAGTTGATTTCCTTGTTTCGCCCGAAACATGTGTCGCAGGACACGTCTTTAGTACGCGCTTTCCCGATACGCCATATCGGGCGATAACCATGTCGCCCATCCTTGTGCCGCCTTGCTTGTTCTTGTTATTGGGCGACACGTTTTTCTATCGGGAAGACCCTATCGGGCACTTTGTTCCTAGCGACCGTATCGCCCGACACACCCGTGTCGGGCAACATGTATGACATGCAGCTTTTCTCCGTATCGTCCTGTTTTGTATCGCCTAGATGATTCTTTTGATGGACGACACCCAGACCTCATATCGGTCATGAGGCTACGGGATTTCTTTGAAAGCTTTGTACCGCCCGACACAAGCATATCGAGAAAACATCATGTCACCTAGTGTTGAAGCCCGATACGGTGATGTCGGGTAGCTTTTGTATCCTGGCTGAATTTTTATCGTGCAATCAATTTTCTCTTAAATGCCGGTATCAATTTTAAGTTTTGCCTACTTAAATATTGGAACAATTAATTGATCTTGTTTAATGATAACAGAGATGGCCTGTACAAAGCAAACCGTCGTTCGAGTTGACGAACACGACAAAAGAATCGACACTGAGGCCACAACTAAAGCAACAACGGTCGGTCAGAAATGCCAGAATCCCGAGGCAGATGGGCCATCAACCGCTGAGCAGAGAGCAAGGACGGAAGAAGTAACGACTCCATTTTCTATCTCAGAGGATGCAACCAGAACAAGTGCAAATCTCTCAAGAAGGAAACACAAGACTTATACAGATTATGAAGATGATAACCGACCTATGGTAGATAGAGAGCTCTTGAAAACACGTGTGGATACTATATCCAAAGAAGATACCCCCCATGAAGAAGGTGGCTTCATGACTGATGAACCCAAAATACTCACATTCAATCCAGAAGCCATTGGAGAAAGACTTCCACTGATTTTCTCTTTTGGAGATGGTCCTAAAGCACCGCAAAAGACAGACTATGATAAGGAAATGGACCTCTCTTGGGGCTACCAAATCAAAAAAAAGTATTGGAAGAGATAAGTGGACTTCTCTTACTAGTTCAATAGATGATGAAAGTTTAAAGAAACTGAGATTGATGATCAATCCTTTTGTTCATGTTCACAATGGAAGTATCTTAAAAAGTCTACCTGGTTTAAGGGAATGCCTAATAGTTTTAGAATTTCTTCCTCAGTAAAAGCGCATGACTGATCTCGTTGAATCTTGCAATTCTGAACCCACATTTGCCTTTTGGTACAACTGACTGCAACATCTTCATCCTGGAATGGATATCAAATAAAGAGACGCCTGACCAAATCCACCACATCGACTACCACAACAAACGAGGAAAATATGTTTGGGAGCTTCTATCTTGCGCAGGCGCGCTCACCAGCTAATCCTCACTGAGTTAACATTACCCTACCTTATCTACTTCACAACTCTGGGACAGAGTGTGGAGCAAGTTTGGGGGGGTATCATGTACCAGTGAGGGAGGTATAAATTTTTTTCTTCAGACTCCACCTTTTTGTTATTTTGTTCTTCTTCTATATCATGTGTACATATACATGCTCATACAAAAATTTTGAAAATTTTTGCTTATTTTATCTCCACACATATGTACAATAACACTATATAGTAAAAACCTAATACGACTTCTTGCCAGTTTGTTTTCTATGTGCCTAAGGAGATGCAAGTTTTGTTATATCTTTCTGATAATACAGCCTCAAACGACAAAAGACTATGACTTTCCACGGCAAAAATTTCGAAAAAAATAATCTCGCAACAGCTCAGAGACGTGTATGCAGAAGGAAAAAGCAGCCCAAACAGCAAAAAAAAATTCCTCCTATTTTTCCTTACCCAACGAAAATCTCAAAAAGAGAGAATAGCCTTATGAGAGTGAGTAAAAGAATGAGAGTTGTGCCAAATGAAAAGGAAGAAAAAAAATATATATATATACACACTTGTTTTTCAAAAGTACCCATCTTTAGGTATGGTAGATCCGGGGTAGTGGTACGTGGGATGTGACATCATGGCTCTAAAGCCAACTGGCTTGGACTGCAGGGACCACTCGCCCACTAACGGATCCGTACCTGGATGGATTGATGGGAAACAAGAAAAACCCAAAAAGCCTTAAGCTTACCCAAACACACAACTTTTTGTCCCCAAAAGTTGTTTGGTGCGAAAGCTAACTTCAAAATCATGCACCCAAGTCTCGTCGAAGTTGTGGAGAAAAATTTTGTTGAAATAATAAGGCAGGAAATACAAAGTCTGTTGTTCGTGGTCGGGTAGTATTCTCTGTAAGACATCTCAATGCTCGCTCAAACCCATGGTCTGGAATCTATACCGTTCAAAAAGAAGCATCACAAAATAAAGTTTGAAGATTGATTGAGGATAATCAAAATGCTAAGTTTGGGGGAGTTGATAACACCAAATTTTGTGATGTTTTTGGCCCTTATTTCATTATCAAAATTGCCCTTTTTAATTGTTTTCCTCTTCTTTTTGTCATATTTTTGAATATACTGGCCACACTATGCTATTAACTCGATTTTATCATCTTTTGTAGAGTTTTCTTCATTTTTCAACTCATTTATCAGCAAAAAGGTCCATCCCAACCCATGAACGTGTTCCACCTACATCGACCTCCTTACCAACCAGCCGGCCGATATGCTCGCTGCCCGACACAGGGCAACACGATACATTGCCGCCTGAGAAGATGCCACACAAGAGGGAGCAGACGAGCGATACACCAATTACTCGACAAGGAGCCAGACTCTCCACGGATGCTGAAGCATTTCGCGTGATACACGCCACCCACCGGCAGGCGCCACTCGTGATGATGACTGACACGCTCCCAGCCCGACACCCTTGTCCCGAGCGACACACATATCGGGCATCCCTAAATCCGCAATAATGGAGCTTAAGGAGGACACGTGGAGCTCGAAAAACCACATCCTCTCCCAACCACTGCCTATAAATAGCAGCTACAGGACTCCAATGAGACGAGTCAGAATCTCTCGAAAGCCAACTTGGGAAAGCATCTGCAGCTAGCGTGTCGTTCCTCAGAGGTGTACCGGGTGATACTAGGTGAGCACTTCCCCGACCCAAGAGGGAGGGAATGGTTCACTTAGGATCGGCCCCGGGCACCACTGCAGGCTGATATCGGGCAACAAGGACACCCGACATGAGTACCCGATACCCTCAACCCAACTTCATCCCGACACAATACCAATCCTGATACGCTTCACCAGTGACAGCGTGTCGCCCGAGAGGGTGTGACACGACATGATCATATCGGGCATGAGCGCCCTGCACGATACGTCCGCCCATCAAAAGCGTGTTCCCTGATAGGGTGTGCCGCGCGACACGGGCATATCGGGCAAGGCTCCCGCCTGGTATCGGGCTGGAGGGATCTAGGGGCCTTTCGCCCTTCTAAACCAAGAAGACGACATTTATCTTTAGTTATTTCAATCATTTAATTTCTTTACTTATGCAATGTAACCAAACCCTTTTTATGCTAATGGAATTAGAAGAGTTTTAATTATCTGTTGCTTTATGTTTGGTACCTTTTGTTTGATGATTATTTTGTTTAACATCCGAACTCTAGCTTGAACACTTGGATCACATTCGACTAGCTACCGAATCGTGTTTTCTCATTGCAGCAGCCTCGAGAGAGGTGTTGTGGCTCTAGTGTTTAGTCCGACCTGGGAGTACGAGAGTGCCCAGGATCGGAGTTGATTTAGTAACTTTTCCACTCTAACTTAAGACCAGCAACCTCGAGAGGGGTGTTGATGCTTGGTTACAGGTACCCGCTTCGAGAGGAGGGTACATGATGTTTCTGCTGCCGCTTGTTTTACCGAAGCTTTCCCCTTCGTTCCTTACTAAAGCAATAGTATTATCTCTCTGATTCTGTTGCGCAGAAAACCCCTAAAAACCGATAAACCTTTAAAATCTTAATTTTCCTCATAGCTCCAGTTGGAGATAGTTCTCTTTTATTTTATCAATCTTAACTTGTTGTTCCCTTGGAGAAATTTATGATCTCCTTACCCATACCAGAGTGTAACGTGTCGATTCCGCATTCTCGACACTACCACCCTTGTCCCTATGTTTGACCCCGTATATCTACTTCGACCTCGTACACAGTTGTAGGGGCCTAGAAGGTTTCAGGTTATAAATTTAAAAGTCCAACTACTTTAATTCTGCTTCATTTTTTTGGACGTGCGATTTAGGCCGGTGAACAACTTGTCTCACAATGTGTTTTAAGTATGTCTCTCCCATGGACATACACCCCTTTATACAAATATTCATGGGATTAGAATTTATATAATCCAATCTTGTTCCTAATCACAACTCAATAAAGACTCAAATAAGAAAAACTTTGACTGTATTTCTAGTCACTGTATTTCTAGTCACCTGACTGAAACCAATTTGGATGCCTAGTCACCCAACTTATTTACCAAGTTACCTTATTCATTAGTCCTAGTCTGGTTAAGTTTGCCAACTGGACAGATTGAATCAAGACAATTTCCCATATTTTCTATAACTTGGTCTAATTTCCTAACTGGAACCATTTGTTTGACTTGCCACTTTCCCAAAGTTACAATCAATTAATCAGTAGGCAATTAATCATTTCATTGAACCAAACCATTCATTCAACCAAATGCACCTTCTAGTCATACGAATGGGTTAGAAATCAGCATGCACATGATTAAAAATTATTCTAATCATTTGTTTTATTGAGAAATTTAATATCCTTATGCATGCTTATGTTTGTGACTCTGTAGGTTCCATATTTACTTTTGTAATGATGTTCATCTCCCAAACAAAAATTGGTGTCTAGAAATACGTCATTACTATCCAAGTATCTAGAACAAGTTGAGAATAACTCAAATATGTAAATTGACCATTGTTACCATGACCTTATAATCTATTTGTTTGAGATAGCTAGATTGAAATTGAGGAATGGTGTTGTTATCCAATCAACATTCAATCTATGTTCTTTGAACAAATGAAGACAAATGATGTGTGAGATAAATATCATGTATTGACTCACATGAGCATGCCCATATATTTCATAGTCTTGATTATCAAGTGTCTAGCATATCACTCCAATACAGGGAGAAATCCTACATACATTACTCACAATATTACAAAATTTTCACAGTCAACCCAATCACCACATGTATGGAATAAAGTACATAAAAGAATAACTTATTACTATAATGACTTCAGGTCTAAGGATCACAGTCAACATTATCACCTTGAGTTATGACTCTAACTATTATGAAATTGATCCATGTGTCAATATCAAAGTAGTTCTATCCACTATAACTTGTTCTCTAATAAGTATCCCATGCATATGAGTTGATTCCCAATGTCATGATTAAAGAGACATAATCATCACTCAACATATAAAATAGTCTTTTGTATTATTGTTTTCCAATAACATTAACAACTAGGAACATAACAATAATGATTACTCTTTAGTATACACATGATCTTATGTTAAATTCCTTAACCCAAACCATATGTCATCAAGTCAAACATTCCTAAGGCATTATCAAATTTATTCATTATCTCAGTATTTAAATAAACATACTTAGTGCAATTGTCTTTATTCATAATCAAATTAGATACAATTAAAAGCATCACATGATGACACTTTAGGCATACAAACAACAATCTCCCACTTTAACTATAGAAAATCACCCATTAATAAAATCCTAAGTGATTAGCATGACCATCATGTTTCTAGTATGAAAGTGCTTCCATCAAAGGATCAACAACATCACTTTTAGTTGGAACTCTATACAATTTTACATCTCCTTGTAGAACCTCTCATTTGAGATGATATTGTCATTGTATGTGCTTGGAATGATAATGTGATATGAGTTCCTTATCTTGTGTAATATCTCTATTCTTATCGCAATAAAGATTATCTACATTCTTAATGATTGGAATCACCCTAAGTTCATTAATGAACTTCTTGTTTCATACTTCTTTATTTTCTATGTCAGATGTGGCAGTATATTCAAATTCTATTGTACAATATTCCATTATTTATTATTTATAACTCTTCCATCTTACGTCTTACATCTTTGTTTTCTAAAAAAAGCATAAAACCTGATTGTGATGAGTAATCCTCATTGTCAGTTTGGAACCTTGGATCAATGTAACCCTTTACAACTAACTCTTCCTCACCTACTTATATCATAGCTCTTCTCAGATACTTTACAATATTCTTTATGAAAATCCAATTACCTTCGTTGGGTCTGCGTATTTACTCATCATGCTCAAGTCACATGAGACATTTTTATGAGTACATAACATTACATACATGATAGATCCAATTGCATATGCATATGTAATATTACTCATGCTTCTTATGCTTTTAAGGATCTAGGGTATTGGAATCAAGAGAGACTTATTTCATGACACATGGGTCATTTACCTCTCTTACAATCATACATGGTGAACCACTTCAACACCTTGTCAACATGTGAACTCTGGCTTAGAAAAGAATCCTTTTGGATCTATCACAATAGATATTTATTCCTAGAATATAAGATTCTTTGCCTAATTACTTCATGAAGAAAGTATTTCTCAATCAAGTCTCAATAAATTGCAAAGCAGGTATGTCATTTCTTACACGTAATATGTCATCTACATATAATATGAAAAATACAATTATTCTCTAATAACCTTCTTGTACACACAAGTTTTCATCTTAATTTTGATAAAACTAAACTCTTTGACTATCTAAACAAAATGAAGATTCTAACTTCTTGATGCTTATTGAACTTTTAACTTACATTCTTTATTGACTTCATTTAGAGTGATAAAACCTTCAGTATGTGTCATGTACACATCGCATAGAAGATTCCCAATAAGCAAATATGTATTAATGTCTATTTTCCAAATCTCATTGTAACATACCCCTGGAAGTTTGACCTTTTGGTCTTATCCAAACAAGGTTGAGGTTAAATCTAGAAGATGTTTTGTATAACCCTAATGAGCTAAATCATGTATAAATCACCTTAATGTAACCTAATGTTCTCACAATAATCTTAGGTCGATAATAGACACATAAAATATGTCACATGATGGAAGGTTTCATAATATCTCATTCATAATAAGCTTACATAATTCCTTTGGTGATAATATGAGAAGGTGAAGCATAATTGGATGAATAATAGTAAATAATAATAATGAGCCAAAAATAATAATTGTGACATAAATAACTAAAAGAAATCCCAAAAGTTAAATTTAAGGTAAGAATCGTGTTCCTTGGGTCCCAATTGCCTTGGGAGTCAAGTTTCACTTTATTCACATCATCATCATCATCATCAACAACAACAACAACTAAGCCTCAATCTCAACTATATTGGGGTCAGCTACATGGATCCTTCTTTTCCATTCAGCTCTATCATGGGTCATATTCTTTCACATTATTTCACATTATTCACATAATGATAATTAATTTAATTCCATTTGAAAAGAAAATATGTGAGTTTTCCTCAAAATATGAAATAAAATATTAAATGACTCCAAAAGAGGGAAATAATCTTGGATTCATAATTTACATAATAAATACAACCTATGGGTGAATTTTTATCCAATTTGGAAGATGATTAGGAGAGAAAATGTGTAGAACCTTCAAAATATTAAATAAATGTAAAAACCTCTCCAAATCTAAAATTGATGGTAAATTCGTATCCAACACACTAAATATGACTTGTGGGTGAAGTTTTATAAAATTTGGATAATCCTAATGTCATAAATGCATGAAGAAAAAGAAACTAAGATTTTATTTATTTAACACATAAAAAAATCCCAAAAGGCAAATCTAATTGCATAATCAGAATCTACATGTCTTATTTAGCCTCTATGCAAAATTCCACTTAATTTGGAAAAGGTTTAGACCCTCAAACTGAATATAGAGAAATAAGGAAATAAGGAATGTATATATGTGTTTCACTTTATTAATTTGTTAGATTTAATTGTCACACTTTCCTTTGTTTCTGTATGAGTCAGACCCTGATCACAGATCTTCTCTTACAGTCATCCCCTGACCTAGAGTCCTGATCCTGTTTGGACTCTATGGTCCCAACAATTTCCCCACAATCTTCCTTTCTGATTCTCCCTCTCTACTCCAGATCTTTCCTCTCGATTTCCTTTCCCTAGCCTTCCTCTCTTCTTCTCGGACCATTAGACCCTATAAAACCTTGGGCTCGGGGCATCCCTGTTCTGTGAGGCACCGTTCCCCTCCCCTATTCTTTCCTTGTTCTCCTTCTTCTTCTCATCTGCTTTCCTCTTTGGTTCATCAGACCACCTCCCAATCATACCAAAACCTCCATGCCGCCCATTTATTTCTATTTTACTACTAATTCTGTGATCAATCACCTAGGAGCATGGCCTCCCTACTCCATGTACCTACGGTGGTATAAGCGGGGGAGATTCTCTCGTCTCCTAGGATGAAGGGATGTCAAGACCCCAAAAATTGCCCACAACCTTCGTCAGATTCTCAAAGATCTTTCCCCACACCCCTCTTTGATCACAGGCATGCTGCTGAAGGCATCCCCATCTTTGTCGACATTCGAGAGATGTTGTGAGTTGTCACCATGTATTTGACCATCGGAAGACCTGCTATTTGCCAAAGAGCTTCGTGACAATCCTCCAAAGCCAACCTCTTCTTTGTTTCCTTCCAATTCATGGTAATGATCATTTTCCCAATTCCACGCTTGTCTAGAATACCACCTGCTCACAAACCTGATGAGTTCTTGCAAGGAGATCAATCCTTGATGTGTGATTTCCCCTCTATCCTCTGAATTCCTATGTTTTCGATTTTTGTGATTCTTTGATCTGAAATCACTACACTCAATACATGTCGTTGGGTATACTTTGACATCATCAAACACAGTCATGAAACATGGGTTGTTATAAAGGTGATGATTGGGTGGCTTTGACACATGGGGCTTTTGAGGGGTGAGTGATAGATATGGGATTTGTCCCTCCTGAGGGAGTTTGATATGCATGGCCACTTGATGAGTAGGATTGAGATAGGAATGTGCACGCATGTGTGAATCACTATGTGATATTGATGTCATACATATCTCCTCCAATCTACTCTGAGATCAAGAAAGTGAATGAATGTTGATAGGATGACTGTCCCATGCCTTGAGTTCATTCAGGATATCAGTGATAAAGGAATTATACATTCAATGTAACACCATTCACGGATTGTAGGATTGAAAGTTGTTCTCCAACTTTCTATTTCACTTGGGTAGCACTGATGTGCGACTAGGCACCGCTCTTTGCTTGTGAAGTCATAAGTGTTATGGACTTTTACTGCCAATGTGAAATGGACCAGCAGAGTCACACACATAGGATTTAACCTGGAAGAGGAGTTTATCCACAAATAATGTTTAGATTGATTACTAAAGAAGTTTAGTAGTTCAATTAAATACTCAATCAATTGATAGCTCAATATCATAGTGTTCAAGGTGTTGGATCGATTGATTAGAGTATCAGATTGATTGAAACTACGATTGACTGATTTGCACAGTCTGCTGCCCCAACCGATCGGCTCATGAGATGAACTGATTGGCTCAGGTTGTTGAACCACTCGACTCAAGTTGTGAGTCGATCGGCTCATGTGTCATGAAACGATCAGCTCAATTGTTGAAATGGTTGATTTGTGGACCAACCGAGATCGTTTGGAAAGTCAAAAGACTATCTTGCAAATACAATTTGTTTCACTTATACAAATTTGATTTGGATAAGGATTAATATTTGATTAGTTGGAAAAAATATGAAAGTCAATTTGAGTTGGATCAAGACCACGAACCGATCGGCTCTGAAGTGAACCGATCGGCTCAGGTTCCCTAATCGATCGGTTGAGGTGTGAACCAATCGACTCACCTCCCCAACCAACCGTTTCATGCTTGAAACGATCGGTTCAGGTGGCGTAGTTGGTTGTTTTATGGAAAATCTTGAACCCTTCTACTCCTGCTTTAGTCCCGCATTTCCCGGGGTAGAGAACCCTATCCCATGACCCTCCTATATATAGGGGTATTGGGGGCTTCTCAAAGTACAACTCAGAATACCAGTTGCTCGACAAAGTTGTCGTTCTCTCTTGTTGTTGTAACCAAGAGAGCCCGAGCAAGTGCTACCCGATAAGGGAGGCACAACAAGGGAAGGACAACTGTAGAAAAGCAACTGGTGGTAAGAGAGTGTGTCGGTGACTAGTACGTCGATAGGAGGGTGTGAATCCTTCTGATTCCTTATAGGACAAGGTGATCGGAGTTCCAAGTGGTCCGTGTGGACTACTTTAGAGGCGGGAGACTTCTGCCGCTCAAAGGACAAATGTCAATCCCTACAGTCTCGGTGAGACCAGGAGCTGCACAGACACCGTCCAAGACTGGAGGTGAAGACCGCGCAAGTCGCGAGGTAATGTCACCGAGCAAACCTCGGGACAAGGTACGCCTCTACAAACTAACCTTCATATTATATAGACTTTGATGTGATTCCTTTATTTTGGGTTTGGGAGGAGAATTTTTTTGTTTCCTCTGCCTTCTATGTCTCCCTTAAAAACCCAACAGTGGTATCAAAGCCACGTCAACTACTCTATACTTTAGGATTATCGATGTGATTGATTTTGTTTGTCGCTTTTATTTATTACATACGATGCAAATAAAATTAGCTTTATACATGTCCAATCCTAAATCCACAAATCCCAATATACATATATGATATGTAATATGAATGTACTTGATATGTGTCGCCCTTAAACGAGTTTTGTGGTGGATGTATAGTGTAGTTATGGCCAATAAACCATATGTATGTGTTCTTGGTTGAATGTGGTTGCTTGCATCTCAGTCTGCGCACTGATTCCCTACCTCCTTTTCTTGATGTAACTCGAGATTTCTTTCCTACCTTTGCTCCCTACGACTGTAACTCGGGGTTTCTCAATTCAAATGTAAATAGGATAGAACTTTTATTTCTTATTATGTCAATGAACGACAGATAATCTGACGACAACTGAGACGATCGGTTCAAGGAGTGAATTGATCGGTTGGCGATCCAGACGACTGGTTTGAGGAGCGAGATGAGCGAGTGGTGACCTGAGGAGATTCACGACGACCAGTGAACCGATCGGTTGGAGGAGCCAATCGATCGGCTGGTGGCACCCAGCCAACCGGCCTGATGGCGAGCCGATCAATCATGGAGATGAGTTGATCAAACCCTAATCGACAAAGCACAAAGTTCATCTTATATATGTTGCATGTGATGTGGACCTATATGACCGTGATTCCTCTTGGCTTGAGGAATCACATTAGGATGGCCATAATCATCGCTTTTATCATTTCACATATTTTCTGTGGGATATAGCATGTATATAATACGTATTTGTATTGTGGTGATTGGATATGTATATGTACCTATAAAAACTAAATCCCTCATTAAATATTAAATTTTTAGATGCCTTCCAAATGCAACATATATGAAAATCTTGATCGGCCAAGTGTGGGCACGCCCTAGCGTGGTGCACCATCTATCTCGTGGAAGCATGAAGGATGGATATGTGGGTCTGCCCTAGCAGGGTGCATATTCATTGTGTTGGCTTTAGGTCAGACTTAACAAGGTGACCTAGATAGGATCTAGCACCTTGAGGCATGGACGTGATCATGGCAAGGAGTTGCATATGACATCTTTCAAGAGTTACATATGATGCAATTGGCAAGAGTTGTCTACTTGGAAGATCTAAGTTGTGGGTGATAGCCCTAGCTGGTCCATGACTCAAATGATTTTAGGATCTTGACCACTAGAAGATTGTACGCTGCAATCTTCTGAATTGATGGTGAGGACTATCAATTTGGACAAAAATAGTGGGAGCAATAATTAATTAAAGTCCTAATTATATTGTCAACATTTCAAATCAACAAAATGAGTCAAAAATGAGTTTTAGACTAAATTGCATATATTTCCTTTTGTACAATAAATGGCTAATCAACAATAATCACTTTATTTGCGATCGCTCTTTGATACCAACAAATTAAATGGGAATAATTCCATGACTGGTTAGGATGTTGAGAAGTGTTCTCAATTGAAGAAAAAAAGCTCTAAGTCCTAGTTATACCAGAACCAGATGAACTCAATCCCACCACACCAATGGATGAAAGTATGCTTATGGAAGCATACCGAGGATACCATTGATGTGGAGTGCTTGAATGTTGTATTCTCTGAACTATGAGTTGCAGAGACAAAATGAGATATATGATGTCTCCAAGACACTATCCTAGTATGTCATGACAAGAAGGAGATCCAGTAAGGTATTCACACACTCAATGTGATTGGGTATGTGGAAAAACCTGAATAAGAAAGATTTCCTTTGAGCCAAGGCTTGGCTATTGGTATAATACTACAAATGTTGCGAGAATCATATAGTTCATGATGAACTACAACATGAACAACTTTGACAAGCGTTGACAGAGTTGTTGTACATGTTAAGGATAGTAGAGGCAAATATAAAGAAAGACAAACCCTAATCTTTGATATGATCAATGAAGGGTAAGTCTTAAAGGCAAGGACAAGGGCAAAGCAAAGAATTGTTCTTATGCTAGACAGTAGCCCAAGTCATCTACAGCCTCAAGGCACATGGGAGGGTGAATGAGGGAAATTCCCTCTATATCAGGAAGAGAAAAAGAAGACAAAAGTAGGGGATAGAGATCTCCACCGTAGGTATCATGAAATAAACACTTCTTTATCCGAGGTATATGATACCAAGATATGGATTTATTATATATGATATACAAGATCCACAAAGAGGTGATGGCCTTTACGAAAGTACCAAGAAAGGAGTACTCATCATTGGAGCAAGTGTTGCTACCATAAATAGGAGTACATTTCAGTTTATTTCAGCCTAAAGGACACGAAATAGAGTTGACAACTGCTATTTCAATTTGCTTATAGGAACACTTTATTGTTGCATCTTGTTGAGATAAGGATGGCTATCAATATAGTTGATACTTCAAATTCAAAGATATGATCTTTGTGGTAATGCCTTGTTTATATTGTGGTACTTGGTATGCATAAGATAAAATGATACCTAAAAGTTATTGATAACTCAAACAATCAAATTAGCATAAATCATGAGAAATTTATTTCTAGTTTCCATATGATGGATAAATCTAGACTCTTTTGGTTAGAGAACCAGTAAGAGATATGAATCTCTTGGACATGATTAATCAATCTTCACTAAGGTAGTGGAAGAATGATTATCCTATTAGGTATAATACAATGATGTATTTACATACCTATGAGACTTAATGCTAATACTTCAGCGGTGTTTAGAGAAATACCAATATGAGTATCTTGAAGTGTTCAATAATATCATATACGAAGTATGAATTGGGTAAAGTGTTAATTCTTGATGAGATCAATGAATGAAATACTTGGACCAAATGTTTGAGAACCTTATGAGTGATTATGGTAGTATATCATAGTGAGCTCGTGATTAAGGCATGGTGATGTCTAAATCAAAAGGAGTCATACTCTAAGGAGTTAGAAGATGATTATCAAATAACTATATTCTTCTTAAATAAAGAATACCCCACACTAATAAAGGACATTAAGAATCACAAGGAGTTGTGAGTTCTTATATCCTTGACAGATACACCTCGATTATCTATGTGATGAGTTGGTCATGTGATGAGTCAACTATCTAGATGAATATGAGAAACCTGATTTTGAGTTATGGTTTATAACCATTACATCCTAAATGACTTCCATGTGAACCATAAGGTATGACCTTGATGGTAGCACCCATTGGGGTGAAATCCATAAGTGGAAATGAGTCTTAAGTGTTAAGACACATGGCTAACTTTTTGAGAAGGATGATGCTTGCTAATAACAACTTAATGACTAAGAGATTTGGCATACAAATACTAAAACCACATTCCTGTGAGGAATAAAACAAGGATGTGTACGTGACACAATCGATAAGGTTTAGGAATCCATTAATGCAAATGAAGTCTATAAGTTACAATGGACTAATCAATGTGATTGATTGAGTGCAAGCAACTCAGAACTGTGATCTTTATTTTGATAATATAGTCAAAAGGATTGACTGATATGTCAAAGATAAAGAGATATGTGATTTAGTGGGAGCATATTCACATTCCACATGTTCATGTGAAATGGAAATGTTCTAGAATGGAAATCCAAAGTGGAAATTATCTTTAGGGAAGATAGAGAGCTTTCCTATATGATAGGAATACAGATCTATAGATCTAGTTCTCGAAAACCTCTTGATCTGAAAAGAGAGAGCATACATTGGCAATCTATACTGAAAGGTTCAGTATGCACAGATTCAGTGGGAGAAAACTTATCCATGTTACATGGAGTTAGTATCCCAAGGCCAAGTATCCAATTCATATGAAAAATGGGAACTCTAAGAATAGATATGGATCTATCATGTATGTAATCATCCCATCATCTTGCCTGTATGGAAATGGCAAGAACAAAATGCATTTATCATCTTGTATGTAGGACATGACAATATGATATGCTCATCCTGATAACTCATATGTGGGACATGATGAGTGGATGTTTATCTAGTTCTAGTAAGGGTTACAGGAATACCATAAGAACTTGATAAGTACTTATGAAGTACTAGTTCTATGGAAATAAGGAAGGGTTCACTGTAAAGAGTTACACTGATGCGAACTTCTGAAAGGATAGAAAATTAACTGCAAAATATATATGGGATATATATAAGTGAATGTTTTTAGATTAATGGAAACGTTCCAATAAATCCGTTTTAAAAGGAAATGTCGAGTATCCATGTGTTAGAGAACAACAGTGGATACTATATGGATCTAGAAGTTCATGAGATGAATTTATAGTTATTCTGGTCATTGATGATAAGTTAGGAGTGTTTGGTCATGCAATGTGGCTAAAGGTTAGCAAAGGAATACTAGATCATATATTACGCCAACTTCATCTCATATGTGTAACGTACAGTGAAGAGATGAGATACATGTAGTTAATACTGACTCTGGCAAGGTGTTTCCATAATTCACTATGTTAGCACTAGAGCACAATAACATGTGGGACATGTTTGAAGATCACTATGAATATGATTCAAGGGTGATTGGCTCACACTGTAAGTGGGAGTCTGTTGGCATGTAAGCCCTGAGAGCCAATCATGTGATGATTGGTGGGATACATTAAGATTGATTTGATAAAGATCAAAGGCAAGCTTCCAATTCTTTCTGGTTCAGTCATATGAGATAATGATAGAACATATTGAATGTCTAGAGAATGATAGTACTCAATAAAGTATGCTTTCAGGTTGAGGACCTGAATGATGAGATCATATAGATGCTAAGAGTTTGTACAATCTTATTATGTCCCTAGTCAGATGTCATTGTGGAAGGTAGATAGACAACAATGACACACAAGACTAGATTGTGGTGTCGGTTGATGACAGAATCACATTAGTCATGATATGGAGATATTAACCCAAACACATAGGTACTTGTTAGAGAACAAGTGTACCAGACAGACCCACCGTGAGTTTGACACATGGAACCATGACATGATAGTCACAGTTAGTTCTCACAGTGATGGTGGTGAGTGTAATTCTTTGACCTAAAATCACTACGCTCAACACATGTCGTTGGGTACACTTTGACATCATCAAACACAGACCTGAAACATGGGTTGTTATAAAGGTGATGGTTGGGTGGCTTTGATATATGGGGATTTTGAGGGGTGAGTGATAGATATGAGATTTGTCGCCTGAGGGAGTTTGATATCCATGGCCACTTGATGAGTAGGATTGAGATAGGCGTTATCGTCTTTTCATGGTTACTTATTTTGTTTTTGGTTCTAAGTGACTGGATGAGTTTTTCGAGTGGCTGGACAAGTTGGCCATCCCTGATTGGGCCAACTCGGACTGTACGACCCTCTCTCCCGCATATTTCTTCGCTGATGTGGCCTTTCAGAATTTTTGATTTTTCGAACTTATAAAATCCATAACTAATTATTTACAGATCTAAAAATTACAAATAAATACTTGATGGATTCAAAAAAAGATTCTATAGATAATGGTATGAGTTTTATTTCCCAATTCCAAACTAAATAAAATGTGAATTTAAATGGACTTTCTTAATTGGTTATAACTTATAAAATTCATAACTAAGAATATATAAGTAAAAAAATATAATAAAATATGTTTTGGACTATAAATAATATAACCTAAAATATTGGTTTTGATAACCTAAGTCTCATGAAAAGAAAAAAGTAATTTTTTGGGTTTGTAAAATCAATATAAATCTAACCCTAATTTCACATACATGATAATAGGTGCTTTGGAGACCTAGATTTGGATCTTGAAGTTATCTTGGACTGTTGGACTCTATAGAGAGGTATGTTTGCATCCTTGAGTATTCTTTTGAGCAATTGACCTATATTTCTTCATTCTCTTGGTCCTATAGACATTAGCCTATACAGAATGTCTTTTCTTTTGAAAACCATAGTTCTTGTGAACTATCTTATTTGTTACTTATCTTGTGAACAAATTATTTATTTGACATTCTCTTGGTCTCTTTCTTATATTTTGTTAATTATGGAACTCTATATGATGACATGCGATGTCTTTTTCCCACTTGTGAGGTGGATGTATATGTTGGTCACTTTTGTGGTGATTACTTTATAAAATCTGACTATACTTTCTACTTACCTCTACATTTAACATGCTACATGATTCAGTAGCACTAGAGTAGTGTAATTGCATCGGTTTTGGGTTATGTGCCTTTATTATGTTTTGGGATGGAGGTGGCCCCTTACCCTGGATTTCAAATTTATGAGGTTCGACCTACTTTATTTGTATATTTGGGATTTTGGTTATGTACCATAATCTATTAGGTTTCAAGTTTATGAGGCTTGGCTGACTTTGTTGTTATATTGTTCTAGAGCTATGTTTATCTCACATGCATGCAGGGCGATAATTCTTGATGATGGGTTATGTGCCCTAATCTCATGATATGTGCTTATGTGGCACAAATTTATTGTTCTGTTAATGGCAAGTAATCCTTTGTTATCATACATTTGCAGTTCATTACTTTTATGACTGATTGGGTAGTTCTTTTCTTTTTTCTATGGGAAGCCTTTTATTTGAAGTCCTTTATTTTTGTATATTGGTTGAATCTAGTTTAGTATGCACATACCAACCTTTGCTGATGTTTCCTTTTCTTCTCTTCTTACTAAGGTATGCATCCAACCCTAGGTGAAGGACATGACATAAAGATATGGACCTAGCTTAAGGAGTTAAAGATGTAGAAAAAATTGTTATGATTTAGATTTCCCTCTATCTTAGATCCTTATCTTGTACCTTTTATGCAAACCCTTTATGGGAGATTATGATGTTCTTTAGTACCTTATGAGAAATTGAATATAGTCAATGTTTTCATTCCGCTACTATACTTTGGTGTCTTGAATACCATTAATATGATTTGAAAATTTTACACCCACTCCAATATATCTTTTGGTGTATTTGGACTGGAGGTTTTATTCTTCAAACTTTAGTAGGGAGTGGTTCCCTCTGGGATCCCACTCCTTACAACATGATATCATATCCCATGGTAGTCGAAATCTGACTATTTCAATTTTGTCTTCCTAATTAGAACCTTTATCTTACATAGTTGCCCTCTAGGTAAGATGTTTACCCTAGAATTGATCTATGTTATATATATGATGAGGTTTAGGAGATATTACACTATCATATAGATTGATTGTGATTTGTATCTCTTGATGCGATGAGGTTTGACTTGAGGATGCAATTAGGTTGCAAAGGTAGAAGGACGAAGAGTTCTTGTTATGGAAAATTGTGACTTGGTTTCTGCAATTGATTTTGGATCCATATTTTGTTTCATCTTGAATAGATTTCATCGTCAAAAATTATTTAAATCATACTACTCAATGTATAAAATTTTCTGGATTTTATCGAAGCTTTCTTGAACTAAGTCACAATGAAGGTTTTGAGAAGTTTTAGTAGCAAAACCCTAAACCCAATGTTAACCCTAGATTGACTTTGTGATGTGGCTTGGAATATGTGGAATGATATAAAGGTGTAGTTGACCTACCTTTGTACCCTATGACTTTTTGGATGTTTGTTAGGGTTGTTAGGTTAGAGGCACTAGGACCTAAAACTCAACCCTAGTTTAGATGGATACATGTATAATATAAATCTCTAACATATTCACGCCTAAAATATATGTGGGTATCCTAAAAAATTATTTAGTTTGACTTGTTAGGTTAAACCTTTTATGGGGTGGAGAGTGGTTGGTTGTTGATGTTCGGATCAATAGATTGTGAGGTCAAAATCCCTTTAAGGGGAGGAGTGTTGTAAAATACCAGATCTTAGATCCTACCTTGGAAGTTTGACCTTTTGGTCTTAGGCAAACAAGGTTGAGGATAAATCTAGAAGATATTTTGTATAACCCTAATGAGATAAAGTATGTATAAATCACCTTAATGTAACCTAATGTTCTCACAATAATCTTAGGCCAATTATAGACACATAAAATAGGTTACATGATGGAAGGTTTCATAATATCCCATGCAAAATAATCTTACATAATTCCTTTTGTGATAATATGAGAAGGTGAAGCATAATTGGATGAATAATGGTAAATAATAATAATAAGCCACAAATAATAATTATGATATAACTCACTAAAAGAAATCTCAAAAGTGAAATCTAAGTTAAGAATCATGTTCCTAGGGTACCAATTTCCTTGGGAGTCAAGTTTCACATTATTCAAATAATGATAATTAATTTAATTCAATTTGATGTGAGATTTCCTCAAAGTATGAAATAAAATATTAAATGACTTCAAATAAGGAAAATAATCTTCGATTTGTAATATACATAATATATATATATATATCCTATGGGTGAATTTTCATCCAATTTGGAAGATGATTGATTAAAAGATGAAATCAGGAGAGAGAAAGTGTGTAGAACCTTCAAAATATTAAATTAATATACAAACCTCTCCAACATGTAAAATTGATGGCAAATTCATATCCAACACATTAAATATGACTAGTGGGTGAAGTTTTATATAATTTGGATAATACAAATGTCATAAAATGTCATAAATGCATGAGGAAAAAGAAACTAAGATTTGATTTATTTAACATATCAAAAATTCCCAAAAGGAAAATCTAATTGCATAATCAGAATCTATATATCTTATTTGGCCTCTATGCAAAATTCCACTTAATTTGGAAAAGGTTTGGACCCTCAAATTGAAGATAGAGAAAGAAGGAAATAATGATTGCATATATGTGTTTCACTTTATTAATTTGTCTGATTTAATTGTCACACTCTCCTTTGTTTCCATATGAATCTGACCCAAATCACAAATCCTCTCCTGCAGTTGTCCCCCTGACCCGGAGTCCTGGTCCTGTTTGGACTCTAGGGTCCAAACAATTTCCCTACAATCTTCCTTTCTGATTATCCCTCTCTACTCCTGCTATTTCCTCCTGATTTCCTATCCCCCACCTTCCTCTCTTCTTCCCAACCACCAGACCCTATAAAACCTTAAGCTCGGGACATCGTTGCCCTATTCCATGAGGCATTGTTCCCCTCCCCTGTTCTTCCCCTATTCTCCTTCTTCTTCTCATCTCCTCGCCCTTTGGTTCATCGGACCACCTCCCAACCATCCCAAAACCTCCATGCCACCCGTTTATTTCTATTTTACTACCTATTCCATGATTGATTGCCTGGGAGCATGGCCTCCCTACTCTGCGTACCTACATCGGTGGACGTGGGGGAGATTATCTCATCTCCTAGGATGAAGGGACATCAGGACCACAGAAATTGCCCACAACCTTCGTCGGACTCTCAGGGATCTTTCCCCACATCCCTCTTTGATCCCAGACATGATGCTAGAGGCATCCCTATCTCTGTGGGCCTCTAGGAGTCTCTACAAGTCGTCACGAAGTATCTGACCATTAGAAGACCTAGTATTCACCATAGAGCTTCGTAACAATCCTCCAAAGCCAGCCTCTTCTTTGTTTCCTTCCAATTCGTGGTTATCATCATTTCCCCAATTCCACGCTTGATCAAAATACCACCTACTCACGAACCTAGTGATTTTTTGTGATAATATAAATCCTTGATGTGTGATTCCCCCTATACCCTCTGAATTCCTCTATTTTTTATTTTCCATATCAAGGGTGTTATCGTCTTTTCATGGTTACTTGTTTTGTTTTTGGTTTTGGGTGACATGTTGAGTTGTCTGAGTGACCATCTGAGTTGGCCATCCTGATTGGGCCAACTCAAACTGTGCAACCCTCTCTCTCCCTCTCTCTCACATATTTCTTCACCGACGCGGCCTTTTAGAATTTTCTGATTTGTCGAACTTATAAAATCCATAAGTAATTATTTTCTAAGCCAAAAATTACAAATAAATACGCATTGGATTTATAAAAATACTCTATAGCTAACGGTATGATTTTTATTGCCTAATTACAAACTAAATAACATGTGAATTTAAATGGACTTTCTTCATTGGTAATAACTTGTAAAATTCATAACTACAAATATATAAGTTAAGAAAATTTAATAAAAT
Organism: Alisma plantago-aquatica; assembly: GCA_963693085.1. Classification (NCBI taxonomy): domain Eukaryota; kingdom Viridiplantae; phylum Streptophyta; class Magnoliopsida; order Alismatales; family Alismataceae; genus Alisma; species Alisma plantago-aquatica. The sequence continues at coordinate 443,621,875 of OY856415.1, forward strand.
ATGTTTTGGACTCTGAATAATATATCCTGAAATACGGCATGGTTTTTATAACATAAATCACATGAAAAGAAAAAGGTAATTTTTAGGGTTTGTGAAATCAACGTAAATCTAACCCTAATTTCACATACATGATAATAGGTGCTTTAGAGACCTAGATTTGGATCTAGAAGTGATCTTGGACTGTTAGACTTTGTAGATATGTATGTTTGCATCCTTGATTATTCTTTTGAGCAATTAACCTATATCTCTTCAGTCTCTTGGTCCTATGGACATTAACCTATACACAATGTCTTTTATTTTGAAAATCATAGTTGTTGTGAACTATCTTATTTGTTACTAATATTGTAATCAAAATATTTGATTTGATATTCTCTTGGTATCTTTCTTATGCTTTGTTAATGATGGAACTATATATGATGACATGTGATGTATTTTGGCCACTTGTGAGGTGGATGTATATGTTGGTCACTTTTATGGTGATTACTTTGTAAGATCTGACTATACTTTCTACTTGCCTCTACATTTAACATGCTATGTGATTTAGAAGAACTAGAGTAGTGTAATTTCATTAGTTTTGGGTTATGTGTCCTTATTATATTTTGGGATGGAGGTGGCCCCATACCCTGGGTTCCAAATTTTATGAGGTTTGACCTACTTTATATATATATATATATATATATATATATATTATGTGTCATTCTCTATCAAGTTTCAATTTCATGAGACTTGGCCAACTTTGTTCTTATATTATTCTAGGGCTATGTTTATCTCGCATGCATATAAACGATGATTCTTGATGATGATTTATGTGCCCTAATCTCATGATATGTGGTTATGTGGCATAACTTTATTATTCTTTTAATGGCAAGTAATCTTTTGTTATCATACATTTGCAAGTCATTTCTTTTATGCACATTTGGGTAGTTCCTTTCTTTTTCAATGGGAAGCCTTTTATTTGAAGTCATTTATTTCCTTATATCGCTCAATTCTATTTTATTCTGAACATACCAACCATTGTTGATGTTTCCTTTTCTTCTCTTCTTACTGGGGTATGCTTCCAACCCTAGGTGAAGGACATGGAGGACATGGCATTAATATATGGACCTAGCTTAAGGAGTTAAAGATGGAGACAATGTTATCATGGTTTAGATTTCCCTCTATCTTAGATCCTTATGTTGTACCTTTTATGTAAACCCTTTGTGGGAGATTATGATGTTCTTTTATACCTTGTGAGAAATTTCATATAGTCAATGTTTTCACTCTGCTTCTATACTTTGGTGTTGTGAATACTTTTAATAAGATTTGAAAGTTCTACACCCACTCCAACATATATTTTGGTGTGCTTGGACTAGAGGTTTTATTATTCAAACTTATAGTAGGGAGTGGTTCCCCTCTGGGATCCCACTCCTTACACTCATAGTCATGATAATATGCAATAGAAAGCATGATCCTAGCATATTTAACCATGGCAACTGGTGCAAACATTTTGTTGTAGTCAACCCATTAATCTTGTATAAATTTTTTTGCAATCAATCATCTTTTATAGATTTTTTTACATTACTATCCATGTCTGTCTTCTTCTTGATAACCCATTTTAAATCTATGAGTTTTACCCCTTTAGGTGCATCCACCAAAGTCCATACTTTGTTGTTATACATGGACTATATCTAAAATCTCACGACCTCAATTCATTCACTAGATTCTATTCCCTATATGGCCTTATTGTAGGTTGTTGCTCATCATCTATATACATAAAATCATCTGATTGAATCATGCTAAATCCAGTTCTCTCTAGCTCCAAATGTGCCCTACTAGACCTTCTAGGTTCTTGTGTTGCATGAGGAATTTGAAATTTCACAATGGCTTGTAATTCTCTTTACTTATCATCCACTTTCGTAGGTTGAATGTTATTTTGTTGGCATGAAAATTCTCCAAGATATATTTTCCTCCATCTAGTTCCTTTGGAAATGAATTCTTTATCAAGCAATACATGAGTTCTAGAAAACCAACTTTGTTGTCAGATGGAATATAAAAACAATAACCTTTAGTTTCCTTTAGGTATCTAATAAAGAAACATATATCCAATTTGGGTTCATGAGTTTCACAAAATTGTTACTTGACATAAGCATCACATCCCCAAACTTTTATACAAGACATGTTGGGATGCTTCCCATTGCATATTTCATGTGGTGTCTTTTTGATAGATTTGCAAGGTACTCGACTAATTGTAAGCATAGTAGTTTCAAGAGCATGAACCCTTACAGAAATTAAATGATTGTATAAACTATCATTGATCATATCATGTTGAACAAGGTGTGATTCTTCTTTCTAATACACCATTATGTTGTAGTGTTCCAGGAGGACTCAACTGTTATACAATACCATGGTCTCTCACAAGGGCCTCAAGCTCTTGATTCCGATATTCTCCACCACAATGAGATTATAGTACTCTAATATTCTTGTCAACTTGGTTTTGTACTTCATTCATGAACTCCTCAAACTTTTTAAAGGATACATATTTGTGTTTTATATGATACACATAACCATACCTACTGAAGTCATCAACACATGTGATGAAGTACTAATATCCACATCTGACAGTTGTGGTAAAAGGTCCACACACATTAGTATGTAGGAGTCATAATAAGTCAATTTCCCTCTCATTCTTACCAACGAATGGTGCTTGTATCATCTTGCCAATAAGCATGATCACATGTCTCTATTGATTCAAAATCAAAAGAGTCTATATAACCAAGTTTATGTAGTCCATAAATGTGTTTTTCATTTATGTTCCCTATACAACAGTGGCACAAGTAATTTTTTTTGAGTCATCATGTTTTAACTTATAAGTATTTATTCCATATACACTTGTATCAAGGTCCAATAAATGGATACCATAAGCATTCGAGTACTACCATAAAGTATTTCATATCTAAATTTTAATTTTGACCATTTCTAATTAGAATTTTAAAATCATTTTTGTCCAAACAAGATGCATAAATGATGTTTCTATTTATGAAGACACATAATTGAATCTGTCTAACTCTATTACAAGCCCAATGGGCATAGATAAACTATAGGTGTCTATAGTTATAGCAACAACTCTTACTCATTTGGGTACTTGTAGATCCACCTCTCCCTTTAATAAGAATTTACTTCTTTTCAATCCTGCATATTGGATCATATGTGAGATCCACACCTGATACCTTACCCAATATGAAGAAGTAGATAAGTTTATCTCTATGAATACACATGAAGTGATATATGTATCCCCTCATTTTTATTCAATCGTTTAATATGGAAAAGAGGGCAACTTATTTTTTAATGTTTAAACTGGTGACAATTTCTTTCCCTGTCTACATCCTCCTTTATCTTTAAGTGTAGAATACTTAGACTTTTAGCTAGCTTTAGAACTCTTCTTAGATATTCCCTTACACTTTAACTTTCCCTTTCCCTTTCACCATTGATGCAAATTTTTTCTTTTTTTTCTTCATCTGAGTTTCAACAATTCTAAACATTCCAACCAACTCTGACAACAGTCAAACAAAATTATTCATGTTGTATAGTTCATGGAAAATAACTATATGATTTCACAAATAATTGCAAGAATACATCAATGACCAACTCTTGGCGTAAAGGGAATCTCAATCTTTGAAGTCTTTCCACATACCCTATCAACTTGAGTAATGTGCCCTACTATATCTCCTTCAATCACGTAGTACGTAAACATGGCCTTCAAAAAATCAAAGCTCTCTTGACTTGTCTATTCTGGGAACATATTCTTGACATGTGTGAACATCTCTAGAACTCCCATGTTCTCATAGTATGAGACACTTGACATCAATGGTGTCATAAAAATGCATACGATAACCTCTTATTTCCACTCTAGGCACATTTGGATTTGGTTCCTCTTATTATGGTGTTTCTAGGACATAGAGATTACATTCAATGAGTGAGAAAAACGCTCAGTGTCCTATACTATTCATGAAAGTCATTATCATTCAACTTTTCTTTCTCAAGGACCGACATGAAAAGTAGATGTTATGTTATTTTTCATTAGATTTACAATTTTTTTTGCATGAGTAAAAATTTGATCTGATAATATTAGTGTGTACCTTGATTAATAACACTCCCACTAATTTGATCAAATTAGTTTCCCTCACTGTGAACTCATAATATTAAGGCTAGCAATCTTCATCTGAGCCAAGATCTAGTAATACATTAAGTTAGTAGTCAACATTGGTTGACTTCTCACAACTGAACTATTTAGGTAGGTAAAAATTAAAATTGCAATCAATGCAAGTCTTGGATAGATGGTTGCACACATACTGCTCTTAAGTTATCTTGTAAAGTGTATTCTATATATATTGAAATCTCTACATTATTAATCCTGTTAAGATCACCTAGTAAATCCAACCCAAATCCCAATATAATAAGTTATGCACCCTGCTTTGATAGACAAACATTATTATTATTATATATAAAGATAGACAGTGCACCACACTTTGGCTCTTCACACACATAGTTTATCAATGTTTTCATAAGTATTGCAAAATGTAAGACATCTTAAACTTTGATGTTATATTGAGGGATTTTATATGATTACCATATGTATCCAATAACCATTATATATTATTATACATATCATATACTACAATAGTCACCACAAGAATTAAGTAGGACATGAAAACTAGTGCAACATCTTGATCCAATAAGAGTTATAGATAAACAACTAAGAGATTCACATCCGATGTATTCCTAATTTTGCATATACATGGTTTTCCACTTGCCAACTGGAAATCCAGTCGCTCGATTGGATTCCCTATTAAGGCAATCAATTTTTTGTCGATTGGGTCATTGCTTCATATTCATCACAAACCGTCCAAGGACCTTACTTGTTGGTGTAGGATTCTAATCATCTCCTCCTCTCCACTAATGTCCATCAGTAATGTCAATACATCATCCTATCTTGATTGCATGAATTAAAATCTTAAATGGAGAATATATACAGAGAGAGACATGTCATGCATGTCATATACATGTTACATATTATGATCACAATCAAAACTAAAAATTACATTTTTAGATCATAAACATTCACCACATAAACCTAATTGTCATATCCAAAACCACCAAACAAAATGATTTCAAAGGTTTCACATTAGTTTATGTAATATTGATATATCTTTTGTATATGATAGTTGGTGATTAACATGGATACAATTGCACATGATTTGTCTATCAAATTATTTGCGGTTAAACACCCAAATCAGTGTTAAAGGCATATGATGTTAGCTCGGATACCATTATAGAATTTCATCAAGAGGGGTGCAACAGAATAAAAAAATTCTCTCTATAAAACCCAAGCCAATGGATTTTTCGCAACCATAATAATTATGTATATTAAGCATAGAAATTATATTAAATATACCTTAACATGCACTAATTTTACAATAAGTATCACATCTTATGTTTGTGTAGAACTTTCAACTTCAAATATAAGTGTTTTTCTTGTTTCCGCCTTTTTGTCGTGTTAATAATTTTTCTTCTTCTTGAAGAAGTTGCTTGTGCACAAGCCTCTGCTTGTCATCACAGTAACAAGTTGTCTTCTTGATGAGCCTAGTTGTTCTCAAGCATTTTCCCAAGGGCCTCAACCTCTACCTTGTTCATGCAAATGTTGAAACACTTGGTGCACCACCTTAGTCATCAAGAGGACATGGAACTCAGAGTTGTCCATGTGATACCATGGCTAGATCTCCTTCTCCTCTTATTGTTAGCTATTGTGGTGAGTTTTTCTCTCTCCAATAGGAAGAATTATTAGATAAATTGTCTCACAATGTGTTTTAAGCATATCTCACCCCATGGATGAACACCCCTTTATATAGAAGAGTCATGGGATTACAATTTCCAAAACCCAATCCCTTTCCTAACTGTATTTCAAAAATAAACTCAAACAAGGAAAACCTGGACAATGATCCCAATCACCTGAGCAAAATATATAGTCACTCAATTGGGACCAATTGGTATGCCTAGTTTCCTGACTCACTTAGAAAGTCGTATGAGTCACCAGTCTTGGTCTAATTTAGTTGGTCAATTTGAATCCAAATCAAATCAAGGACATTTTACTATTCTTTCTTTGACTTGGTCCAGTCACCCCACTAGGATTATTGGTCACCCAACTCATCATCTTCCCAAAGTGATAATTAGTCGATCAATTGACAATTAATTATTTTATTAAAGTGAACCATCTTGTTGACTGAATGGACCTTCTAATTGACTAACTAGACCTTTCGGTTGTCCAGTTGGGTTGGAAATAAATATGTCATGATTCAAAACTATTATAATCATATTACAAAATCCAATTCCCTTATGCATCCATATGCATGTGACCCTGTAGGTTTTATATTACTTTGGTAGTAACGTTCATAACCTCACCAGTAAATATTGGTGTATACCAACACACTATTACTATGCAAGTAATCATAATAAGTTGAGAGCAACTTGAACATGTAAAGTGACAATGTTACCATGACCATCTAATCCCCTGTCCCAAATAGCCAAATTGAGATTGAGTCATGGAGTTTTCAACCTCTTAAATTCAATCTATGTTCCATGAACTAGAAAATACTAGTGAGATTGTGTGAGGTCAAAATGATATATTGACTCACATGAGAATGGCTATAGATTTCATACTCTCGCGTTTCAAGTGGCTAGGATATCACTCCAATGAAGAAATAAATTCCATCTACATCATTCATAATAATTGAGAAGTGTACAATGCACCCAATCACCACCTGTATGGCAACCCACCCCAGAGTTGTGTTGAAATAGTGTTGAATTAGAACAATATGTGACTATTAAACATACATACTAGTTTTATGTATTATTTTTATCCTATAATATCCAAAACAATAAATAACTAGGAATATAAAAATAATGAATGCTCTTAAGTATTTATGTTACTTCATGTCAAGATACTCAATCCAAACCATATGTCATTGATTCAAAACATCCTTAGGGTATGATATGTTTATTCATTATATCAATACTGAAACAAACATATAAGCATACTTGCCTTTATTAGTAATCAAATCATATATAATATATCCTTTTACTATAACTATAATGATGGGTTTAGTTGGTTGGTTTTCAAAAAAGTTTTTAGCATCTATAATTCTCTTGACTCATTTTCCCTTGCAAATATATGTGTTGGTTGTAGTCAAGGTTGTATGAAAAAGGTGAAAGAATTTTTAGGCAAAAGAGTGATGATTTTAAACAATCTCGATCTAGTTCTCAAAAGAGACTTTGTTTTCATTCAACATAAGTTAACAATTAAGAAAGAAGAGAACTAAAATAGGAATCACTTGAACTAAAAATTTAACTTTTATTAGATATTCATGGATATAGGGTTTCTTTATCATATAATGTCATGAAGTAACCATTACGAATTACAAAAAAAATAAGAGTAATCACAAGGGATGTTTGAGTTCTTCATCCCTTTTAGCGTCGTAGAACAGTTCTAACTTTATATAGCACCACAATGCATATATCCTGAATAAAACCACCAAAAACCTTAAGATCCCATACACTTCCTAGACACTCTTGTGGTCTAGAGAATGGGGCTATGATGACAAATCCTTACTTCAAGCATACCTTACCAATACATACAAGTTGCATGAAACGTAAACACAAGATGGCTAGTCAAGTATATATGTAAATTAAGAATTGATTCATCATAGAATGGTGATTAAACTAGAATTAAATATAAAATTCATTGTTAAAAAAGGCATGAAATGGGAGTTACGCCCCCATTTCCAAGACAAAAGATTGATTTGTCCATGTATGAAATAGAAGGTACAAATAGTATAAAATAGAGCTAGACATTGTATAAGAAAGAAACTATCTTGTGTGTATGTGAGAAGAAAGAGTACAAAGAAAGAACTCTATTTAGGAGTCAAGTCTTGGTCCTTTATTGATAAATGCTCTATAGTAACCTACACTCTGAGATGGACAAAAGAAATGATTGAAGATCTTTGTTGCAATTGTCAAGGAAGAAGGAATATGATGAAGGTTCTCTTTCAAGAAACTGATTCGTCCTCCTTGGTGCCTCTAAATATTTATCCCTCTTCTCCTATAAATTCTTGCTTTAGATAGCCTATAATTATTGTCCCAAGATGAATTTCACATCATATATAAATACTTGCAGTGGTTATAGTCAAATTTGAGTGAAATATGTAGGTGGCACATCGAGTAGATTGTATTATATGGTGTATCACTTACCTTCCCAAAAACTATAATTGACGAGACTTTGACTATCACAATATGTTGATGAGTGACATGGTGTGTCACATAAACGTTCTCAAGTTGTCACCCAGAATCAACAAGATCTGTTAACTGCTTACATGTTGTGTTGATGTCTTGCTGTTGGAGTTGATTTTCTACTAGGAACACTACTTGTTGGATGTCCAACACGTCCTCTTCACGATTGTTTCCACAACTTTAAAATTCTAAAATTTTAGGTGGTTGATATGATAATCTTTCTATCCTAATTTTTATTTCAAATTGTAGTAAATACAATCAAAACAATGGAACAAGTGAATATAACATAAAGTGAAAATTCTAGCAAGAACCTAAGCAAATTTAGGTAGAAATGGATTGAGGAGTGCATGAAAGATCAGGCAAAAAGGCGATATATTTTTTTACATCAAATCCGCATAAACTTAAACCATAGCTTGTCTTCAAGCAAAAAGAATCATGAATAGATAGATGATAAAAAAATCAAACACACACATCAACTAAATGAAATGGAAGAAGTAATTCAAGCTAAACAAACCATAGTTACAAAAATTTGTTATTATCCATGAGTTCACCTCAAGAAAACAATATTGGAAATGTAATTTAGGGAAAAGTTATCCACATCTAACTGGAAGAATAAATTGAACAATGTTGTGTAGAGATATAGATGGTAAGTTCAAATAGATAGTGGATATGCAACCTAACCCTCACAATTATACAGATAGTAAGATAGGAAATTTAGAATAATGTCAACAATTTAGTAGTGATCACTTTTCTTATACACAAAGAATGAAATGATTAATCATGGATTCTGGTTCTTAGATGATAATATATGCTTATGCATGTTTGGAATGTAGTTGGGGTCAAATTATTCTCTTAATGACGTAATACCCAATCTTGTGGCCATATTGGACTTACACTAGGTTAGTGTAACACCCCACTTTTCACAACTTATAAATATCACCGATCGGAAGCATCCCTAATCAAGGAAGATGCTCATCTTAGCAATTGAAGTAAATGAGACGTTTTTCATTGAACATAATCAGATTCATACATAGTTCTTGACAAAAGGAAACTACATCATAATCATCTATGAAATCTAACATACTTGAATAAAATGAATAAACATAATGTAAATGTTATCTAAATCTCAGGATCATTTTGGTAAATGGAACACCACATGCTAATATTGAAGTTCTCCCAGTCTTTGATTTCTCCTTTTTATCCTTCACTTGCTCCATATCTTGCGGACATCACGTCCCCAACCATGCAAAATAAACATCACATCAGTAAGCAACATTTGGCACTTTATAACAAGGAAAAATAATAACTTGAAATGAATAAACTTGACATGCAATAACTTGACATAAACTTTAACATGGATTATTTGAAGCATTCATGAGTCATCAATAACATGAAGAAATAAATACTAAATATATGCATCTCTGTATGATGCCCACTTAAGAGAACATGATTGCTAGGAAAACCCTGACGACCACTTGAGGTCCACGATTAAAAAAGGATATAAAATTTGACTCAATTCCAATTATCTTAACATTAACTTTACCATGATCTTTGAACTTTAACATGATGAGATTTATCCATCTTAATGCCATGATGGGATTTCTCCCTCATAAACAATTATAGGGTTTCCACTTTTTGCATTATTCATTATTCTTAACCATAATCAGAATTAGGGTTTTAACATAGAATATAATTAAACAACCAAACAAACAATGAAAAATATACATGATGTCTTCTTGAGAAAGCATTCATAATTCATGAAATAAAAAAATGTGCATAATCATAACTAAACACGCATTAAACCAAAATTAATTGTGCCAAATATGCATGTCACTCTTACCTAGGGTAAACCTCAATAGGTCAAGTCCTCTGACTTGATTAGAGTCCTCTAACCACCTATAATTTAATCATATTGTGTATATTATATCATACTCCTTAACCCTAATGTCATGCCTTAGATTACTTTAGTGGTTGAATGTAGACAAGAACATTTGAAAACAATACTAGACGATAGAAAATAAAAAAAACTTTTATAACACATATTTTTACATATTTTTTTGGTAACCCATCAATTTATTACAAATTTTGGAAGAAATAACCAATCCGAAAAAGGGAAAAAGTCATGTAAATGAATACATTATCCAGACAACACACACCTAGTCTGCGCTGAATGTTGGTGGGCCTAATTGGATTTGGCCATACGGCTAAGTGATGTGCATAGCTGGAAGGCTAAAACAAACATTGAAAAACAAAAGAATGAAGGTTGATGCCAAGGCTGGTCGCCAGAGATAAAGATTGATAAGGTCAGGGAGTCTCAAGGTGCGGGAAAGCTAATTGAAAATGGAGGAGAATAGCTAGCGTTATGTTGGTACTAAATGATGTGTTATATAGGGGAGGGGAAATCTAGAATGTCTTCTGCTAAATGGGGTGGCGAGAATCTAGGAACCCTAGTTAGGTGTTTCATCCATAGATTAAAATAGGAGAGTAATGGCTCATTAAATATGGGAAGCTTTTATGAATCTAGTGGTGAGGAAGTCTAGTTGATCCATCAAGAAACGAGTGAGAATGGAATCAGGAAAGGAATGCATCATGGTTGTGAGCAGACCCGTGATTTATGCAGAAGTAGGAGATGGTTGTGGAGCCATCAGATCATGGTGAAACAAACCTCTATCACCAGATCACACATGGAAAAAGTAAATATAATAAACGAACCGCATGACAATAAATAAAACTTGAACTATAGGCCTAATAATGCATTTAAATTTTATTAAACTGTGTTTAAAGCTATATCTAACTCTTTCATAAATAATTTGGTGGGACAAACATGGTCAAAACTTGACAATGTTTGGACCACACACCCAATTAGAAGTCTAGATTCTTCCTATACCCATAGATTTCTATTTTGCATATGTATTATCCATAATTTCCACATAGGCCATTTAACTTGAATTTATTATATTAACACATTAGATGAATGAGGAAATTCTCTCCTTTGTGATCCCTTGAGTCAAAATTTGAGATAGTAACTTATTATCCACCCAAAAGTTATTTCATCTACCTTTTATGCCTTTTTAGAAACTTCTTTGGAGGGATAGAAAAAACACAATAAATGATACTTTCGTCTTATATTAAAAGCCATAAGAGGACAAGAAAGAATTCTTGCCAAGGTCTTTATTCTATAAGCATATTTTGAATTCCAAGTATTTTTTCTTTCTATTTTACTTCCCTTAACATTTTCAAGATTAGGAAACGGAAAAGGGAAAAGGCTAGTGCTACATCATTTTGAATTGATTGCAACACATAATGCACATATAGAAGAGAAAATGTATTTTGAGTCTCATTTATTTTTCTTATTTATTTTGTTATAAGAAATACCATTCATGGTATTTTTGCATTAAGGTCCTCAACTATTTTTATTTAAGTAAAGGAACATTTTGATGCTTAAATTATTGTTGAACATTTGGGATGTGGCAATCCTACCCACCTCAAAATAAATTTTGTCCTCCAAATTTTCTTTAGTCTAGTACCCACCTTAGGGTTTTTCCTACCTCTTCATTTATTGAAATTTAACAAATTGAGGTCCACTTATGTCTAAAATGTCACATGAAAAGAAATATGTAACGTCAGTCATCTAAATTTCATAATGATTATGTGAACATAAATTCGTTATTACTTTGGTCAACTTATACTTAGGGTTTATGAAACCAACTCATAAATATATTTAGGGCATCTAAATGAACCTTGTCATGGATTTCTATTATTAGGTGAGGGTAAGTATCTAACCTTAAGTCTTTAGGTACCTCCTGCATTCCTAGATATGTGGTTATCAGGCACATACCCAGAGATGTGGGATCTTGTCATGCTACCTCTCACTAACCTACTAATACATGTGTCTCATACCATATGCACTAGAAAGAAAGGAGGAATATATTAAATTGCCTCATGCTTATGACATCCCTCTTCAACTCTCAATTGATTGGCCATGACCATTGAGAATGGAGAAGATATCACATTATCTAGGGTTAGGTTGCTATTTGGGATCTAACTAGATAAACCTCTATCCATATCATGTCTTATCACTCCTATGAACATAGAAAATATTCATTCTAGGGCATGATGTTTTTTCTTGGAAGACATTCCTATATCTAATCCCATTTATTCATTCTAGGGGACTATGAAAATCTTATTTTGCCTAGTGGCCATTTACCAAATTTCTCTCATACCAAAATTTAACTATAACATTCGGGCCCACTACCCAAGGCTCTAGTAAAGTTTCAAGAATGACAACATGCCCCAATGACCACCACTAGCCCCAACTGCATGTGTTGTCCTCACTCACGTGTAAGCCAAGATAAATTTCCCGACTAGTCACCCATCCTAGTACTACTCTGGGTTGAGGATGCTTAACCATAGAGTTCTTTAGTGATGGGCTTCCTAAAAATGAGGTGCATCTTGGTGATATAGGTAGTCCAATCATTCTTTTTAAGATCATTTTATCGGATGCCTCAAATTTTGGGCCGTTACAATCTCCCCTACTTAAAATCTTGACATCCTCATCAAGGCACAATTATATGGCCTCATAATCTATCTCCATTTCAGTGTAGACCCAAATGTCCTATGTACACCTAGCTCCTAACCATGACCACCATTGCAAGGGTGGATCCACCAACTAGGATAGCCCTTTCCAACATACCCGTACCGCATGACTTAAAGTTCGACATGCCATAGGCTCACGTGGGCCCGCCTACTAGAGGTGAATTGACTCTGATACCATTTGTATCACCCGAGCCCACTACTGAAGGCTCTAGTAGAGTTTCAAGAATGACGACTAGCTCCACAGATCACCACTAGTCTTAACTGTATGCTTTGTCCTCACTCACGTGCAAGCCAAGATAAACTTCCCGACTGGTCACCCATCCTAGTACTACTCTGGGTTGTCCACATTTACCCATAGGGTTATTTAGTGATGGGCTTCCTGAAAAGGAGGTGCACCTTGGTGATATGTGTTGGTATGTATGCCCAAAGAGCCAATCATACGATCATCACAATGGCATAACATGTAAATGATCTGATTAAAGATAAAGGCAAGCTTTCAATTTATTTTGTATATTCAATTATGAGATAATGAATAACATAATAAATTTCTAGAGAATCATATTACTCAATGATGTATTTTCAAGTTACTACCCTTGTGGATGAGATAATACAAATGTTAAGAGTACATATACATATTCTCATTATGTCCCTAATCGATTGTTATTTGGGAAGGTTGATAGACAACACTGACACATAAGATCAGAGTGTGAGTTGGTTGATGACAAAATCCCATTAGTCATGATATGGCAATATCAAACCAAGCACACATATTCATGTTAGAGAATAGTCTATCAAACAAACCCACCTTGAGATTGACACATGGAAGCCATGATCATGGAAGTCATAGTCAGGTCTCACATTGAAGCCATGATCATGGAAGTCATAGTCAGGTCTCATAGTGATGGTGATGATTGCGGTTCTTAGACCTAAAATCATTGCACTTGTCACATGTCGTTGGTTACACTTTAACATCATCAAATGCAATCCTGAAATGTGGTTGTTCTAAAGGTGATGATTTCAAGATTTTGACACATGGGGATAGACTGTGGATAATAGAGATGGGATTTGTCCCTCTGACATGAGTATGATATCCAAAGGCCTCTTGATTGGCGAGATTGAGAAAAGTATGGTCATATACATATGGGTTAATATGTGATATTGAGCTTACTATATCTGATGCATTCTGCTCTGGTTCATGGAACAAGATTGAATAATAATAAAGATGACTGCTCAATGCCTCTAGTTCAATTTGGATATTAATGATAAAGGAACTATACACTGTAACATCTCTAGTTGAAAATGGCTAAGAAGCAAATTGACCAAACTAGCTGGCTCGACTGGGGTCACTAGGCGACCATCTGGGTGAACGAGACGGCTGTCTAGCATGGGCGAGATGGTCTATTTCGATAGAGGAAATGTTCTAGACATTTCCCTATTTGTTTCTCTTGTACATTACTTGTTGTTCAAGGAGATCAATGCCCAACATTGATGAGAATTGAGTTGCCAATTTCATTTAAAACTGCAAAGTGCAAAATGAACGTCTCGCTCAGTAAGATGACTGTTTCGTTGGGTGAGACAACCGTCTTGGCTGTCTTAGGTTGTGAAACTTACAGAATTGTTGCAAAAATTCAAGATCTTCCAATCCCTTCCACCCCCACATAGACTAGGAACCTAGACCCTAGCCCCTACTATAAATAGAGGGGTACTGGGGGCTTTCCATAGTACAACATAGACAATTGAGAATCATTTGCTATGACAACTGTTGTCATCTCTGGCAGTGGTAACCAAGAGATCCTAAGCAAGTCCTACCTGACTAGGGATGGATAGCAAGAGAGAGAAACAAATGAGAATCATTATTATGGGAGAGGAGGTTGGTGACTAGTACACCAACGGGAGGGACAACTCCTTCCTGTCCGTTCTAGAAGGATGATAGGAGTTCTAGTTGGTCCGTGTGGACTACTCTAGATGCATGAGTCTTTTGACTGCTGCTAGGAGGGAACATCAACTCACAGTCTATGGCAAGATCAGATGAGCTGATGCAGTAGTTTTCTGAGTCTTTTGTCCATGGAGGAGCAGTCAGACAAGGCCTAGTACAACCAGGAGCTACACAGACACCATCCAAGACATAGTGTGCATCTACATCGATGAGGATTGTCGATGGACTTTCTCCAAGACCAGGTATATCTTTGTAAAACCATCCTTTCCACTACATAGTTATTGACGTGATCTGCCGGTTAATGGGAAATATGTCAGTAAAATTATTGTTTCCTTTACCTATATAACACCATATATCCCAATAGTGGTATTAGAGCCACGTCAATTAATTATGTTTTGATAATTTATATGATCATATTTTAATGTTATCGTGCTTATTTATTAAATGTGATACAAATATTTAAAATGGTTGTTGTGCATGTCTATCTTATCACCACATAAGAACCCAAAATAATATATATATATATATATATATATATATAAATTTACACACATCACCATAAAATCAGTTTTGATGGTGGATGTGAAATACGATTATGGCCAAAACCCTAGATATGTGTGTGTATGGTTGTGATTATTTACTCATGTTGTTATTCAGTCTATATACTGAGCCTCTCTCTCTCCTTTCAAAATGTAAATTAATACTCTTCTTCTTATTTCCCCTCACATGTAACTCGAGGTTTTCCCCATATATTGTAATACAAAAATATGATAGTTTTAATTTATGTTTCAACATGAGATGATGATCTGCATAAAAGAGAAATGACCAACTCATGAGACGGACCAATCGACCGGAGGACCGAGGAGGCTAGACGATAGGAGGATGAATCGATCGACTAGTAGACCAACCAATCAGTTGGAGGTGTCCAAATGCTGCTTGGACCTGAGAACCAGATGACCGCTTCAGAAGAGCCCAATCGAGTGACCAAGAGGCAAGCTGAATGGTTCAAGAGTTGAAACAATCAACTCAGATTTTTTTGAGCAGAGATCTTCACCAACAATAGGCTGCATATGATGTGGACTATAGGTGGTAGTAATTCCTTGTGGCTCTAAGGAATTACATTAGTATGGCCATGACCATCACTTGTGGGTTCTATTTATTGCATGTTCTCATTTGTGGTTATATCATGTATATGATACGTACTAAGTATGCAGTGATTGGATAGAGTATATGTATTTACATATATACATAACCCCTCAAATAAAATATTAAGTCTTATATGTTTTTCATAAGAAGAACACATGAAAATATTGATCGACCAAGCATGGGCCCACCCTAGTTTTGTGCGCCATCTATCTCCTGGAAGTGTGATGGTAGATATGTGGGTATGCCCTAGTTGGGTGCATATTTATGGTGTTGGGTTTTGGGTAAGGATTAACTAGGTGACCTTAATTGAATTAAGCACCTAAAAGCATACAGATGATCAATGACAAGGAGTTGTACATATCATCTATCAAGAGTTGAATATGATGCAATTGGTAAAAGTTACCTACCTGATAGAATCAGGTTGTGGGTGACATCCCCAGCTAGCTCATGATTTTGATGATATTTGTATCTTGACTCACTAGAAGATTGTATGCTACAATCTTCCAAATTGATACATGAGGGTTATCCATTTGAATAAAATAGTGGTAGCAATAATAAAGCAAGACCTAAAAAAATTTTAAACTTTTTAAATCAAATCAAGTCAAAAGGACTTTGACAATTGCAATATTTCTTTGTAGAATCAAATGTCAAACACAAACATGTTCAAATTGTGATTAGTCCTTAATAAATACAAAATGAGATAAATTTCACAATTGGTTATGGACTTTGAGAACTGTTCTCATCAATGAGAGAAAGCTCTATTTCCTTGATAGACCAATGCCAGAGAAACCCGCTCCAAATGCACCTAAGGCTAAATGGATGCTTAATGGAAGCATGCCAATGATACCATAGACATTGGAATACCTAATGCTCTGTTGTATTAACTTTGAGTTGCATGGAGAATAGAAAACATGCACATTCTCGAGATGGAAACACATTAAGAATCATGTAAAGCATAGAAGGTATATTGTCCAAAGCGCTAATTGAGTGTAAACTGATAAGGGGAGGTCCAGTATGGCCCCATGTGCTCAATGTGATTGTACATGTTGACTGACTGGGATTTCTCTTAGGTCAAGGCTTGACCATTAATATGATTATGCAAGTGTTTCATGAATCATATAATCAGTTTATGAAATGCTTGGCATATTGATGCCAATGCAAGGAAGAAGAAGGACAAATCAATGATGGTGATCAACAGAAGTGAGTCCTAGGGAAAAGGCAAGACTAAGAAGTATTTTGAGTCTAGGAATAAGTCCAAGTCTTCTACACTCAAATTATGAAGAAGGGTAAGTGTAAAAGGAATATGTCCTTTTCACTTAAAGGATAAAGAAACCAAAGTGACACCATTGTCAACTATCTAGACATTGGAAATGAATTATCCTCTTCATAGAGGATATGAGTAAGAAGATAGAGATAGAGATCTCCACTTCAAGACCTGAGAAACTGTAATCTAGAACTGTGCGGAGCAAGGGTTGCTGCCTTTACAATTGGGAGATGTCATTCATGGGCACATTATAAAATTAGTGAATCATTGTTGTTCACTTGCTATTGATGAAAACAATAAATATTTGGTATGGAAAGAACATTATGTTTCATTTTAAAATATATGATCTTTTATGGAAATTCCCTATGTCTCACAAACTATACTTGATAATTGTAAAGAAAAATGTGTACATAACATATACTGAATGACTTAATGACTCAAACAACTGAATACCTATTGCACTATCATCTAGAGTGCATAAATAAGAAATGCATTTTTAGAATCCATATGATGGTTATATGGACTCTTTTGGTTATTGAACCAATAGAAACATGCATGTCTTATTGGGAAATATGATAAAAGAATCTTCACTAGATGCAGTGGGAGATCGACTATTCCATTAGGACTACTACATACTAATGTTCATAGACCTTTTAGAATGAATGCTAAAGGTAGCCACATAGTACCCCGTTATATTTACTGATATGATAAGTAGATATTTGAAATTTGCATCTAATGAAACACAATTTTGGATCTCTTGAAGTGGTCAAGGAGATCATAAACAAAGTATGTCACTAAATTGGTAAAAGTATTAAGATACCTCAACATGATCGATGTTGAAATACATAAACTAAGAGTTTGAGGACCTTCTGGAGAGACCATGATAGTCTATCACATTGAACACCAACTGAAACATAATTATGTGCTAGAAAGAAGGTATCACACCTTGTTAAGTCATTGTGAGATTATCAATAAAATCTAGCTGATCTTACAATTTCTTTTGGGCACATGTTTTACACTAAAAACAATGTACTGTCTAAAATTATTTAAAAGATACCATATGAGATATGGCATGGGAGGAGTCTCGATAATTATTTTATAGTGATTAGGATTGAAGGCTTATATAAGAAAATTGTTTCTTAAAAGCTTTGTCCACAAAATCACATGATGTTATTTTGTGAAACACTACTCTTATCCCAATCCGACAATAAAGTGTTTGTTAGTCTGTATGATTGCATTCCTAAAAGGGAACTTAGTTCCGAAGGAATCCGTGAGAGTAAAAGAAGAACTTGAAATGTTCGAGATAAATAAGAAAACATTAAACCTAAAGAGGTACAACAAGGAACAAGGAGAATCACAAACTCTTGAGGAATCTCAAGTTCCTTATGTAACACACTAAACTCACAGTTCTAGTAGAACATGCCTTGAGTTTGGAAGATTATAACTCAAGAAGGTGGTAAGTTGAGCATATAGATGAGTCAACCACCTACCTAGAAACTATTGAGCAACTAGAATTTGAGAAATGACTTTAGGCCATGAGATCAAAGATGGACTCTGTATAAACGTACAAGGTATGACCCTGTTGGATCCGCCTGAAGGGGTAAAACCCATAGGGTGAATTTGGGTTTTTGTAAGAAGACCAACATGGAAAGGGAAATTGGTTGCAAAGAGTTTCAAAATAGTACAAAATGTTGAACATGATGAAGTATTTCACCAATTACTGTGGTTAAATCAATCTAGATAATGTTTGTTGTTGCAACTTAGTCTGACTGTGAGATTTGGCATACGGATGTTAAACCACATTCCTTAATTGGAATAATTAAAGAATTTGTACGTGAAACATCTTAATGGTTTTATAAATCCATTAATGAAAATAAAGTCTATAAGATACAAAGATCAATCTGTGGATTGAAGCAAGCATCTCAGAGTTGAAATCTTTATTTGATAAGATAGTCAAAGGGTTTGACTTGAGTTAGAATGAAGATGGAATCAATGATTATAAAAGATTTGGTGGGAGTGTATATATATTCCACATAATGATGGGGAATAATGTCCTTATCCTGCATATGTTGAAACTTGGCAAGGAAAGTACCTTCTATAAGAATAGTTTACGCGAAGCATCCTATGAGATAGGGATCAAGGTCTATAGAGATATATCTGGAAAGATTCTTGAGAGACACTGAAGGGTTCAACATGCAGGACTCAATGAGAGAAAATGTATCCATGTTCATGGAGTTAGTCTCTCAGGAGCCTAGTATTCTAATTCTTATGAAGAATAGGAACACATTGATAGATGACATATGCTTTCACAATTGGATCTGTCTTGAATGCAATGTTATATACTTATCCCATTACCTCATATGTATTGGACACAATGAGAAGATATACAGTAATATCATATGTATTGGACATGACGAGAGGCTATCCAGTCATCTTATATGTATTTGACATGAGGAGAAGACATATATACACCTGATTTCTAAGTGTACATGACAAGAAGGTATATTTTAGATGCCAATGAGAGTCATTGAACTACCATATAGAACATACTTAGATGCGTGTTAAACACTTAAAGGATTGGTTCCTTGGTAATGGTAATAAGTAAGAGTTGGATGTAAAGGGTTACATCCATGCAAGCTTCCAAAATGACAAAATAAACACAATTTATGTTTGACAAAAAATGAGAACTATAAACTAGAAATGGTTCTGAGCTAATGATGGTTGTTTGAATCAACAAAAGAAGTTGAGTATCTCTATTATAAGAACAACATAGGATATTGTATGGATCAAGAAATTCATATGGGTGAACTTGTGTGAGGTTCAAACCATTGTTGGAAATGGAGCTACTAGTTAGGCTGGGAATCTCTGATAGCATACTACGACACTTCCATCTCATACGAGTAGTCGTCCATCAACGAGATGTCAAAATTTTAATATACCAACTTAAAGCAAGTTGCTAAACCCGCTATAAAAGAACTTACACAGTAGAAGCATGATGGTCATGTTAGGTCACTCGGGATGAGATCTGTGGGTGGTTGACTCTAAGTACAAGTGGGAATCTGTTGGTATGTATGTTTGGAGAGACAATCAGATGAAGATTATAATGGCATAAAATGTGAATTACTTGATTAATAATAAAGGCAAGCTTCCAATTTATTTTGTATATTCAATTATTATATAATGAATAACATAATAGAAGTCTGGATAATCATATTACTCAATGATGTATGTGTTCAAGGTACTACCATTATGGATGAGATCATACAGATGTTAAGAGTACATATACATATTCTCATTATGTCCCTGACTGGTTGTTATTGTGAAAGGTCGATAGACAATAATGACACATAAGATCAGAGTGTGAGTTGGTTGATAACTAAATCTCATTAATCATGATATGGAAATATCAAACCAAGCACACATGTACATGTTAGAGAACAGTGTATCAGACAGACCCACTGTGAGTATGACACATGCAAGCCATGTTCATGGAAGTCATAGTCAGGTCTTACAATGATGGTGATGGTTTCGGTTCTTAGACCTAAAATTGTTTCACTTGTTACATGTTGTTGGGTACACTTTGACATCATCAAACACACTTTTGGAACATGGGTTATTATAAAGGTGATGATTGGGTGACTTTGACACATGGGGATAGAATGTAAATGATAGAGACGGGATTTGTCCCCCGATAGGATTATGATATCTAAAGGCCTCTTGATCAGCGAGAATGAGAAAAGTATGTCCACACGCATGTGCGTCAATATGTGATATTGAGCTTACATATATCTCATGTAGTCTGCCTTGGTTCAAGAAACAAGATTGAATAAAAATAAGAAAGACTGCTCCATGCCTTTAGTTCAATCTAGATATCAGTAACAAAGGAACTATACATTGATTGTAGGTTGAAGTTGCTTCCCAAATTTTCATTCACTTGGGTAGCACTGATGTGCGACTAAGCACCACTCTTTACTTGTGATGTCATAAATTGTTATGGATATTCACTGCCAATGTGATATGGGATCTATAGGGTCATATACATAGGAACTCATCTAGAAGAGGAGTTCATATCTTGAATGACAATTGAATTAAGCAATAAAGTATTTAAGTATTTGTTTCGTACAACAAACATCCTAACAACACTGCCAAATGGCCATCTCAAAGGTTTAGACGAGCATCTGGAGAGTGCCAAACAGCCATCTCAAGTTTTGAGACACTCGCCTAGAGAGTCAGGGTTAATTTGAGTTGAAATTGACTAAGAAACAAACTGAACAAACTGGATGGCTCAAATTGGGTCACCAGACGGCCGTGTGGGTGACCGAGATGGCCGTCTCGCATGGGCAATGTGGTTTGGTTTGGTCGAGGGAAGGTTCTAGACATTTCCCTATTTGTTTAACTTGTACATTATTTGTTGTGCAAGGAAATTAATGTCCAACATTGATGGGAATTGAGTGGACAGTTTCATGTAAACTTGGAAAGTGTGAAACAAATGTCTCTCTCAGTGAGATGACCATATCACATCCCAGACGTCCATCTCCTTGCGTGAGATGACCGTCTTGACTTTCGCATGTTGTGAAACTTCTAGAATTTTTGTAAAAAATTGAGATCTTCTGGTCCCTTCCACTCCTGCATATAGACTGGGAACCCTGAATCTGGCCTCTACTATAAATAGATGGGTATTGGGGGCTTCCTAGAGGACAACACAGACAATTGAGAATTAGTTGCTCTGAAAATTATTGTCCTCTCTGGTTGTGGAAACTAAGAGAGCCCAAGAAAGTCATATCCCACTAGAGAGGGATAGCAAGGGAGAGAAACAACTGAGGATCATTATTGTGGGAGAGCAGGATGGTCACTAGTACACCAATAGGAGGGACAACTCCTTCATGTCCGTTCTAGCAAGACGGAACGAGTTCTAATTGATCCGTGTGGACTACTCTAGAGGGGAAACATTAACTCGCAATCCGTGGTGAGATATGAGGAGTCACTGTAGTAGTTTTTGAGTCTATTGTCTATGGAGGAGCAGCCAGATGAGTCCTAGTACAACCAGGAGCTACACAGACATCATCCAAGATATAGTGTGCATCTACATCGATGAAGATTGGCACTAGACTTGCTCCAGGACTAAGTATATCCTTGTGAAACCTTCATTTCCATTACATAGTTATTGATGTGATATGCTGGTTAATGGGAAATATGTTAGTAAATTATTTGTTTATGCTACATATATGATATTGTATTTCCCAACAATATAGGTAACCCAATCATCTATTTTAAGATCATTTTATCTGAGGCCTTATATATTAGGACGTTACACTAACACCCCACTTTTCACAAGATATAAATATCTTTAGCAAAAGCATCCTTACTCAAGGGGGGTGTCACAAGATGTTGATCTTAGAAATTAAAGTAAATGAGACACTTTGCATTTAATGGAATTAGATTCATACATAGTTATTGACAAAAGTAAACTACATCATAATCATCTATGAAATTTAATCTACTTCAATAACTTGACTAAGCATAATGTAAATGTTATCTAAATGTCTAGATTGTTTTGGTAAATGACACCCAACTAGGATAAGCTTGAAGTTCTCATATTCTTTTATTTGTCCTTTTTATACTTCACCTGATCCATAGGACATCCCGTCCCCAGCCATGCAAAACAAACATCACTTGAGTAAGCAATATTTGACACTTTAGAAGACAAAAAAGTAATAACTTGACATGAATAAACTTGACATGGAATAATTTGACATAAACTTGAGCATGATTATCTTAAGCATTCATGAGTAATTTATGACATGAAGAATTGAATACTAAATATATGCATCTCTCTATTACAACCATCCCAGGGAAAATCAATAAAAAGAAAATGACAAAGGAAGGACCCTGATTCTTACCCGAGCATCAAATTCTCAAAAAGCGGTGAAGAAGGCTAATGTAAGGCACTTCTCACCATAGATAAAGATTTATTAGGTTAGGGAGTCTCAGGGTGTTGGAAATCTAATTGACGATGGAGGACAAATGCTAGCATTCTGTTAGTACTACATGATGTGTTATACAGGGGAGGGGAAAGCTAGGAAAAATTCTATAAAATGGGGTGGCGAGAATCTGGGAGCCCTAATTGAGCATATTGTCCATAGATTAAAATAGAAGGAGAGTAATGGCTCATTAAATTTAGGAAGCTCTTGCAAATCTAGTGGTAAATAAATCTCACCGATCTTTCAAGAAATGAGCAAGAATGGAATTAGAAAAGGAATGCATCATGGTAGTGAGTAGATCTGTGATTTATGTGGAGTTAGGAGATGGTTGTGGAGCTGTCAGATCATGGTGGAAAAACCTCCATCATTAGAACACAAATGGAAAAAGGAAAGATGGAAAGTGTAATGTGTGACAATAAATAGAACATGGACTATAGGTCGAACAATGCATTAAATTCTGATTCAAGTGTATTCAAAACTACATATAACACTTTTCTAATTAATTTGGAGGATCAAACATGGTCGAAACTTGACCAAATTTGCAACACACACCCAATAAGAAGCCAAGATTCTTCATATACCCTTACATTTCTATTTTTCATATGGCTTGTCCATAATTTCCACATTGGCCATTTAACTTGAATTTTTTGAATTCATACATTAGATGATTGAGGAAATACTCTCCTTTGTGACCGTTTGAGTAAAAAAATCGATATAATAATTGTTTACCCACTAAAAAGTTATTTCATCTACCTTATATGTCTTTCTGAACAACTTCTTTGAAGGGAGAGAAAAAATACAATAAATAGTACTTTCTTCTTATATTAAAATCCATAAGAGGAAAAGAAACACTTCTTGCTCAAGATCTTTATTCCATGAGCATATTTTTGAATTTCAAGTCTTTTCTCTTTCTATTTTACTTTAAACATTTCAAAATTAGGAGAGAGAAAAAGCAAATGGGGACTAATGGTACATTAATTTGAATTAAGTGCAACACATAATGCATATATAGAAGAGAAAATGTATTTTGACTCTCATTTATTTTTCTTATTTATTTTCTTGTAAGAAATATCATTTCATGGTCTTTTGCATTAAGGCCCTGAAATATTTTTATTTAAATAAAACCACATTTAAGGCTTAAACTATTTTTAAAAGCTTAGGATGTTACGGTTAGCATATTATGTGGGCTCTTTAACCTTATTTTGTGAGGAATATGTCTAATTTAATGAAAAGCAAGCCAAGATAACATTCCTCTTGAGAACCGTGTGACCTTAAAATAATTCAAGTTCCTCAAAGCATAAGAGAGTGGTACTGACTTCATATTAAAACTGGATTTCACTTTAACGTCATGAATTTTCTTTTAGAGTATGGTTAAAAACACACTAAGGATTTTGAATGGGCATCCAAAATTCTAAAAAAAATACAATATTGGCTAATTAAAAAAATTAGGTTGTTACAATTGAGCAAGCATGAGGAGAAAAGATGAACATTCAAGCTAAAGGATAGAAACCAAAATGAAGAATGTGTGGTTGGCAAACAATTCATGTAATTTATGCATGACTTGTGCATGAATTATTCACTAACATATCAAAAATAGAGGACAAAAAGTAAAAAAAATAGAATTTGACCCATAAAATAGAAATGAGCTTATAAACGCTCTAGATTTAACATTATCAAACCAAACTAAAGAGAGGAAAGGAAATGAAAAACTAAAATGTATACTTCTAGTGTGGTTGCTCCTCACTAAGCTTGAAATCTACGACATCCTCACTTTAGAAATCAAACAAAGAAAGTAGCAACCAGGTACCTCATCATGGTTAAGGATGTCAAAGTAGAGGGCATTTGCCATGATGTGTAGTACAAAAATTGATGCAAATTGGAAGTACAATAGTTGATGTTCTAGCCCAACAAGGATGGATTATAAGTAACCAATCATTTTAGAACTTGTTATAAACTATCTTAATTCTTTATTTCCTTCAACCATAAAGAAATTATAGAACATCATGTAGAACCAGAAACATTAAACTTACAAATTAACTTCATTACAACAAAGTTCAAATTTTGGGTCAACAAAATAGTTATTCATAGTATACATTAGGTATCCTATATTACAACCTTCTCTCATCTCACTCTCTTTTTTTCCTAGGATCTATAGGAAGGATAAGATACCAAGTAATTAATCTAACTACTTCTTCATAAGACTTATGCTCTACTCTTAATAAAAGTTTGCTTGTGTTTCTTATGGAGGAGGTAGTCTGTAACATCCCAGGATTTGAGGCCTCAGATAAGTTGATCTTAAAAGGAATGATTGGACTACCCATATCACCAAGGTGCACCTCCTTTTTCGAGAGCCCATCACTAAAGAACTCCATAGTTAAGCATGCTCAGCTTGGAGTAGTACTAGGATGGGTGATCAGTCAGGAAGTTGACCTCGGCTTGCACGTGCATGAGGACAAAGCACGAATTTTAAGGCTAGTGGTGGTCTGTGGGGCCAGTCGTCATTCCTAAAACTCTACTAGAGCCTTGGGAAGTGGGCCCGGGCGTTACAAATGGTATCATAACCATAACGCCTCCAGTAGGTGGGAAACACATGGGCATATGGCATGCCAGTCTTGAGTCATGCGGTCCAGGCAAGTTGGAAAGGGCTATCCGTAGAGGCGAGATGGAGCCTCCCTTGAGCTGGTAGCCATAGACGGGAGCTGGGTGTCCATGGGCCATTGTGGGTCTGCACTGAAATGGGGTCATATTATGAGGCCATATAGTTGAGACTTGACAAGAACGCCAAGAGTTTAAGTGGGGGAGATTGTAACATCCTAAGATTTGAGGCCTCGGATAAGTTGATCTTAAAAGGAATGATTGGACTATCCATATCACCAAGGTGCACCTCCTTTTCTGGGAGCCCATCACTAAAGAACTCCATAGTTAAGTGTGCTCATCTTGGAGTAGTACTAGGATGGGTGACCAGTCGGGAAGTTGACCCCGGCTTGCACGTGCATGAGGACAAAGCACGCAGTTAAGGCTAGTGGTGGTCTTTGGGGCCAGTCGTCATTCTTAAAACTCTACTAGAGCCTTGGGCAGTGGGTCCGGACATTACATAGTCCTTTACTTGAATAATATTTTCATAAGTTGATGAGCTACTAGCCCATTGCATAGAAAATTAACACATAACCATAATAAATTAGTTTAGAGGTACATATTTTTAGGATGCAATCAGAATATACAAGGTAATAAAAAACAATCAAAATTTTCAAACATAGCAAGTGTATTGATAACAACTAATCACAATAAACCATGAATTATGCATTCAGTCCTTTAATCTATTTATTTAATGTCCTAGAACCACATGAAGTATATCACAATATATTAAAGCATCACAACGTGTCCTAGAAGACTGTCTGAGATTCTAAGTCTAAAATCTCTACCTACTCTGTCTGTAATGAGCCTCGCCACGTATGACCTCAGCAGCTAATGCGAGAACCCAAATATCTAGACTCCTCTAAACTTGGATACTCAGGTGCGATATAGTTAACCACTTTGTTTGTCTCTACATTTATGGTTCCACTAGGGCTAACCAACTGACAAATATCATTGGTACCACTGACATCCCCAATTAATATTGGATACCACACAATTATCTGATATGTTATGGCTGTCTTTATTTAGATTTATCCAATACTCAGAAAGCACATTTTATCCTCACATCACCTGCCTCATGTGATAGATTCTATAGTGTTCAAGATATTTATTGTCTAATTAAAGAAAATTAATTTGTCTAGATAACATCCTTATTGTTGCTAATATTATCTTTTTTGTTGAAAAATAAGAATTTGACACTAATCACCATAGTTATCTAGAAAATAACAAGTATCAAAATTCTCTTAAATGATTGTTCAATTCTTTAGATTCGAGATTATGATAAATTTGGGGTTTTATGTGCCTCTAAATCCACCACTCCATTTATCATGTTCCATTGTAGTTCACATAATAACTAAGCGCATCAACATCATAGCACATAATATACTGAATAATATATTTCCTCTACTAAAAACTATTTCACATACACAATAATATTACAATCATAATTATTGCATAAGAACAAATACAAAAAACATCACTATTCTAGACTTGACACTGTAAATCAAGGTTCAAAGTTGATTTTTCACCCACTTGTACACGATCCTATCTTATTGATCTCGTACTTAAACTTAGATAGGTCAGACTCCACTCCACTAATCTTGGATTCATGTTCTAAGCTTCAAGAAATAGCTCATATAAGCCTCATGTTGGTCTAACATACTTAAACAAATCCTTCTAGAGGTAGGATATGAAAAAAGATGGTTAAGGAAAACCTTTAGTTGATGAATCAGAGATTTACGTGTAAGGGAACATGAAGAGAAGAAGGGATCTACATTTAAAACATACTTACCAAGGTTTATCTATGTTAAAACCTTTGTTTACTATTCTCCATGTTCTTTCTAAAAGATTTCCAAAGAAGTCACCTTCCATATTGTCTTTTCTATGTTTTATAGCTCTTTCTACGTAGAGGATTGAAAGATAAATTCATGTCTTTATTGGTAGAGGCGTGCAGGCTTATCATCAGTATATGAGATTCAACTCCTTCAACTATATGTGGCAGATGTAATTTTATCGATAGAGAGGTCGATGTCATCATCGGTTGACATGGTAGGAACTTCATTGGTCGGAAACTTGTAGGATTTCCATTAGTGGAGGTATACATGAATTTAATCACTAGATGGCATGTCGGACCTCCATTGGTAGACGAGTTCGGAGTGGGGTTCCATTGGTTGTCTTTTGATGGAAGCTCTGCATGTATGAACTGATAACAGTTCAGGCAGAAAACCCACCCGGTGGGGGGACTATTGGTGTGTGGATAAGGGAATTCACCAATAAAGTCACCACCAATGAAAATCATCAATCGATGAAGGGATGAAACAATATAATTTTGTTCAAACTATCAAAAGTTTTTTGTGCATGCTAGTCAGTTAGCGGGACCACCGCTCCTATGTTGTTGTATAGGGTACATGATCTTGAACATGCAATAAAAATCAAATAATTAGATGAAAACCATACAAATTAATATAAATTTAAAAAACCTAAATGGAAGCTAGTTCTGAAGTAAAATGAGAAAAATGGATGCAAAACTAAATTTAAAATGTAACTAAAACTAGGATGGATATGCATTCATCAACAACCATTTTTATACACTAGTAAAAGGCTTTGTAAGAAGAACTCTAGGCATTTGGAACACCTACACTTGGAACTTTTTGCTCTACTGAAGTGTTCTTAACTAATTAGTTGTAGTGGATTTACAAGATCAAGAAAAAGGATGATGGAAAAACTCATTTATGCAAAGCACAACTAGTTTCTAGAGACTTCACTCAGGAGTATGACATACACTATGAATGAAGTTTTTCTCTAGTTGCTTGTTTGATCAATTCCATAATTCTTCTAGCAGTCACAACTTCTCGTCAATGTCTTCTACGCTATATGATAATAGAAAATGATTTTGTAGATAAAGAAATCTTAGAAACTACAAACATAGTTTCTCCATATAGACTAGTAGTACCTGAATCTCATGTTTGTCTACTCCATAGAGTCCTTTACGAACTCAGACACATACCTAGGGCCTGACTTGAATGCCTTAGACAAGTCATTACATGTGCGCATCACACCCAGAGCCCATATGATTTTTAATATTTGTGTACAATACATCATAATTATGGGTCATTCTTCTCATGAATGTGAATGACCTAATAATCACTAGAGATGACGTTGCCTACATCAATAAATTACAACATTATATTGTAAGACAATTTTAGATGAAGGATCTTAAGAAAATTCAATACAAGCTCACACTCATAAAGGAATTTTGATTTCTCAACAAAAGTATGCAATAAATATCATTGGGTGTTCCAATATATCTTGAACTTCATGTAAAAGTGTGCTCAACTAAAGGTGGATGACTTCTTGATCACACAAGATATCATCCACTTGTGGTACAATTACTATTCTTATGTATCACCAGGCTTGACATTCAATATGTTTTTAGCACTATGTCATAATTTTTATATGCTCCTCTAAGTGCCCACTATGTTGTGATACTCAACATATTAAACTACATACCTGGAAAAATCATATGGTCTCTACTCATGAGCTCTTTTCACAATTTTTTTTTCATGCATACGCTAATACTGCCAAGAATGGATGTCCAACTACCATATGAGTTTTGTGTTCTTCTTGGTGATTCCTTGCTCCCACGAAGGAGCAAGAAAGGGATGTTCTATCTCTTTTTTCCACCGAAGTAGAGCACATAACAGTGCATGATGTCACTCGAGAAATAATGCATATTTATTGGCTTCTAAAAGATACGAGACTTCTCATTTCAGACACCAGACCTATGTTCTATGACAATGATACAGATGGCTAGTGATTTGATTTTCATGATAGGACTAAGAAGATGGAGATAAACTATCACTTCTTATGAAAAATATATAGTCATAATTAGCACATTGTCCTTCATATATTCTACATATCAAGTTGTAGAACTCTTCCATATTGCATCAAATCACAACAAGTTGATTCACGAATTGTGTGAGATTTAACCCTTCTTACGTTTGACTAGGGGTGTTAATATTAATTAGTTTATTTTGTTGTATGTTGTCGCCTGTAACGTCATTGACTCTTACTTCAATGTAACATCCTTCTTTCCTTATATGTGTATATTTTAATGAGTAGTTTTCTTGTATCAGTTTACACTATGTAAGTAGATACTCCAATTTAAAGGAAATCTATAAATAGTATAGTATACTCGTGTAATTCACATACCATAACAACCCTAAACAACTAAGTGAATGGAGTAGCAAGGTAGAAACACAGTTAATTTTTCTAGTGAATGAGGCGTCGATTGTTGATACCTAGATTAAAATTTTAATTTGCTCTCTATATATCACTATTTGGGGGTGTGTTGTCGAAAGTGACAAGATAACATGGTCCATCTATGAAGACTATGATGCCCTCTAAAATCCATGGGAGAAGGCGTCCCACTTTAGAATAATTGTAAACAATTTATTTAAGTTACATGTTTTTTCTTGTATTTTGACTATAATCTTCTTGTTTGTGTATTATTACTAACATAAGTATAATGACAGCCCTTGATTCAGATAGTTATTGGAATGTCAAAATAGGAGCCACATTTGTCGTTATAGTGCACACCATCTACAAGTCTCCCTGATAACTGCTCATGTTTGCTTATTTGGTTTTATACTAACTTATTGTTAGTGATTAACTATGGAGAATCCCCTATGGAAATGGTGAACGCAAGTCTATTGTGTCTGCTATTTACCTCGCATCTGCTCTCCTGATAGATTATTCTTCTATATCATTGTCAAAAAAGGATATGAAAGTGGCATTATCCAATTGTCTTCCTCCGTTCTTTTTCAACATCTAGTCCTATTATAGGTAATGAGTTATTGGATACAATATGTCATGGTGATTTTTAGGAAAATCTCAGAAACCTGTCTGATTTATCAACCACGTTTGCAATTAACTATATGCAGTAAGTGCCAAAGATGTGGCATTTAGTTGATAAAAATACTGATGTACGATCGAGAAGTCACACCAGAATGAATAGCCATTATTTTAAAAGAAAAAAACCTATGTATTGTAAGTAGGCTATAGTGGTGTAATTATTTGAGTTGTCAATGTGACTGCATTTTAATCTTTATAGCTTTAGATACATCGTGAAACACCTTTATTTTCTAAGGGGTGCCACATTTATCTGGGAGGAGTGTTAATTATACATGGCCTGTTAGCACAACAACCCATTGAATAGCCCATATCTGGAAAAGAATTGTTTATTTGTTGCAATTGGATGACGTGCAGCTATATAGCATTTATGTATTCAGATCATTATCAACAGTTGAGCATGTTGCACATTTTGTAGGATAGATTTTGGATGAACGAATATTATACCAACATTCTGAAGGTACTTTGGTGCACAAATGATCCCATTGAAGGATTGATATTGAACGTTACTATTAGAATCCATCCTAAATTTTTGTTCTGAATGGTAACATGAAGAAAATATGACCTGCCAAATTGAGTGGTTATTCATAACTTTTATACTGAATTTTACGCAAGTGTCTGTCTATTTATGGCAGGATTTTTTTTAAAATAGCTCAATCTCATTAAAAGTAAGTCATACGGCATCTACAAGATAGACATCTCTCATCAAGTAACCAAACAACAACTCCTTTTGCGGAAAGACATGGCACAAGGCTCAGATGGGGATGTGATAGGTACGTTTCTGCACCGTCCACCTCTTGTAGTGGTTATCTAAAGCAGCTATCCGGGATGGAATTCATCAATCTACAAGAGCCTATGAGTACATCGGACGAGGAGTTTGCATAGCCGCTGGCAGAAGTTACCATCATGAAGACAATGAATGATCACTTGAAAAAGAGCTCGACCACAAAGAAACAACACAAACACAACATCACACAAATAGGACTAGAAACACAACTACCAGCAAAGAAATAAAAATAAAAAATAAACTGGTCAAGGAGCCACCCAACAACACAACGTAGACCCGAGAAGGAGGCCAAACCCCAGCGATGTAAATACAGAGAAATGATGGCTCATGCGGATACAACGGTGGCGAGTAGAGGGTGTCGGGAACCCCACCACCACTCCCGACCACCACTGCGAGCAGGGGGTGGAAGACCTGCACGAAGCACAAACCCAGCTTAATCCTTCTCTGCCAGAAGCACCTAGCGCGCCCGAGCTCACCGTCCGCCCAAGAAGGAACCCAAGGCACGACCAAAAAAGACCACCACAGACAGAGTGACACAGAGAAAAAGACTAGCAAGAACAAAGAAAGAAAAAAAGAGGAAAACCCGCCCCCGCCGGATCGGACGATCGGAGACTTCCAAAAAAGCTACTCCGCTCAGCCCCGAGGCAGATCTGAGAAAAAAGACGCCAAAGAGGAGAGCGCTACATCCCCTCGAGCCACGCACCGCCGCAAAAGGCCCGACCACGACCAGAAACGCACGCCATCCGCCAAGGGAGGACGAGAGGAGAAGCACCTTCAAACAGACCCAAAACTGAGAGGCAAGTCGATGAAGATGTCCGGGGGGGGGGGGGAGACGGTGGCGGCTTCAGACTAACGCCAGACCCCCTCCCCCAGGCTGGAGGGTCGCGTGCGGAGGGAACCTAGATCGCCGCTGCGATCGCCAGAGCCGTTCCGTCGAAGATATAATCCTGTACTCCTGTTATGGCAGGATTTTAAAATGATAGAGAAACAAACTTTGAATTAGGAGAAGTGGAGTAATAACAATGGGTCACATTTGTTAAAGGTTTATATATGAGGAATCCATTGTCCAAGTGTTCATCTGCTGAAGGTTTAATAAACGGACGGATCCTCTTCCTTCCACTTAGTAATTAGAGAAAGAAACTCACGCCAGAGCGGTGCGGGGAGTGCTTTTTCCTACTAATTAAATAAATTATATTATATAGTTATCTGGATGCCAAAAAATGAAATTTCGCAATGTCTATTACTCCTTACTATTGTCTTTGAAGGGTCTTTACTCCTTATTAATTTCTTTATGGGTCTATTACTCCTTACTGTATGAAGTTTGCATTTGTTAGTGACAACAGTCGTGGCACCATTTTTCTAATTTTTGTTGACACTGTGGTTACATAAGAGGCGGTGGTGTTGAAGAATACTAGATTTTTGGACAATGCAGAATAGTAGAATACTACAAAAATAGACAGTATCTAGTTACTCTACAATGCCAATATGATATAGTCTCCTTACACGCCACACAACAAAAAAGTGAATATCTTAAAGTGCGAAGCTTGATCATAAAGCCATTGAATTTGAACATTCAAATATACAAGTTCTCGCGTCTGTAAACCTTTTCTTATCTTTAC
The DNA here is from genome assembly GCA_963693085.1 of Alisma plantago-aquatica. Lineage (NCBI taxonomy): Eukaryota > Viridiplantae > Streptophyta > Magnoliopsida > Alismatales > Alismataceae > Alisma > Alisma plantago-aquatica. The sequence continues at coordinate 443,655,068 of OY856415.1, forward strand.
AAGTTCATTGCATAAATAGATTAAGAAATTGTTTGTTACCTAAATCTTAACTCTAAATGACTACAAATTCAATGATGATAGGATTTAGGTGTCCGTTCCTAGCATGATATTATCAAAGCGCGAATGCGGAAGCGTAAATCTTAGCATATATGAACAGATAACAAGACAAAAGTACCAACTTATTCTCAACAATCCACATGTATAATTAATAATAACATTATTTTATTACATGATTTTAGTTACATATTCAAGAGTCAAATTGTACAAGTCTGCTCATGTACACTAGGGATCTTACAAGAAGTACACTTGCCATAGCTCACTATGTCCATCAACTTCTAGCCATCTCTGAACCTATAAAATGTGTAGAATAAGGTGGGTCAAGAACTTGAGGTGTTAAGTACAAGGTTAATATATATAAGCTTTGCATATTTTGAAAAGAGTTGCAGAAGTAAACATACATGTATAAACAAGTTAACGAATTTAGTAAAACGAGTGCCCGTATTTTATCATTTTATTCTAATTATACCAACAATATCATGTATCATAAGACCTTTGACCAACTTTCCATAAGAAGGGTCCATAAGGGTGTTCAAGATTAGCTAACCCTTTTATACGTGAGGGACCTCGAGGTCATCACCAAAAGCTAATACTGTTTATTCGTGAGGGACCTCAAAGACTAAATTCATTGAGAAAAACACTATTTCAACATTGTATAATGGAGTTTTTATATTATATTTGCAAGTTATAAAACAACTGTACGAGACAAACATCAAGTATATATTAGAATACTACATGATAATATTTGAGAAAGTAAACAAGTATACATATGTATCACAATTCAATCAAGAAATCCATAGTCATATACTTATTTAAAGCTCGTACGCGATTTCAAAGATTTTTAGCTTAACTTAGCATTGACCATCTAGCCATAAGCAACACCTGATTAAGATAGTATTGCAAACATGTATTAGATTCTCATCATTAACCCTAACTGGCTTCATTTTAGGGTTTTGTCCAAGTTAGATTCTAATTTGCTTATTAGCACATTAGATGATCTTATACTAATTTAGAGATCATCAAGATGGTGTGTTTCAAGTTTCAAGTCATTCCTAGGTTCCATTCATTTATGTGAACATATCTAAGTTTATGTCTCATACTTGAACTTTGGGTCAACATCACTCATAAACAGAGAAATCAAATTAAGTAACGTCAAGGCATAAGAATATAATATATAGAGTTACTTAGATCAGCAAGGTACAAATATAAGAATCATATTTGAGATTACTTAGATGTCCCTGAGAATCTAAGCATCGTAAACAACATTGTCATTGTACATGTAAACACCAACATGGATCATTGGTCATTAAGGTACAACTAGTGATATAGGTGAGGCATTCACTTCAAGAGTTTACAATATAAGGGTGGTCCTTTATTAGAGAGTGGGGAACATATGACTTGGTCCTATATAGAGACTACAATATGATCAAGACAAGCAAGCTATATAAGACCTACCTAGGTCACAACTAGGTGAACCTAGAATCACACACAACATAATATTAAATATGGTATTAGATTTGGGAAACTAGGGTCCCCATCCATAATGGGATTTCTAAATTCAGGGGTATAAGGGCATTAGAATATTATATGGGTCAACAACCATCATGTGGATAACTTGTAACATTCATACACATAAGAGGTACATACTTTTGTGTAAAGGGATCACATTAGAGCAACTAGGGCCATAGATAGATAACAATGACTGGTTAGAAGTTTCACTTAGGTCAAGAGTGTATTAAGGACTTATTTGATGACTATGAGTGTAAAGGTGCACTTTTAATTTAAGGTTTATCATAATATTGCATTCAACATATACCAATCATGTCTAAGATTACAAGAAATGAGCAAACATGAGTACAAAAGGTGGAATAATGGTCTGAAATCATGCCCAATGGATATATCTTCTCGAAACTTTTAAAATGATATATTAGTTTGTAATTTTTGGCCAAAGAATGATAAAGTTATGACCATTATACCACATGCATTGAGACTTAGGAAAATTAAGGTGTCGCCCTTAACCTTGTGATTAGGGATGGGTCTTGGCTACATGCTCACTGGGCCTCGCATCCAGCCGGCATTGGCCCACGAGGCCAGGTCCCTCTTGGACCCACCTTTTCTCCCTAACACGACGCACCCATCGCTTCCTCGTCCTCTCGTAACCCCCTATGTGTAGTAGGGGACAAACAAGATCTCTGTGCTCCCGCTGCCTGTCGATGTTGCGGCCACTGCAACCATGGGGAGGTGATGTCTGGCCACATGGGCACTAGGACAATGGCTTGCATCAACTTCGTCCCTAATGTCGTGACCTATCAAACTTCCCTGGTCACTAGCAGTGCTTGTTTCCTACCACCGACTTCCTCCCAGCACATCCTACTGATGTAGAAGAGAGGGGACAAGGAAGGGCATAAAGTGATATATTTGCACATCACCCAGGTGTAGCGGTGTTGTTGTTGGTCTGCTTGGGGATTGGCGATGACCTCACTGCTGAGGACATCACCAAAATAGAGAGGGGGGAGATATTGATGGGTGATACAAAAAATGGGGAGGAGTAGGGTTCCAAATCATGTTAGCGGTTGGGAAGAAATAAAGAAGAAAATGAGGAAGAGGATCTAGTTTTGGATGGGAGGGGTTTATAAGGGACCACGAATTTTGGTTTTTGTGGTGTTTTTCCATCATGGGGTAGAGCTTGGAGTTCCATTGCCCGGTCTATACAATAATGAGGAGAAGAGCTCCTTCTCGTGCCCTCTAAGTCTTCCCCAAAGAGGAAAGGAGGAAGGAGAGGGCTAGTGGGCTTAGGCCATGATGGCCTTATCCAAAACAAAACCCATTTAAAAGATGAAAACATGTGCAATTGAGTAAATTTTTTATAAGCAATATCTCGAGCTCTGAATATCTGATCAAGGCAATTTTTGTGCCTAATGTCTTTGAATCTCTACATTATGACACACATTCGAGAAGAAGGGGAAAAGATAGGTATATTGAATTTAATTGCAAGATAATGACTCGTTTAATCATGAACTTAAACCATAAATGCACACTAACTTCACACTCTATGAAAATAATAATGGATGTGATCATATTGGGCTTGAAAGCATTTAAATTATTATATTGTCATACAATTGAGTGGTTTGACTCATAAGTAGAGAGACAAGGTTCACAAATGTACAGAGAGAAAAATCAACGTTGTAACATCCTTCCCTCCTTGAAAGGAAATTTCATCATCAAAATTCGTCCAAGATCATGGATAAGTGTCATATTCGGCATTTACCATGTTGTATCATGTGATTATCAAATCCAAGGTATACTTTTCTTTATCAATATACACGATACTTAGGGTTTTGTTATAATGTGGCATCATATCAACATTAGGGTTTTGCATCCATGTCCCTACACATTTGGGTTTGTTGGTGCATTCATGCAAACTCAGGATGTGATATCAAGATTATGTTATCAACTTTCAAAGTTCATGCTCATCCTATGATTTTGAATTAGGGTTATAAACACCCTTAAATTTTCATCAAGTTACATGTTCATGCATGGTTCCAGTTGCACTAGAGTTTCTCATATATTTACCCATTAGGTTTTTCTCGAGTTACCAATTATTTACATTACATCTATTTGCAAATGATAAACATGATTAATGTCATGGTTTCTAAATGAGATTATCACCAAGAACATATTTCATCTTTATACTAGATTTTGTGTATGTTTTGGTTTCCCCCCAAGATTCTATCAACTCTAATCAATTAAAGTTTTTTCATTTTATCTTGGGTTTGAAATTAAACATGGTATTCTTGATGTTCAATCTAAGATCTCAAGGCATCATCATATCAAGTTCATGATTTCAATCTTACATCTTTCAAGTTTGTTGTGGTTTCGTATTAGGTCTAACTTAATAGAATGCCTTATCGTTCATATGTCAAATTTAAATGTAAGTGAGATATTGTTTCATGTATCGAGCATCATTTGAGGAGAAACATCATCATCAACATTGAGGTTTCATAATTATCTTATGGGTATCTCAAGGGAGCTTCATAAGCTTGAGCTACTCAATATAAGACCTAAATATGTCCAACAAGACATGATAACCACAACCATCTACCCATAAAAAAATTTCTACCCAACTTTCAAGAAACAAGGGTCGCACTAGATTCATTTACATGCAACCACTAACCCGAGTACGAGGCTCATCATGGATATCACATGTCATATACATCATATTAGGGTCTTGGGACATCTCCCTCACCTATATATAAAACATCATATATAGAATGCCTCTTTCTCTAGGTCTAGATATTTTCATAGGCAATCTAGGGTTTAACATTTCAAGGAAACCACACAGTAGGTGTCTCAACTCGCACACTTATAAGTAGTCTAGATAGGGACTCAGTGTCATGTATTTCATTGTGAATATTTTGCAACATTTCACATATGTTTTGGAGATTAGTACTCTGACTTTCTCCTGTGTCGGGTTGACCCATATTAAAGCTTCACCCTTTTTGTATGTCCCATACTAGACGTCCTTCTTTGTAAGGAGATTGAGGCCTATGTTGGTCCCAAACCATATCTAGCTTATGTTTTCTCAACATGTATAAGACTTGATACAAGCAAGCATGCCAACCCATGAGATATGATTAACACATCAACCAAGTCATATGTACCATACATGGTGCTAGGTTTAACTAGAGTTGCATGATCAAACCATCTCATATTATCAAAACATACTTGAATCCTACAACATCAAACATATGTCATCGTGACATAACTCATATCATCACCATCGACATCATTATCAACAACATCATTATCATCTTTGTCATCATCATAGTCATCATCATCATCATTGTCGTCGTCGTCATCATCATCATCATCATCATCGTCGTCATCATCGTCATCATCATTGTCATCATCATCGTCATCATCATCACCATCACCATTGTCTTCATCATCATCATCATCATAATCATCATCATCATCATTATCATCATCATCATCATCATCATCATCATCATCATCATCATCATCATAATCATCATCATCATCGTTGTCATCATTTTCATTATTGAAATCATCATCATCTTAGGTCATCTAGGCTACTTACTAGCCTAACCTTTATCATGACTCTAGACAACTATAGAAACTATATCTATCATCTAAACTCTCTCATCTAAACTTGATGTTACATCTCTTTCTCTTAAGTTACATGGATACTGAGTTCCTTTTTGTGTGTGGTAACAATTTTCATATGTACATATACTAATACTTGAAATAGGTTTCTCTGACATTGAAAAGGGAGATGGAAACCACCATACTCCATTTGAATAAAACCAAAACTAAAATGAGTTACCACACTCATTAGGAAAACTAGTACCATGAAACCTAGAGAACTAGGAAGAACATAGTGTATCATTGCTAAGAACATTCCTGAAACATATGTATAGGGTGATAATAAGAACTCCTTTTTCTCACCTCCTAAACCTACAACCCATAATACATGACAAAAGGAGGAGAAAATAAATTCTCTAGGGATTACACAAGTCTACACTTAGTTTTAGAACATCTAGGTTCTAACCTAGAGACTAAGTTATCTTAGTCCACACAGGACAATTCATTATGTTTCTAGGGTTGAGATGTAAGGTGAGTTTAGTTTGTGTTACATGTAAGTCATGTTTGGTGTAGTTATTATTCATGCTCTGATACCATCTGTCACGAAACTATTTGTTACCAAAATCCTAACTCCAAATAACTACAAAATCAATGGTGATAGGACCTCGGCGTTAGTCCCTAGCATTGTATATCAAAGTGTGAATGCAGAAGAATAAAGCTTAGCATACATGAACAAATACCAAGACAAAGGCGCTAACTTATTCTCAACAATCCACAAGTATAATTAATAACAATATTGATTTATTACATGATTTTGGTTACATATTCAAGAGTCGAATTGTACAACTCTTCTCATGTACACTAGGGATCTTGCAAGAAGTACACCTGACATAGCTCACCATGCCCATCAACTTCTAGCCATCTCTGAACTTATAAAATACATGAAACTAGTTGGGTCAAGAACACAAGGTGCTGAGTACAAGGCTGAAACATACATATATATAATCTTTGCATAATTTAAAAAGTGTTGCAGAAGTAAACAGACAAGAATAAAAAAGTTAACTATTTAGCAAAATGAGGCATGTGTGTTATTTCATTTTACTCCAATTATACCAACAATATCATGTATCATAAGGCCTTTGACCAACTTCCCATTGGAAAGGTCCTTAAGGGTGCTCAAGATTAGATAAGACTTTTATACATGAGGGACCTTGAGGCCATCATCAAGAGATAACCCTATTTATTCATGAGGGACCTCAAAGACTAAAGTCATTGACCAAAACCCTATTTCAACATTGTATATGGAGTTTCCATATTATGTTTGCAAGTTATAAAACAACGATATGAGACAAACATCGAGTACATACTAGAATACTACCATGAAATATTTGATCAAGTAAACAAACATACATATGTATCACATTTCAAGTAAGAAAGACATAGTCATATAATTATTTAAAGCCTGTAACTAATTTTAACAATTCTTAGCTTAACTTACCATTGACCATCTAGCCATAAGCAACACTTGATTAAGAGCAAGATTGCATATATGTATTGGATTCTCATCATTAACCCTAACTAGATTTAGTTTAGGGTTTTGTCCAAGTTAGGTTCCAAGTTTCTTATTAGCACATTAGATGATGTTTTACTTATTTAGATGTCATGAAGAAGATGTGGTTCAAGTTTTAAGTTGTTCTTTTATTCCATTCATATATGTGAATGTATCTAGGTTTATGTTTCATACTTGTACTTAGGGCCACCATGACTCACAAATAGAGCAACCAAGTTAAGTAACATCAAGGCATAAGAATAGACCATATAGAGTGATTTAGATCAGCAAGTTATCGACAGAAGAATCATATTCAAGATTAGTTAGATGACCCTAGAATCTAGGCGTCATAAACAACATTGTCATCATACATGTAGACACCAACATGGATCATAGGCCATTAAGGTACAAGTAGTGATTTAGGTGAGGTATTCACTTCAATAGTTTACAATATAAGGGTGGTCCTTTAATAGAGAGTGGTGAACATATGACTTGTACCTATATCAAGACTCAGGTATGATCAAGACAAGCAAGCTATATAAGATCAATCTAGGTCACGACTGGGTAAACCTAGAGTCACACACAACATAATATTAAAATATAGTATTAGATTTAGTAAATTAGGGTCCCCATCCATAATGATATTGTCAAATTCAAGGGTAGAAGGGCATTTGGCATATTAAATGGGTCAACAACCATCACGTGGATATGTTGTAACACTCATACACATCAGGGGTGCATACTTTTGCATAAAGGGGACACATTAGAGCAACTAGGGCCATACATAGATAACAATGAGTAGTTATAAGTTCCATGTAGGTCAAGAGCATATAAAAGACTGATTTACTGATTATGAGTATAAATTTGCACTTTTGATTCAAAGTTTATCATAAGATTGCATTCAACATATACCAATCATATATAAGATCACAATAAATGAGCAAATAGGAGTACAAAATGGTGGAATAATGGTATGAAATCATGCCCAACGGATAAATCTTCTCAAAACAATCAAAACGATATATTGGTTTGTAATGTTTAGCCAAAGAATGAGCAAATTATGATCATTATACCACATGCATTGAGACTTAGGAAAAACTAAGGTGTCACCCTTCACCTTGCCATTTGGGTTGGGTCTTGGCAGCAGGCTCATTAGGCCTCGTGCCCGGCCGGCTTGGGCCCTCCTGGACTAGCATTTTATCCCTATGCAGATGTGCCCAACGCTCCCTCCTCTCACGACCCTTGTGTGGACATATGCGCTCCCGCTGCCTGCCGATGTTGTTCCTGCTACAATCATGGGGAGGCGACATCTGGCGGTGTGGGCAGCCAGGGCAATGGCTTGCATTGGCTTCACCCCTAGTTTTGTGGTGTCAAACTTTCCCGGCCGCTAGCGGCACCTGTTGGCTGTCGCTGGCTTCCTCCTAGCATGGATTGTTGATGCAGAAGAGAGGGGAGAAGGAAGGTCATGAAGGGAGATATTTGCACATCACCCAGGTGTACGGTGTTGCTGGTCTCCTTGGGGACTTATGACAACCTCACTTCTTAGGACATCACCAAAATGAAGAGGGGGATATTGACGGGTGAAACAGAAGAAAATGGGGAGAAGGAAGGTTCCAAATCATGTTGGCATCTGGGAAAAAAGATAGATTAAAACAAGGAAGAGGAGTTGGGTTAGATGGAGGGTTATAAGGGACTAGGAGTCCAGGTTTTTGTAGTGTTGTTCCATTGTGGGGTGGAGCTTGGAGCTTGTCATTGCCTGATCCGTACAGTAATGAGGAGAAGAGATCCTTTCTGTGCCCTCTAAGTCTTCCCCAAAGAGGAAAGGAGGAAGGAGAGAACTATTTGGCTTGGGTCCATGACGGCCTTGTCTATAACAAAACCCATTTAAAAGATGAAAACATGTGCAATTGAGTAAATATTTTTGAAATGTGATATCTCAAGCTCTAAATATTCGATCAAGGCAATTTTTGCACCTATGCATTTGTTGAAACCTTATGACACACATTGGAGAAGAAGGAAAAAATAGAGGTATATTGAATTCAATATCAAGATAATGACCTATTTAATTATGAACTTAAATCATAAATGCACACTAACTTTGTAGTTTGTGAAAATAATAATGGATGTGATCATAGGGCTTGAAAACATTTAAACTAGTAAAAATTTGGCCATTATTGAAGAACATTTATGAGGTATCGAAAATCGTGAATAATGATGTCGATTTGTGAGGACCCACCCTTCAAATATGGGACTAAATCTCTTAACCGTATTATTAACATCATTAGGCATTTTATATGGACAATAATCTCTCAAAAATACATTATTCACTAATCACCCCATGAAAAATGCCAGGACAAATACATCCCTCCATATCATAATCCATCCCTCCATTCTAAAACACATGATTAGTCAATCAACATAATAAAAAAAGAAATCACCCAGTCTGGCTGCGCGCGCCCTGTTTGTGGCGAAGTCCGCCTCCTTCCCCCCAGTTCTGCCGCAACTTCCTGCTAAACCCTCCCCCTCCTGATTCTCTCATCCGCTGCTCGACGCTCTTCTGCACTCCTCTGCACTCTTCCACACTCCTCTGCCCTCCTCAGTCCTGAGGAAATGCCTCGACATTGAGGTTTTGCTCTCCTTGCCCTCATTGACGATTACTCCCCTCCACATTGGGTCATCCTTGCCTCCAGTTGCCCTACTCTACCTTTTCTCATTACCGCTACACAGTCGACATGTTCGCTTCTTCGGCCGTTGCTCATTGCTTCTTCTGCAAAAGTTGCTTGGATCGCTATCATCATCTCTAGGTTCATCTTTTTATCTCCTTTTCTCATTAGGGAGAGCTCTAGCCCCACTTAGACTGAGTAATATGTTACATTTATTCACTCGAACCTGGTGCAACATGAGGTCAATGAAGAACTGAGTGCTCTTGTACGTAGCTGAAAAGATACCTAAATCAATCTACTTCGTAGATCCTAACATAACTAAGTAGTAGAAAAAAGATACCTAACAACCAACATCCCCAAAGTAGAACATGAACTTATGGTATGTATTTGATAGCAAAGAATGAAGATCCTAGGTCTACTAGGAACCACACAGACAACATTTTAAATCAATCCAGGCCTGTAGATTTTATGGATCCTCATGGATTAGTTAGTTAGTACATTTTTCTTGATCATAGATGCAATAATGTTTGTCACTTAATAAAAACTTTAAATGCCTTTTAAGTATCCTGTGAATTACAAGTTCCCATATGTTGTGCCACTACTACATTTTTGGCCAGTAACGTCACTGCCCATAGCATCGTTTTTACTAGAATAACTGACCTAATATACTACTGCATCAGTTTTATCATAAAAATCGACCTTATAGGTTTCCCGTGGTGAAAATTCGCATGATTTTGGCTTCGTGCCTCGATCTATAGTGTTGATTTTTTAAAATAACTGATGTTATAGGGTCAACAAAAAATACGAGCACCATTTTGGAACTCTAGAGTTGGTTTTTATATATAACCGACCTTATAGATGTGGTCTGTAGTGTCGATTATCCTAAAAAGCCGTCGCTATAGGTTAAGTCCGGGCACCATTTTTTAATAGACTTTTTGGGTCAGTTTTTTAACCAAAACCGACGCTATAGGTCTTCTACATTGCACAAAGCAGCCCGATTGTAAGGCTTAAGTTGCCATTTGCTGCTGCTGCTACTTCCCGTTCCCGCGCCCGAAGGCCTTTACAAAGGTGACCTCCCCCAACCATCTCCTCGTCTGAAAAGAGGCAAACTAGCACCTCTTTCCTTGAACGACGACGCCCATGCTTCTTACCACCATCTCTGACGACGAAAACGTTCCTTACCACCATCTCTAACAATGTTTTCGTTGGATGACGACGATGCCTTAGGCGTTGCTTCTCTCTCTGGTGCTTTCTTCCTTGAAAGTCGTCGACAAAGACGCCTTCGGCATTGCAAGGGCCTTGCACATCTCTCTGATTGTTTTACCGCACAAGCTCCCTCACCGACCGGTTCTTCTCAAGGTATTGTCTTTGTCGCCTCACTCCTCCGTCCGTTTACATCTTACTTTTAAGCAATTGACCAGGTAGCACGGCCGTGTTGGGCAGCACGGCCATGTTGGCTGAGTTACAGAATCATCAAAATTTATCAATTTTGAATTTATTACTGCTCCTATAAAATTTATATATACTGACCCCTAATTAATACATTATAACATAATTGAATCGTGCATTTGTATTTTTGCAGGTGCTATTGACTTATTGTTGACTTGTATATATTTCTTCTTCAGCTTACAAGTGAGGTATAATATTCTCACTCTCCCAATGTTCCATTTTATTTGACTAGTAAATCAACCAATAATAAAAATATGTATTCATTCATATCTACATTTGTTGTCAATCACATATGCAATCATTATATATACATTCCAAAAATATAAGGGTAGACATTGTGTAGTCTCATATTGATACTTTAGGGTTTATATATGAGATCATCGATGCATGATGTTTAACTTAATATATAAATATAAAAATAATACATTTATGCATGTATCAACTTAGAAACCCGTTCAAAATTTACTCATAGGAGTAAATTTTGGATAGTCCCCAGTTTGGGACTATTTTTGGATATTTAATCTCACTTAGGATGTAACTGTATAATGTATGTTTAGTTTTGAAGAAAATTTTAGTAGTATTTCCTCATTTGTTCTCTGGGTACATATGTGAGTGGTTATTTACCATTTACATCGGTGTACTTGGAGAACTTAGGAGAAATACTGTTGAAATTTTCTTCATAACTAAACATACATTATATAGTTACTAGTAAGATTAAATATTCAAAATGGGATAGGTGGTACACTTTAGTATAAAAGTAGTTAACTTCCTATCAATAAAAACTTACATCTTATAGTATCAATATTAAATTCTTAGTTTTATAATTAATTTTTAATGTGATATAGAAAATGGATCGAAGTTGGATGTCTATCAAGAACCGTTGTAGTCCAGAGTTTGCCAAAGGTCTTGATGAATTTATCATATTTGCCAAGGAATATAGAAAACTACCTACAGATAGGTTCTATTGTCCATGTAGAAATTGTATTAACAATTTGAAAGTTGATACTGCTGAGCCGGGCCAAAAGGAAAGATGGGCCAAAATGTGCATGATCATCGCTTGGGGCCCAGTGGTTATGTCTTCTGCCGCCAACTACAAGAGAAGCAATCCTCTTCTGGAGAAGAATCTAGTACAACTCAAGTTGAGCGTCCACCTCGACACTTGACATGGATTAATGCTAGAAAGAATCGAGTAGGTGAAATTGTCAACCCTGCAACTAAGGAGATGGAATAAAAGATGGTAGGTTTATCCCAACTAAGTAAAGAGTAACTCCCACAAACTTAGATTTATTTATATCTAATTGATATTTTGATTTAATATTTTTATTAACTATGAATAGATTGATCTCCACGAGAAAAGGAAGGAAGGAAAGTTCATCCCAACTGGCCACATGGATGAACTATCAGTTGCTCTTGGTATGAAGGAGCATCCTGGCCGTGCTAGGGGATTAGGAGCAGGTATAGGATTCAAGTCTTATTTTGTCCCTTCGCAATCTAAAAGAGGTCTTGTAAGATGTATTATATAAGGGGAGGTTGATGCATTAGTAGCACACAAAGTAAAAGAAATAATATCTTCATTTCATCCTACTCAACCTTCTCAACCTATTCATACTGTGTGTCTCTCAAGTGATGAGGTACAAGACCATGCTACAGTTGTAGAAGGTCATGGGAGCACTCCCAATGACCCACCATAACAATCTACAATATGTTTTTGTTCTATATGTTGTGTTATTAGTATGATATATATATGATAATATATATAGTTGTAACAAGTATCTGTTCTATTGCTTCTCATATAACTTATATTATTTCAATCTAGGTTGGCATAAACTATAAACTTGTATTGGAGGTTCCAAAATATAATTTTGTGGCAGCGGTCAAGGTGTACAACCTTGGTGGTACATTGCATTGCCAAAAAATTACTGATGACATTTGTCGTGTGTCCATCCATCTTGTGTATGATGGAATGGAGGACAAACCACTACCCATACCTAATCCTGAATATAGTACAGTTGAAGAAGCAGAGGGTGCTATAGTGGGCTGGCCTAGACACTTGGTTATCAATGATAAGGTATACTTGAATTCTACCATGTTTTTCATATTTGACTGCATATATGAACTCGTGTAATAGAAGTATGTATTTTAATTAACAGGTTTGCAAACCAAAAAGTAAAAATTCTACTAGTCGTCCTCCTATGCCCAAGCCATCTATTATTCCAGAATCCACATTCGACGAGTTGGGAAGTAAATATAAATGTTTGTATCGATACGAAGCCAACCAAAGCTCTGGACTACAAATGTTGATCAATTTAATAGAAGATGCAATTGGGAGGGACTTTGACAATTATATTTTTCTTGATGATATTGTAGAGTTGTTCCGGTATGATTGGTTGAATACTTCGATATTAGAAGTATGGATAAGGTAAGGATCTATCAATATAGAAAATTCCAATACACATTTTTAACTTATTTCTACATATGAAAATAATTACAAATGTTTAACAGCCATTTATATACCGATGCCACAAACTTTGATATAAAGAATGTTGGATTCTTAGTTCATTCGGTCACTAGTCAGGTGGAGACACATATTGAGGAAGTGAGTGAGTACTTCTCTGATGCATTCAAATATTTTGCTAGTGTGGGAAAGGAAATTATCCTAATTCCTTTTAACGTCCAATAAGTATTATTATTCAATATAATTTTAATAATGAACAAATGTATTTATTTTAATGTTTTTTTATTCTTACTCAGATCTAGACATTGGGAATTAGTGGTGATTGTCCCAAAATTGATGACTCTTGATTATCTTGACCCAATGGGAAAAACAACAAGGGATCACAAACTGAGATTGCTTGCTATGGCGTAAGCACAAATATAGTCAATGCTTCAACATGATATTTCTATTTAGAATTTCTATTTTACCAACTATCGTTTAATTGATAGGGGTATAAAAGATTTTCATGAAGGTGGAGGACAAATACCCACAAAATTAAAGACATTGACTTTGAAAAATGTCAAGGTAGCTACTTTGACAACTGCTTAGTCTTATATGTATTAATTTTCAACTCTTATATGTCAACTCTTATAGTCTTCTGTTTATATTAGTTTACTAACATTAAGTATAATTTGTTATTTGTAGTATCCTATACAAAATAATGGTTGGGATTGTGGCTACTATGTAATGAAATATATGCAAGTTATTTTCAAACAAGCATCAAATGACATTCAGACTATAGATCAGGTAATAAAGAATAACATCATAAATTTACAAGTGAGTTGTAGTCATTTTATAAAATATTAGCATGTGCATTTTCTGTTACAGATCTTTACAACTCAGCCTTACACACGTGAGAACTTAGATGAATTCTGAGAAGAGTGGTCAGATGCTTTTCTAAATGAAGTCAATATAGCATTGGAATAAATATGACAGCTACGTTCCATTTATGTATGTGGTTTCAATACTCTTTCATATTTACTTTTGTATGTGCCATTTAATATCATCTCAGACTTGCAATCTATCATGTTATAAATTATGATGTGACTATGTGTACTCAACTCAATATATGAATCATTTTCATTATGAATATGTGGTTTGGAATGGTGACGGTTGAGCATCAATGCTCCCCTCTCCCATATCTTATTCTTATTCTTTTGTTTTGTTCTGTTCAGTTTCTGCAGAAATTTTAAAAAAAAAATTGACCCTATAGTGTCGGTTTTCTTAAAAAAACGACCTTATAGGTGTCTTGGTCGTTCCGCGTAGAACGTTCGTGCTGCATAGAACGGCCGTGTTGGCATGAGGTAGAACGGTCGTGTCAAGTAGAACGGTCATGTTGAGATATGGTAGAACGGTCGTGCCATGTAGCATAGCCATGCTAATATAGACCAACACGGCCGTGCTAGGCAGCACAACCATTCTATCATATTTCAAGACTCTATTGAGTCGGTTTTTTAGAGTCGGTTTTTTAGTAAAAACCGTCCTTAGAAAGAATCTTTAGAATCGGTTATTTAGTAAAAAAAACTGACATTATAGGGTTCAGGTACTGTTTCATTTCTCATTTGGGTTTAGTTTTTGAGAGCCTATAGGGTCATTTTTTACTATACAAGGTCGGTTTTTTTTGTTAAAAAAAACAGACCCTATAGAACAATTTCTATAGTGACGACCACTTAGGCGTCGGCTAAAAAGTGACACTATAGGCTTTAAAAAAAACTGACGCTATAGACCATTTGTGTACTAATGTGCCCTTGTAGTAGAACTTTGTCTTGTAAAAAATATACACCAACTGATTCACTCTTCTTCTTCATCTATGCACCACACTGAAGAAACCTCTAGTTGCATCAATCTTGTCGTTAAGAATGTAGATGATTGTAGAATGTTGAACCCCACCACTTTCTAAATTTTTTTATTGATATTTTCCCTTCTGTTTATTGACTATTATGATACTACCATGCTTCACTTCATGTCTAAAATCTCTGTTTTTGTAACAAAATATATTTTGGCAAGTGTGCCCAGAACACTCTTTGTAAGACCAACACCATCTTGCTCAACCATGCCTTCTCTTCTAGGTTGTATATTTTTTTTTATGCCATTAGTTGCTATTTTTCATGGCAGTACTAGTACAAGGAGGAGAACAATAAAGACTAGCAATAGTAGCAAACATATGCAAAGTTGGCCTATTAGCATTTGTGATGTCTGCCAACTTTCCTAGGCACTCACATTGCTAATTATGAAATGAGAACTTTTTCAAGCACTTATGTGTAGGTTCTACAACCCAGTGTAATGTTATATATTACATCTAACATATTAAATAACTAGAGTTTTGATATAGACATCAATCAATCTGAGATTATGATGCTTTCTCACAGAGAATCCTAGAATGTTGAAGCCAATGTTGAAGCCTCATAATGATATCTGGTATGTCTTTTTGTTTATCTATGAGGTCTTTTCTTTGTTTTAATGCAACAAATTCTATCCCATGTTTTGGTGCAAGGTCTGTTGATTCCATACCCTTATTGGGTTCATGTTCTTGGTCTGGTTTTCTATATATGTGGAGGTTTGCCTTTGTTTGCCTCTCCCTCCCCCTTGTATGTATTCTCTATACTTAGTCCTTCTCTGTCTAGCCCTCCTTCTACCATACTTAATCCCAATCAAGCAAACACAACTATCTCAGATGAAAATGAATCATTCCTCATTTAAAAGGAAGATATATTCATTCATTTACAAAAATCTGAGCGTAAAAATATAGTTTTGGAAATTTAGGAAGAAGCTATTAGTTGTCTTGTATACAAATACGTAGTATTAATACTCCAAAAATATTTGTTTTAAATATCTTTGTTTGAAAACATAACATCTGGTATCTAATTTCAGAATAATCCTATGGAATCTTTTAGTTGCACCTAGGCTTGAGTTTAGAGAAATAGAGTTGATTCTGGCCAAAATTATGATTTGGCCTAAAAACCATTATATATGAAACAAATACATGTTCATACAGAGGCCACTAGGCTAAAGTTAATTCTATCAAAACATGGACAAACTCCATTGTTTCCTATATTATTCAACTAAGTCTAAAACCTAAAAATAGTACCATGATCTTCACCTTAAAGTAGTCGATGAACTGATTTTGAGCTCAATTAGATATTGTAGATCATCCATTTAGCATTCACATATATATCTAAGCCTCATGCCAAACCATGTTGGGTCGGCTGCATGAATCCTTTCTTTCCATTTAGCTCTGGTATGTGTCACATTCACATTAAGATAAAATTATTATAAATTGCATCATTCAATCTAGTTTTTACAAAACCCAAATTTCGAAACCATTCCAGGCCAATCTCCAAATGTTAAGATCAGGGATTATATTATTCCAAGTGAGCTCAATCTTTTTTGTATGAAAGACATGTCTATATCCCCAGGTCACTATAAGTGGCATTGGTCTCATATGAAATAGGAGTGTGTAAGCATGTAGATTGTCAGTACCAAGTACAATGCAAATCTAAACAAAACAATTCAAAAAGATAAAAGTATAGTGGTGTTTATGGCACTCAGATCTATGACATAGTAACCTTTAAGACTATATTGAATAAGCATCAATGATAAATGATTTTGTATGTACTTATTTAAGTTATATGCATCCAGAATTTCATATTAAAGTTAATTTATCTCATGCAATTTATAACCCTTGACAAGATTTTGATCTACTAAAAAATTATAGAAACTCAGCCATTTCAACTAAGCCCAAGCCACATCAAGTGGGTCAATGGTTCAATAGAGTAGGTGAGATTTCACAAAGGAAAGTAGAACAATCAAAATCTGACCATAAACTCTTCGAAAAATGACATAACACCTTCAGATTCAAAAGACTCTAATAATCATGACATCGACAAACAACCTATAACTTCTAGCTAAAATAGATATACACATTGAAAGAAATTCAAAAAGGTCTACAATAGATTAGTAGCTTAGAATATACATAAACCATTTGGCAAACAATATACTTGAAACAAACAAACCATTAGAAAACAACCCAAACCAAAGATGGCATCCATAAAAATAATACAAAATTTTAAAGTGCATATAATAGAAATTATCATGTAGAAATTCAGGTATCTCAAGAAAATACACCTGCATAACAATATTTGAAGAATTCTCAAAGTGCATAAAACATGAATACTTTAGTTTTTTCCCATCCTACTTTTCTTCTACCAGTCTTTAAATTGTTGACCAGTACAGAACTCGATGTTGATGCACAACTTCCAAAATAACCTATGAGAAAGCAATGACATAAATATTGTTGTTAACACAAAGGATGGGCATGAAAACCTATGAAATTTGAAGATGATAACTCATGGAAAAAGAAAATCAGCAACATCCTAGTACTATTTAAGAATACTTTAACATTCCCACCCTAGTAATATGCAAATAGGACATGCTTAAAATTAAGAATGAAGCCTGAATATAGTGTTGGATCCTAGATGGGTGATTAGATGCTCTAGAGGGGGGTGAATAGAGCTGAAAGCACTTAAACAAAACTCATCAAACCTTCAAGATATATCAAAAGATAAGGTTGCTAAATAGGTAATTTGAGTGCAACTAAATCATGCATAGCAAGGGTAAGAGAGATTGAACATACACCAATAGACAAGCTATGTAGAGTGGTTCCACACTTCAAACTAGAAGTGTGTCAGTCCACTTGCCTAGAGAGGTCAACCTCTAGGACTTAAAACAATTGCACTCTTATATTCAATTATAAGACTTACAATACAAGACCAACAAAGGACTTACCTATCCAATACAAAAGAGTCTTCAACCTTACCAATGACTTACCCACTTTGCAAGTGTCTTCGGCCTTCTCCAAGGACTTACACACTCTTGCAAAAGTCTTCGGCCTTGTAGGAATTACCCACTCTTCTTGGATCTTCCGCCTTTGACTTCACCTTCACTCAGAGAAGCTTTCCACCAAGGTCTTACCCACTTGAGCTTGAGTCTTTTGCCTTCTCCAAGGGCTTACCCACTCTAGCTCCAAGTCTTCGGCCTTGATCTTCACCAAGGGACTCCTTCCCTTGTTCTTCTTCACCTCTCTTGGACAAGAGAGAGAACCTTCATCTTCAAGATAGGAAATGAGAGATGGGGAGATGGTGGAAGTGAGAGCCTCACAAGATATACAAATAAAAATAGCACTCTTACAAATCTCCTACTCACTCTAATGGATGTAGCAAGTGATTAAGCTTAGAGAGAGAGAGGAGACTGTAGGAAGCACTCAACTATAGAATAGGAACCTCACAAAGAGTTTGCAATGAATGCTCAACCTTGGAATGAAGCCCAAGGGGTCCTATTTATAGTTGGGGATGCCTCTTAACCTTTAGGAACACTTGTGAATGAAAACTAGCCATTTTGTGGCTTGCAACGGATCTATTTTCACTTGTTGCAACTCCACAACGGCTAGTAGCACTTTTCTGCACTATTCCGTACAGTGCATTCGGTCGAGTTTCTATATGTGTAACTCGGCCGATCAAGTAGCAGGCAAACCGATGTTCAAGGGATCGGTCGAGTTTGTCCTGAGGAAACTCGACCGACCACTTCAACAGGAAATGGCCCACTACCCAATCAGTCGAGTTCTGTGAGTGCAAAACTCGACCGATGCAATATTCAGAAAATCAATCAAGGTGGATCGGTCGAGTTTCAGGGTGGGAAACTGGACCGATCAAGTGCCTGTAATTGATTTTCGAAGTTGCATTAAAAGTGCTCTAATAATCGATCTAAGTGCTCCTGGTATTTTTCTAAGCTTAATTACAAGTCATACAATCATTACAAGTGATTTACAACATGATTCTAATGGATATACATCATATTACAAAAATGTGCACTTGTATGACTTTGACTTGTCTTTTCTCCAATTTGAGATGCGCAAGTTAGGGCAATTGGAGTGTGTCTATACCTAATCTGAAATTACTCAAGTAGAAGCATTATACACAAATATGTGGAATGGTTAGTCATCATCAAAACACGGGTTTAGTCAATTTAGACGTGAGTCAACATTGACCTAATTGACCTTGAGTCAACATTCTCCCCCTTTTTGAAGATGACAAACCATTCCATAAATCTATTGAAAGCATTTAAGTAAATTCATACCTTTGGAGAAACCTAGGGGTTTCAATAGAATGGAGATCATATGTTCCCCCTCAATTGATGTGCATGGAGTTTTCATACTCCCCCTCAATTGATTCAATTTCTCCTGCATGGTTAGCTTTCATAACATTTATAGAATACTATGTCTTCTACTCATATATGTTCTACACATATATGTCTCTCCCCTTTACCTTCTCCCTTTACATGAACATGTTTCTCCTCTTCATGTAAGACATGCCTTCTTCCTCTTTAAAAAGAAGACATACCATACCTTTCTCCCCCTTTATCATTTCAAAAAGAGGGGTTATGAAGAAATAAGAAACATAATTTGTTAAAGAGAAAGGAGATAACACAAATATATAAGGAGAGTAGAAGAGCATAGATAGGGTCTTGTCCAAGCATAAAAGAAAAGCAAGTTAAAGTATATACTTGAACAACCCACAAAAATGTAAGATAAAGTGTTGTAGAAAAACAATAAATCACAATTTTGACCCTCAAGATGATGGAATTTAACCAAAAACCATCGGAGCTCATGGTAAAACCATGAGTCTTGCTCAGAAGGTTGTTTCTGCATAAAAAACACTAGTCTTTCACCAAAAACTGAAACTGGAGCAAATCTGCATAAAATCCAAAAATACTCCAATTTCTACATACAACGTAGCTCTATGTGCCCTGCATCACAATGTTATGTAAATAACTCAAGATGGTAGATATGCAATTCTAGGAACAAGATTGAGCATGTATGAGACAAGATACAAGCATAACATATAGATGATCAAATATACCAATTATTGACAGGGTTAGAACTACATGTATGTGAACTACTAGCAGATGATATCACAAGTTAGGACTACTAGTAGGATCTAGATCATAGCAAGAGATACCAAAAGATATACAAGTCAAAGATCAAGCTATGAGTAGATTTAGAGATATATCCAAACAAAGAGATATGCAAATTTAGAAGTATGAGAGGATATAACTCACTAGATATGCATCCTTACCATAAGATGATTACCCCTAAGAACCTCAAGGTTGTATCAAAACAAGATATACACCTAGATAGATGTAGCAAGTTAGAGCACAACGGAAGCAATTTGAGACACAACCAAGAGATCCAAAGAGATCATCATCAAAACCTGCAAAACAACTCAAAGCAAGTAATTGCAAGATATAGATATATCAATTTAGAGCAATTAGAGAGATAGAGTTGTATGCAAGATAGGCAATTTAGAACATGGCAATATGCATATATAAAGATACCAAGGGAGTGCCAAAGAATAAGGCTATTGGTTGAGAAAATCTAATTTAGAGAGAAATTTTCATCCAATAAGCGAATTTTGCATTCTGTGCACAGTGTAATCGGTCAAGTTTTGTGCATGGACAACTCGACCGATGACAGCTGTTGTAACACTCTTGGTGCCTATCGGTCGAGTTTTAATAGGGCAAACTCGACCGACAGACCAGCTATCAAAAAGCACATATATTTCATAAAAACATATTTAAAGGCATGCTAAAAATACAAACCATATCCAGACATGTCTAAGTAAGTTAGTAATGCACTATAGAAGCATTAGAAACAGTTTTTGAGCAATAGTGTGAAGACAATCACAAAAATGCCACTTTTGACTCAAAAACCATATGTATAGTGCATACTAACTTGACAAAAACAAGTTAGAAACGGTTATAAGCAACAAATACATTACCTTTGTTCTTACCATTCCTTTTCCAATTGTTGTCACCCTCTACACATCTCACCTTTCTTCTTTCATGTGGATTGAGAAGTCAATTTGTAATTTAGTGGCTCAAGTCAATCCATTTGCAAGTACCTACAAGAAGAAAGATGAAATGGTCCCCAATCATGTTTTTGGGTCCGGAGGAGTTAGCTTAGCAACCCAAATCCTATTTCTCTTGGGTGCTTTCCTAAAAGGACAACAATTAGAATAATGACCTAATTCATTGCAATAGTTGCATGTGCCTATAGTCTTGGAACTAGAGGATTCTCCATGGAATATTGGAGGTCCTTTATCTTTGTTGTTCCCTTGACTACTAACATACCCTAAACCATGTCTACCAATTTGTTTAGTAGTATGGTCTAGGATTTGATTAAGATTCTTTTTACCAACTAAGAATCTTTGCAAAGAAGATATTAAACTATCATTATCATGCTTAAGAGAAGCAATAGTAGAAGAAAATTGATTAATGTTATCTCTAGCATGTAGAAGATCATTTTCTAAGCAAAGAGTTTTAGTTAAATAAGAATCTCTATCAATATGAAGAGCAGCAACATCATTCTCTCTATTAGTAGAACTAGAACAAGATTCATGCCCATTGATTTTAGCAAGCAAGGAGGCATTTTCTAGTTCTAATTCATGCAAAACAAAATCTTTGTTTTTGTTTTCAGATTTAAGAACATCAATGTCATGCATGAGAGAATCAACAATTAAAGTATGTTCTTCATTAGAATTAGGCATGAGAGGTTGAGCTTCTAGAAATTTAATCTTATCAAGTAAACTATCATTTTCAAGTTTAATAGAGTCTACTTGGCTAAGATAATCATTTTTATGATTAAGCAAGCAAGAATTTGCATGTTCAAGATCATTTAATTCTACATAAAAATTATCAACAATTTTAGCAAGCTTTTTCTTTTTCTTTTGAGAAGACTTAAGAGATGCACAAATATCATGAATGAGATCAATCAAGGATTATTTATCTAAAGAGTCTAGATTTACCTCATTTGAGTCTTCACTTGTTGATGCTACAAGAGCAAAATGACATTCTCCTTCATCACTAGAGCTTGAGCTTGATCCTTCACATGAATCTTCACTTGAGCTTGAGTTGGAGGAGCCACTTGAGCTTGAGTGCCATTTCTCCTTGTGAAGATGGGTCTTTTTTCCTTGTGGGCAATCTTCCTTGTAGTGGCCCTTCTTTCCACATGTGAAGCACCGGATGGAGGAGGATTTGCCTTTGTAGAGTCTACCCTTGGAGTACATGGCATCTTCTTTAGCTTGAGAGGATGGAGAGACTTTTTCCATGATAGCTTCAGTTTGAGCCTTTATTTCAGCCTTCTTCATTCTCTTTAGCTCTTTCTTCTCTTGTCTTTCTACTTCCTCCCTCTTGTCAAGCATGGCTTCATGTGCTTGTAGATTTCCAATGAGCTCTTCAATAGGAATATCCCTAAGCGACCTTGCTTCTTCAATGGAAGTCACCTTGGATTCCCACCTCTTTAGGAGAGTTCTAAGGATCTTTGAGTTGATCTCTCCACTAGACATAGGATGTCCTAGAACAGCAAGACCATTCAAGATGGTGTTGAGCCTTGAGTACATGTTGGCTATGCTCTCCTCCTTTCCCATCTTGAAGTTCTCAATCAACCCTTTGAGCATGTAGACTTTGCTTTCCTTCACTTGATGTGTCCCTTCATAAGTGATGCAAAGCTTTCTCCATACCTCATAGGCTGTCTCACAAGAAGAAATCCGGTTGAACTCGGTGGGGGTTATGGAGGCATAAAGGATGTGCATGGCTCTAGCATTCAAGGTTGCTTTCATCAAGGTGGCTTCATCCCATTCTTCAATGTTTGTCTTTGGTAGAATGTATGGGTTGTTCACCATTTTCCAAATGTCGAGACTTGATCCTTGGATGAAGAATTGAAGTCTTCTTCTCCAATAGAGGAAGTTGCTCCCATAAAAGATTGGAAGGTTGCTCGAGAGTCTCCCTCCTAGGTAGTCACCCATCTTCTCCTACTTGTTGAAGTATGCTTGGAGAATACCCGCTCTGATACCACTTGTTGGATCCTAGATGGGTGATTAGATGCTCTAGGGGGGGGTGAATAGAGCTGAAAGCACTTAAACAAAACTCATCAAACCTTCAAGATATATCAAAAGATAAGGTTGCTAAATAGGTAATTTGAGTGCAACTAAATCATGCATATCAAGGGTAAGAGAGATTGAACATACACCAATAGACAAGCTATTTAGAGTGGTTCCACACTTCAAACTAGAAGTGTGTCAGTCCACTTGCCTAGAGAGGTCAACCTCTAGGACTTCAAACAATTGCACTCTTATATTCAATTATAAGACTTACAATACAAGACCAAAAAAGGACTTACCAATCCAATATAAAAGAGTCTTCAACCTTACCAAGGACTTACCCACTTTGCAAGAGTCTTCGCCCTTCTCCAAGGACTTACCCACTCTTGCACAAGTCTTCGGCCTTGTAGGAATTACCCACTCTTCTTGGATCTTCCGCCTTTGACTTCACCTTCACTCGGAGAAGCTTTCCACCAAGGTATTACCCACTTGAGCTTGAGTCTTTTGCCTTCTCCAAGGGCTTACCCACTCTAGCTCCAAGTCTTCGGCCTTGATCTTCACCAAGGGACTCCTTCCCTTGTTCTTCTTCACCTCTCTTGGACAAGAGAGAGAACCTTCATCTTCAAGATAGGAAATGAGAGATGGGGAGGTGGTGGAAGTGAGAGCCTCACAAGATATACAAATAAAACTAGCTCTCTTACAAATCTCCTACTCACTGTAATGGATGTAGCAGGTGATTAAGCTTAGAGAGAGAGAGGAGGTTGTAGGAAGCACTCAACTATAGAATAGGAACCTCACAAAGAGTTTGCAATGAATGCTCAACCTTGGAATGAAGCCCAAGGGGTCCTATTTATAGTTGGGGATGCCTCTTAACCTTTGGGAACACTTGTGAATGAAAACTAGCCATTTTGTGGCTTGCAACGGATCTATTTTCACTTGTTGCAACTCCACAACAGCTAGTAGCACTTTTCTGCACTTTTCCATACAGTGCATTCGGTCGAGTTTCTATATGTGTAACTCGACCGATCAAGTAGCAGGAAAACCGATGTTCAAGGGATCGGTCGAGTTTGTCCTGAGGAAACTCGACTGACCACTTCAACAGGAAATGGCCCACTACCCAATCGGTCGATTTCTGTGAGTGCAAAACTCGACCGATGCAATCTTCAGAAAATCGATCAAGGTGGATCGATCGAGTTTCAGGGTGGGAAACTGGACCGATCAAGTGCCTGTAATTGATTTTTGAAATTGCATTAAAGGTGCTCTAATAATCGATCTAAGTGCTCCTGGTATTTTTCTAAGCTTAATTACAAGTCATATAATCATTACAAGTGATTTACAACATGATTCTAATGGATATACATCATATTACAAAAACGTGCACTTGTATGACTTTGACTTGTCTTTTCTCCAATTTGAGATGCGCAAGTTAGGGCAATTGGAGTGTGTCTATACCTAATCTGAAATTACTCAAGTAGAAGCATTATACACCAATATGTGGAATGGTTAGTCATCATCAAAACACGGGTTTAGTAAATTTAGACGTGAGTCAACATTGACCTAATTGACCTTGAGTCAACATATAGTTCAACCATGTCTAAGTCTTGATTTCATTTAGATGATCTTGCTTCTAAGGAGTTCCGTGGTTTGTAAATTCCTTTGTGGTTTATTTCCATCTTCATTTTATATACAATGGCCTAATATGTAACTTCAAACTTGTAACCTAGTTCCACAAATCATTCCCCGTAGTTAGTAAAATGGGGTTGTCAAGTTTCTTTGCTTCACTAATTATCAAACATTTAGTAGAGATTCATGTAATAGAATACTCCATTACTCCTAGATTCATTGTATAACAAATAACAAGTGGATACAAATACAAATTGCCTTTCACAAAGATATAATGTATATTTGAATGAATGGATTGTGAATATCTTCAATTTTAGAAGTCATAACAGGCTTACTAGAAGCATGGATCATGAGAGTTGGTGCTCTAGTTGAGATCTACCTCCAACTTGACAAGCAGGACACATGTAATAAAAGGACCTTGTAGAATGAACACAAGATTAGTTGTAAGTCAGGGAGAGACTGGAGACTTATAGCTACATGAATTGTTTGTATCTCTCTAACTTAAGAGATGAAGGAAGGAGATGATGCACAAATTAATCTCTAAGTAGTGTATTTGGAATGTGGGTTTCACTTTATACATGAAAAGGCAAGACTAAACATAGAATATCATAAGATGGAATTGACTTAATCATCCCTAAGCCATTAATGTGTAGCTCAAATTCTGTGTGGACTAGATAGTTAGCATGAGTCCCCATGCATGTACATAACAATTGTAAAAAATATGCACATAGCATCAGACCATAAATCTAAGACAATAGAATATTCTCTGACGCAACATCACCTGAACAACTAAATTTCTTAGCTTCACAAATTCTCTTGTTTGTAGCTAGAATGATCATATCTAGAACTTTATCCATTCTATAAATAAACTCATAACTACTGACAGTTAGCTGGAATGTTCATATCCATGAAGAAGTTGTATGTATGAAGCCTGAAGGAGTTGAGTGGAAGATGTAGTTTAGTATACTTGTTGCTTTGTATGTCAAACTATGTCAATTTTTGACACCAAACATGGTCATCCTTTAAAGAGTTTCAATAATAAAGTGAATAGCAAGGACAAACAAAACATGAGACAAGAACTAGATTTGGTTCATATTCTTGGTACTAGGTATTTCTCTTATAACCTTGTTCAAAGTCAGTTTGTTACTTGTGATCAACTAGAAATAGAAGGAAATGCATGCCTTCTTCTCTGAAATTTCATTATCGCACGCCATGCCTTCCAAGAATGTAACTATTATTGCTATCTCCTTTGAAAAATCACTAGAGGGGGGTGAATAGGGTTTTATAATATTTTAACAATAATTTAACCAAAGTAAGCAACCACAAAAATATTGAACAAGGGGACAAAGATTTAGAGTGGTTCCAACCTTAATAAATACTAAGGCAGTCAATCCACTACCTGGTTGCTTACCCAACCGGGATTTTAAAGTATTTAATTTTATTACCTTGCAAAGATGTTACATAAAATTACAACACTTTCACCAAACTCTTCAGACATCCTTCACCTAGAAGTAGTCTCACCAACCTCAAAGCAGCCTTCCTTGAAGTAACCTCAAGCTCCCCTTGAAGTAGTCTTTCTCTTGAAGTAGCTTCCCATTGAGACAACCTTCTTGAAGTAGTCCAAAGTCCACCTTCTCCACCAAGAAGACCCTTCTCCACCTGAGAAGTCAAACCCTCTCCAATCCGCAGCCTACAACCCTAGGAGTAGCAAGGAGAGTACAAAGGATAAAAAGGAACAAGAAGGAAAAATAGAAATTACAATACCACTTGTAGCACAAGGCTTGATTTCCTATATCAAGTGTTTTGATCTCCTAACCAATGTATATGGAAGTGTAGGTGCAGTGGGTAGGAGATGCTAGCCTATAGGACACGAATTTGGAGCAATGGAAATGTATAGCCAATTTTGGAGTTTCTCAATTTGCTCACTAGAATGAATAGCCAATTGCAAGTGTTTTGCTCAAATGTAGCACAAGTGTACTTTGGGTGTCCTATGGCTTGTCCTATTCATAGGAATGGCCTATTGATGCTTAAGGACATTCTAGACATATTCTAGGGGGTTCTTAGTGCTTAACTATCCGTTAGTTAACCATTAGTTGCTTTAGCAATGGCTAGTTAATTAACTCTAAAAAGTGCAAACAGAACTCTTCTCGGTCGAAGAATTTTCGACCGAGAGTCCTTCTCGGTCGAGGACTTGTCGACCGAGGGACTATCTGGAGCAAGTGTATATAACGTTCTAATCCAAATCCCAACTACCTTGTCTTCTGTGTCTAACGGCTACCTGGGTCATTCTCGATCGAAGAGTTTGTCGACCGAGAGTGTCTCGGTTGAGAATTTTGTTGACCGAGATTAACCCTATTTTAATGTTTTAAACTAAGTACTTAGTGTGTGTATGAGTGTGTAGTTGTGACACTATTGTAGGGGATGACCTATCTAAGTGTTGTGATTGACTAGGGAAGATCTAATGCTTGATTTACATAATGTCTAAGTACTTGTACATTATATACTTGTACAAGTTCTTACATTTGATTACATTCATGACTTAAAGCAATTTTAGCATATAGATCTTCTAAGTGTTTGTCATCCACCTAAGACCTGCAATACTCAAGTAGCACGTTAGATCCACAAGAATGAAATGTTTGTCATCATCGAAACAAAGGGATTATAATAATGTCCAATTTAGCCAACAATCTCCCCCATTTTGAAGATGAAAAACATTTCCTAAATATAAAATAAGGAAATATAAATCATATGAGTTTCATACTTGAAGTTTACCTTTTGTAGCCGTTCTTGTTTTACAAGTGGGTGTTGGTCGAGATATTATGAAACTAATTTTATTTTATATTATTTCTCCCCCTTTGTCATTTCAAAAAGATATCCAAGATAATTATTTAGTATGACTCTTTATTACTCCCCCTTAATTTTATGCTATGCTCCCCCTTAAAGAGATATTCAATTTTAAAACAAGTGATTAATATCAATTGTCAAATTTAGCCATAATTTATTTTTCAATCATTTGCAAAGGATGTTAAGCCTTGAAATGATATGAGATCCTTTTAGATCTATGGCATATGTATTTTGATTTGTCATCCATTTTACATGGGATGTTAAGCTCTGAAAATGAAATGAGGTCCATTTAATCTTCTAATAGAATGTATCTCTAATCAAATACATGGGATGTTAAGCCCTTAATTTGTTTAGAGAATTCCGTTAAGAACAAGATATATGTCATATTCATGAATATTGTATATTTCTTTGTTTTCATAACCAAAACTACTTTTAAGGATACTAAGGTCATAACACGCTTCAAATGATGTTTACAAAGTTTTGTAAGCTTCTTAATCTTATAATCAAGATAGTTTGGGTGAGCTCCCCCTTAATCTTATAGTCAAGATAATTTAAGGTTTCTAAGGTCACAATAAATATTAGATCATAAAAAGTTATGCACTAAAAATTTGTTTTCAATATACTAAGATTAAGTGCAGTAAAATGATGTACAAATAAGCATTTTGTCAAGCTTATTTTAGGTCGACCTTGACTTTGACCATAGCGCCCCTTGGTGAAACTTGATTTCAACCAAGAGGCAATTTCTGTAGATTTTCAAATTATAATGCATTTGTGCCATGAAGTTTTACTATTTATGCAAAATGGCATCTTCATATGAGTTGAATCACAATGATCAAGAATAATATCCATTCATGGGGTGTATATATGGATCAAAGATTATTTTAGATAAACCAATCAAACACAATGATCATGGCACAATAATTATGATAGAACAGTAGAAACATATCCACGATGCAATGATCAAGTTTATAGCATATAAATACAATGATTATGATTATTTTAAATTAGAATTCAATATACATGGTTCCTATATAGATAGACCAAGGAATACTTAGGAAAAACCATGTGGATTATGATAAAACAGTAATTTCCTTGATTAAACTAATCATGGTTCATATTTTTAGTTTTAAGCTAAACCATGTAGAGAATAAACCAAAATAATCTCATTCAGGTTCATAAGTTTTCAATTTGAAGACAAACCATGTAAATGAACATGCTTAATAAACTTTTTCAATCAATAAATAAGGTTTGTTTAAAACCAGTCTTCATATAACACTTTTGCAATATGTTTAAGGGTTTCATATTCATAATGTTATACCTTAATTCATGATGCAAAAAAAATCAATATGTCTTGTTCCAAAGATGGTCTCCAAGATTTATTCTTGATTTGCATATTAATTCAATCATTAATAACAAATTGATAACAAACTAGATTAATTAAAAATAGGTTCAGCAGAACTTGATTCGGTAGAACTATTTGTCGACCGAGAATGTTGCTATTTGTACAGGGTTTATCAGATTTGTTGCAAACTTGAAAATAGTAACCTACTCGGTCGACTATTTCTCGATCGACAATGTTCTCGGTCGAACAATTTCTCGACTGAGAATGTTTTTGCACTGTTTCAGAACTATTTTCAGTAATTGTATGTTTCCAAGTAAAAACAAGAATATGAAAGTAAAAGCTCGATTGTGTTGAGATATGACATTTGTATAAGAATTAGTTTAGGTCAAATCTCAACTAGTCAAATTTAAACTTCTAAGTTTTAGGAACCCAAGCTAGATCATCATTCCTTTTCTTGTATGGGCATGAAAAAGAGTAGTGTCTAAGACGCAAGCAATAATGACAACTAATAGAGTCAATCTCATTTCTCTTTCTAGGATGAGTTGTTCTTGGGTACATACATGGATTGATTCTCTAGCACTTGTTTCCTTCTCCAACTAGGTTTTTGATAAAATTTTCCCTTAGTCTTATAACCTAGTCCTCTCCTTCCAATTTGATGATAAGAATTATTTAAGATATTATCAAGAATATTATTGTTACTCAAGCTACTCACTTTTTGTTATAACTTCATAATTTCATCCATTTTCTTCTTGATATCTAATTTTTCTTGATCTAGATTAGATAAAAAATAATCTCTTTCTTTCACAATAATATCATAATCTAGATGTGTACACATTGTCTTTGAATATCATTTACTTGAGTTTGGAAGTTTAACTTTTCTAGGGAAAGAAGATTGCAATTTGCTTCTACAGTTTTAAGCTTAATATCATAATCTTCAATACCCTTTTTGAGATCTTCATTTTCAGATGTGAGAGCAAGAATTTTAGCATGTAACTCTTTATTTGATTTCTTAGATTTCTTCTTACACTCAATATATTTCTCATGTGTATCTTGAAGACTAGCAATTAGATCTTCTTTTGGTAGATCAAAAAGATTTACCTCTTCTTCTTCTTCTTCATTTGTTGTAGCAATAAGACATTCTACTTCTTCTTTTCCATCATCACTATCATCACTTGAATCATCCCATGCAGCTTTATATGCTCTTTCTTTCTTTTTGTGACATGATTTATTTCCTTTTTTGAATTTTGGACAATCACCTTTCATGTGTCCCTTTTTGCCACATTCAAAGAACCTGGAAGAAGAAATATTAGAATTTTTGTTAGTTTTAAAACTTTTATACTGCTTACCATTTACAATGAGAGTTTCTTCTTCACTATCATCTTCACTTGTGTCATGATTGATCTTGGTTGATGCTTTGAATGCAATGTCCTTCTTTCTCCCTTGTTGAAGTTCATGTTCTCGTCTTTCTTCCTCTTCTAAAGTTGCCTCATGTGCTTCTAGGTTGCCAATGAGTTGTTCCTTAGCCGAGTGAGATCCTTTGCTTCTTCAATAGTAGTCACCTTAGGCTTGTATTTTGGAGCAAGAGACCTAAGGATTTTTTAAACTTGATCTTATTCACTAATTACTTTACCTAAAGCATTTAAACCATTCACAATAGAAGAGAATTTTGCATACATTTCACTAATAGACTCATTTTGATCCATAAAAAATTGTTCAAATTTCTGTTTAAGCATTCCAATTTTAGAATTCTTAACTTAAACAGTTCCTTCATATGTTACTGAAAGTCTATGCCATATCTCATATGTCGTTCACAATTTGATATTCTATTAAACTCACCAACGGAAATTGAATAATAGAGTATACTTACAACTTTTGCATTCATTTGGGCTGATTTTACCGTATTAGCATCCCAATTTGCAAACTCCATTTGAGGAAATTCATACGGAGTTGATACCATTCTCCATAAGTCCCAGCTGATTCCTTGGAAGTAAAATTTCATCCTCCTCTTCCAGTAGGTGTAGTTAGTGTCATCAAAAGTTGGATGTCTAGCCACGAGTGTTCCTTCCAAACTGAGGTTGTTGAGTACCCCGTCACCCATTCTTCAAGACTTTGTTAGAGTTCCTTGAAGCCCTACTCTGATACCAATTGAAAAACCACTAGAGGGGGGTGAATAGGGTTTTATGATATTTTAACAATAATTTAACCAAAGTAATAAACCACAAAAATATTGGACAAGGGAACAAGGATTTAGAGTGGTTCCAACCATAGCAAATACTAAGGCAGTCAATCCACTACCTGGTTGCTTACCCAACCGGAATTTTGAAAGTATTTAATTTTATTACCTCATAAGGATGTTACATAAAATTACAACACTTTCACCAAACCCTTCAGTCAATCTTCACCTAGAAGTAGTCTCACCAACCTCGAAGAAGCCTTCCTTGAAGTAACCTCAAGCTCCCCTTGAAGTAGCCTTTCTCTTGAAGTAGCTTCCGTTTAAGACAGCCTTCTTGAAGTAGTCCAAAGTTCACCTTCTCCACCGATAAGACCCTTCTCCACCTGAGAAGTCAAAAACTCTCTAATCTGCATCCTCCAACACTAGGAGTAGCAAGGAGAGTACAAAGGATAAAAAGGAACAAGAAGGAAAAATAGAAATTACAATATCACTTGTAGCACAAGGCTTGATTTCCTATATCAAGTGTTTTGATCTCCTAACCAATGTATATGGAAGTGTAGGTGTAGTGGGTAGGAGATGCTAGCCTATAGGACATGATTTTTTAGCAATGGAAATGTATAGCCAATGTTGGAGTTGCTCAATTTGCTCACTAGAATGAATAGCCAATTGCAAGTGTTTTGCTCAAATGTAGCACAAGTGTACTTTGGGTGTCCTATGGCTTGTCCTATTTATAGGAATGGCCTATGGATGCTTAAGGACGTTCTAGACACCTTCTAGGGGGTTCTTAGTGCTTAACTAGCCCTTAGGTAACCATTAGTTGCTTTAGCAATGGCTAGTTAATTAACTCTGAAAAGTGCAGACAAAACTCTTCTCGGTCAAAGAATTGTCGACCGAGAGTCCTTCTCAGTCGAGGACTTGTCGACCGAGGGACTGTCTGGAGCAAGTGTATATAACATTCTAATACAGCTCTCAACTACCTTGTCTGATGTGTCTAATGGCTACCTGGGTCATTCCGTGTCGAAGAGTTTGTCGACTGAGAGTGTCTCGGTCGAGAATTTTGTCGACCGAGATTAACCATGTTCAATGTTTTAGACTAAGTACTTAGTGTGTGTATGAGTGTGCAGTTGTGATACTATTGTAGGGGATGACCTATCTAAGTGTTATGATTGACTAGGGAAGATGTAACGCTTAATTTACATGATGTCTAAGTACTTGTACATTATATACTTGTATAAGTTTTTACATTTGATTACATTCATGACTTAAAGCAATTTTAGCATATAGATCTTCCAAGTGTTTGTCATCCACCTAAGACCAGCAACACTCAAGTAGCACGTTATATCCACAAGAATGAATTTTTTTTCATCATCAAAACAAAGGGATTATAATAATGTCCAATTTATCCAACATCCTTTTCTACACAACAAGGCAATCTAGGACAATATACATCATCTTTGTGATGGCATGTTATAAATTCATAGAGTTAATTTTAGATAAGACTAGAAAACTTTGAAGCTACAAAGTGTACTTCGTTGTGCTTCTTTGAGGTATTTGTTAATTTCTCCAGGTATTAATTACATAGACAGTATTAATCTATCTATAATTACATATCATTCAAAAAATCTAGAACGTTTTATTATTTTTCTCTTGTAATAATGTTATGTGAATCATTGACAAGGTGAACTTCCACTTTGTCATTTTGACTTCTTCATTTTATCATTTCAACAAGTATCTGAATTGCATATATATGTTTCTTGTAATGTGTGCTTAATTTATTATATAATTGTCCTCATATAGATGGATTTTCTAATAGATCGGAGTTGGATGTATATTGGGAACAGAGTGCGAAGTGATGTATTCAAGGCGGGGTTATAAATGTTCATTGAGTTTGTGCTTATCCATCATAGACCAACTAGATAGGGGAAATTTATATGTCTCTGCAAGGTAGGTTTAAACAGATACCTTAAAACAAAGGAGAATGTATTCTCACATGTATTACAAAAAGGATTTGTGCATAGCTATGATGTTTGGACGTTTCATGGGGAGGTGATTGGTAGGAGAAATCTAGTTTTGGCACCAAACGTGCCTAGCACTGAAAATATGCATCAGATGCTAGGGGATTTGTTTGGTATGGGTGACACAACAAATGACCATTCTGTTGAAGCTACAATGGAACCTACAAATTTAGATGCACAAAGATTTTACAAGCTACTAAAAGAGGTTGATCAACCACTCTATAGAGGTTATACAAATCATTCTAAGCTATCCTATTTGGTTGCCTTGCTATATCTGAAGGAGGAATCTGGATGGTCCAATGATTCTTTCACGAAGTTGTTACAGTTGATTATTTCTGGATTTCTAGAAGAAAATTGTCTATTCCCATAGGTGTACTATGAAGAAAATGTGACTGTAAAGGATTTATGACTTGATCATTCTACTATAGATGTATGCACAAATAATTGCATGCTTTTTTGCAAAGATGTAGCTTCAAAAGAAAATTGTGATACTTGTGGTGCTTCAAGATGGAACAAAAAGAAATACAAAAAAGGGAAAGAAGGTAGCTACTAAGGTCGTGTATCACTTCCCTTTGATACCTCGATTAGAGAGGTTGTATTTGTCTTCATCTGTTGCTAAAGATATGACTTGGACATCTGAAGGAAAAGGAAAGGATGGTCGTGTCCATCATCCTTCAGACATACCTGAATGGTTGTATATTGATGCTAGGTATCCAGACTTTGTTGTTGAACCACACAATATTAGACTGGCATTAGCAATCGATGGTTTTAATGCATTTGGCAATATGAGTGCATCACATAGCATCTATCTTGTTTTGGTGACCCCTATCAATCTTCCACCCTGGCTTCTTATGAAAGAACAATTTATTATGATATCCCTATTAATTCTAGGTCCACATATGGTTGGCAATGACCTTGATGTATACTTGGGTCCATTAATTGAGGAGCTGCAATTACTTTGGGAGCTTGGAGTGAAAGTTTATAATGTATATAGAAAAAGGAATTTCACTATGCGAGCAATGAATTTATGGACCATTAATAATTTTCCAGCATATGGTGACTTATCTGGTTGGAGCACTAAAGGTAAGAAAGATTTGGGATGTCCTTGTTGTAATGTGGACATTGTTTCAAAATGGTTGAAGTTTGAGAAAAAGCAATGTTGTGGTTTCCATCGACGTTTTCTTCCAATGAATCATCCATATAACGTGATAGGAAAAATTTTGAGGCGAAAAAGATTTTCGCCTTCCACCTAAGCCACTAGAAGATATACTGAGGAAATTTTGATGGATATGAAAATATCACATTTGGAAAAACAAATAAGCGCAAGAGGTATGGAGATCAAATTCCAGCATTACCTCCTGGTTGGAATAAGATAAGCATCTTTTTTCATCTACCTTATTGGAAGTATTTACCTATTAGACACAATCTGGATGTGATGCATGTAGAAAATAATGTGTGTGAGAACATTTTAAACACATTATTGGGTGATCCTAAGAAAAGAAAAGACAACTTACAAGCTCGTCAAGATATGAAGAAAATACCCATTTGAAGAGATTTATGGCCAGTAGATGCGGGTGATCGATATTACTTGCTTCCAGCATCTTACACCATGACTAATATGCAGAAAGATAAGTTCCTATTTCTGTTAGAAAAGTTGAAAGTTTATGATGGCTATTCTTCTAACATATCTAGGTGTGTTAGAAAATCTGATAGAAAACTTATTGCACTGAAAAGTCATGAATGCCATGTTCTTATGCATCAACTTCTACTCGTTTCCTTGATACATTGCATAAGCTTAGATGTGTACAAGCCAATTGCTAATTTGTGCTCATTTTTCAACAAGCTTTGCTCTAACATTATTGATGTGGAGGAATTCAAAGAATTTGAATAAGAATTGATGTCACTCTTTGCCAGTTGGAAAGAATCTTCCCTCCTTATTTCTTCACCATTATGATGCATTTGCCCATTCATTTAGCTTATGAAGTCAGGCTTGCTGGATCTGTCCGAACTAGGTGGATGTACCCAATAGAGAGATACTTGAAGAAATTGAAGTACGTCAGAAATAAAGCTAAACCGGCTAGTTATACTGCTAGTGGCTATTTAGCTGAAGAAAGTTTGGCATTTTGTGCTAGGTACTTGCCTAATTTTGAGACAAAACTCAACCAAACTCCTCATAATGTTGATGGATCTCCAATTAGAGTTGGAGTGTCAAGGAATTTTGACATCCACACTTTGGAACAAGACCATCGTTATGTCCTTTTCAATAAAGAGGAATTGGATGTTTACAGAAGGTAAGATTTACGCCATATAATTCTTGATAAACTATGTTATATTTTTTGTACATTAATTTATACACTTCTTATAAAGCAGTAAACACATGTTTATTCTTCAAGATATGGAACCCAACATTGCCCCACGGACTCTAGAAACAAAACATGCAAAAGAGTTTTCTAAGTGGTTGAAAGAGCATGTAAGTCTCAAACTTAAATATATGTTGTCAATCTTAGTGTTCAAGTTAGTGTAGATTACAGTAATGTTTTACTTTTTATTATGAAGGTAATGCAAATGCAAAATATTAGGACGAACGGTATCAGCGAGGAGTTGAGATGTTTATCCCAAGGCCCTTGTGTTGAGGGAATGTCTTATGAAGGCTTTTCGGTCAATGGATATTGTTTCCATTCAAAGCATATTGAAAGTACATGTACTAAACAAAATAGTGGAGTGTACTTGTGTGCAGACACT
The DNA here is from genome assembly GCA_963693085.1 of Alisma plantago-aquatica. Taxonomy (NCBI): domain Eukaryota; kingdom Viridiplantae; phylum Streptophyta; class Magnoliopsida; order Alismatales; family Alismataceae; genus Alisma; species Alisma plantago-aquatica. Next base: position 443,691,057 of record OY856415.1, read on the forward strand.
TCAAGTTATTTAAGTGGTAGAGATAGAAATTATATAAATGCTCAAGTCACATACTATGGCTACTTAGATGAGGTTATTGAGCTAACTCATGGTCCAAGAATCAAAGTTATGTTGTTTAGACGTTCTTGGTATGATGAAAGAACTTCTAACGGGTTGCAAACTGATGAATATGGGTTCACACAAATCAACACTTCAAGGATAAAATGAAAAGAGGAACCCTTTATCCTAGCTTCTCAAGCATTGCAATGCTTTTATGTGAAGGATCCTAATGTTGATGATTGGTGCACAGTGCTACAGCATCCTCCTAAAGATTATTCTGAAGTACCTCTTATTGAGAATTGTTTGACTGGTTTACAATTTCAAGCTATTAATGGTAGTGTAACTAATGATGTGTCTTGGACGAGGAGTGACACCGAGGGATCTTTTCTTGATAGAACTAAAACAAATGATGGGGCTAATATTTAGTTCATTAATCTTTATGTTTTCATCAAATTATTTTGTTTGCAAATCTAGAGTAAAGAATGTTCTTTGTTGTATTATTAATATGTTCTATTGTTTTTTTTTCAATCGGTTACTATATGGCATATTCTCTACAATTTATTTAGTCTTGTTTCATATACCAGCAAGTAGGACATCATAAAACGCATCTGTTGGTGTCTCAAATTCATACACTAAATATTCTTTTTTGGGATATGAAACAAAGGTTAAACCCAAGAGCTACTACTTTGTTTTTCAAATGCAGCTACTACTTTTGTTACAAATTTTTCTGCACTAATAATCTAAATTTTTCTTGTCAGTTGAAGGATGGCAGGAAGAAGAATCACTATTCTAGTTGTAACATCACACCCGATGAACCTTCTGTTGTCCCTCCCTCCACAATTGAAGAAAATTGTGAGGATGGACCTACTTTCTTATCCAACAATGTTGAAAATGATGTAACAATCGAAGAAAATGTTGAGGATGAACATGAGAATAGGAAGTATGGATGTGGGCCTACAAGTGAGCAAAGACTACTTCCTAACCAGGGGGAGCCACGTCACAAGGTCCAATGGGATTATAAAGGAAATGCTATTTGGGACAATGGTGCCAAATTGAATTGTTATTGTCATATGCTAGCAAGGAAACCACACATATGGCATCTAGACTTGAAGTGGGGTGAACAACCACAATAAACCTTTGCAAATTGAAAATCATTTATTGAGGTAATCTTTTTCATAAAAAGACCAACAAATTGTATGTTTGTTATATCCAAAGTAATATTTTCTATGTTTTAGAAATACTTCAATTTAGGTAGTCATCCAAATGCATGAAACCACATTGATGAACATATTAGCAAAGTGATATCAGTTTGGAGGGCACATGTAAAGAAAGATTACTATGAAAAGTACAAGATTGAACCAGAATTAATGATGAAGAAAGTTGAGAAAAAGGCTTCCATAGATATGGACCAATTTAAAAATCTTGTTAAAGAATGGGGAATTGAGAAGTCCAAGGTATAATGGTTTCATATAACTTGCATGTATACCTATCTACTTTTTATAATTATATGTTTCTTATGGTTTAGAAATTTTTTGAGATCAACAAGGCAAACAGAGCAAAAAAAGTGGTGGATCATACCACAGGATCAAAGCCATGGAGTTGCTACCGGGTAGAAATGGTATTAATAATGGACATTTGTCTTTCTTAGTATGAGTTGAAAATATATGGATAGTGAATATGTTATCTATCATGTGTAGGCCAGTGAAGAACAACCTATTGTGCCTCTTAACAATTTTTTAGAAAACGTTTACGTTAAAAGCCCCTCAAGTGGTTAGAAAATGGATATTTTCTTTCCTATCATGTCTACAAAGCTACATATGCTCAAATATCTCAATTTAAGCTTTCCTTTTATGATACCTTATAATTACAACTTGAAATCTCTGATATTGTGGAAAACCAAGTAGCAGATCAAGAAGATTTCGATCCTAGATGTGTTGATAATCTAACATGTGAAGCTTATTTGCAAGTTATAAATCCTTCCAAAAAGGCTAGGATCTGAGGTGTTGGAATTAGGCACAAAGAGACAAGACATAGGGGAAACGTTGCCCATATAAGATATGAAATGCTTCTTGAGGAAAGAAATGCAAAGGATGTATGTTGGATTAAAACTAAACTTGAACTATTAGTTACAACTATTCTATTAGATCGATGTTTGTAATTTGTTTTCTATTTTAGGAGAAACTTAAGGAACTTGAACAAATAGTAAATGGATTGAAGAACTCTGTCTCCCAAATAATGACTTGGTATAAAAAATCACAGGTAACTTAGAGTTAGTTGTCTATGTCAATGTCAATGTAATATTTTTTTGACATTGTTGATCTATTTTTTATAGGATGGCGGTATTAATGTTGATTGTGCAGTTGAATACCCTAATTGGACTACTGCAAGTGTCTTACACATGCAAAGTGGCACAAATAGGTCAGGTGTGGGTTGTTTTCACATACAAGACAATACAAGTGGTTGTTCAGAAGTAGGCATGTATCCCAGGAAAAATACTTCACGTGGAGCTAGCTTAGGTAGACTTTCTAGACAAGCCAATTCAAGGGATACTGGAGTAGGTAGGCTTTCCTCACAATAAAATTCAAGGGATAATGGAGTAGGCAATATTTCCACACAAAGCAATTCAAGAGAGAATGAAGTAAGTGGGCTTTCCACACAAGGCAATTGAAGGGAGAATGGAGTAGGTAGGCTTTCCACATAAGGGGTTGAAAGTAGTTCTTTTGTGTTGACTCAAGGTCAATTAGGTCAATGTTGACTCATGTCTAAATTGACTAAACCCTTGTTTTGATGATGACTAACCATTCCACATATTGGTGTCTAATGCTTCGACATTGAGTGATTTCAGATTAGGTTTAGACACACTCCAAATGCCCTAACTTGCGCATATCAAATTGGAGAAAAGACAAGTCAAAATAGCTACAAGTGTGCAATTTGGGATCTCTATGTAAATGACCTTAGAATTGCTTTGTAATCACTTGTAATGATTGTATGACTTGTAATTAAGCTTAGAAAAATTATTGGGACACAAAAATCCATCATTTGTATAGTCAAACGAAAATTCCAAAATACCCATAACAGGGATTTTGTCGGCCGAATTCCAAACTCGGCCGATCCATATATTCTGGAATTTTTGTGAGATTTGGCCGAGTTGCAAACTCAGCCGATTCACGGTTCAGCTGAGTTGCAAACTCAGCCGATTCACAGTTCGGCCGAATTGCCTTTATGGAAACTCGGCCGATCAGACTGTACTGGAATGCAGAAAAAGCAAATCCAACCGTTGGAGATTTTGTTGGGACCCAAAATAGATCCTTTGCAACTTGTAAAATGGCTAGTTTTCGTTCCTAAGTGTTCCCTAAGGCTAAGAGGCATCCCTAACTATAAACAGGACCCCTTGGGCTTCATTCCAAGGTTGAGCATTCATTGCAAACTCTTTGTGAGGTTCTTATTCTATAGTTGAGTGCTTCCTACAGCCTCCTCTCTCTCTAAGCTTAATCACTTGCTTCATCCATTAGAGTGAGTAGGAAATCTGTAAGAGAGCTAGTCCCATTTGTATATTTTATGAAGCTCTCACTTCCACAACCTCCCCATCTCTCCATTTCAATCATGAAGATGAAGGTTCTCTCTCTTAGCCAAGAGAGGTGAAGAAGAACAAGGGAAGGAGTCCCTTGGTGAAGATCAAGGCTGAAGACTTGGAGCTAGAGTGGGTAAGTCCTTGGAGAAGGCAGAAGACTCAAGCTCAAGTGGGTAAGACCTTGGTGGAAAGCTTCTCTGAGTGAAGGTGAAGTCAAAGGCGGAAGATCCATGAAGAGTGGGTAATTCCTACAAGGCCGAAGACTTGTGCAAGAGTGGGTAAGTCCTTGGAGAAGGCCGAAGACTCTTGCAAAGTAGGTAAGTCATTGGTAAGGTTGAAGACTCTTTGTATTGGATAGGTAAGTCCTTTGTTGGGTCATGTATTGTATGTCTTATTAATGAATATAAGAGTGCAATTGTTTGAAGTCCTAGAGGTTGACCTCTCTAGGCAAGTGGACTGACACACTTCTAGTTTGAAGTGTGGAACCACTCTAAATAGCTTGTCTACATGTGTATGCTCAATCTCTCTTATCCTTGCTATGCATGTTTTAGCTGCACTCAAATTACCTATTTAGCAACATTATCTTGCAATATATTTGAAGGTTTAATGAATTTTTTTTAAGTGCTTTCAGCTCTATTCACCCCCCCCTCTAGAGCATCTAAGTCATCCATCTAGGATCCAACAAGTGGTATCAGAGTGGGTCTTCTCCAAGCATACTTCAACAAGTAGGAGAAGATGGGTGACTACCAAGGAGGAAGATTCTCGACCAGCCTTCCAATCTTTGATGGGAGGAATTTCCTCTATTGGAGAAGAAGGCTCCAATTCTACATCCAAGGATTAAGTCTTGAGATGTGGCAAATGGTGAACAGCCCATACACGCTACCAAAGACAAAGATTGAAGAATGGGATGAGGCAACCTTGAAGAAAGCTACCTTGAATGCTAGATCCATGAACATCCTATATGCCTCCATGACTCCCGCCGAGTTCAACCGGATTTCTTCATGTGAAACAGCCTATGAGGTATGGAGAAATCTTTGCATCACTTATGAAGGGACGGATCAAGTGAAGGAAAGCAAAGTCTACATGCTCAAGGGGCTGCGTGAGAACTTCAAGATGGGAAAGGAGGAGAGTATAGCCAACATGTACTCAAGGATCAACACCATTGTAAATGGTCTTGCTATTCTAGGTCATCCTATGTCTAGTGGAGAGATCAACTCAAAGATCCTTAGAACTCTTCCCAAGAGGTGGGAATCCAAGGTGACTTCTATTGAAGAAGCAAGGTCACTTAAAGACATCCCCATTGAAGAGCTCATTGGAAATCTACAAGCACATGAAGCTACACTTGACAAGAGGGAGGAAGTTGAAAGACAAGAGAAGAAAGAGCTAAAGAGAATGAAGAAGGCTGAAATGAAGGCTCAAATTGAAGCTATCATGGAACAAGTCTCTCCATCATCTCAAGCTAAGGAAGATGCCATGTACTCCAAGGGTAAGCTCTATAAAGGCAAGTCCTCCTCCACCCGGTGCTTCACATGTGGAAAGAAGGGTCACTACAAGGAAGATTGCCCACAAGGCAAAAAGACCCATTCTCACAAGAAGAAGGAGAAATGGCACTCAAGCTCAAGCGGCTCCTCCAACTCAAGCCCAAGTGAAGAATCAAGTGAAGAGTCAAGTGGTAGCTCAAGATCTAGTGATAAAGGAGAATGCCATTATGCTCTTATAGCTACTACAAGTGAAGACTCAAGTGAGGTAAATCTAGACTCTTCAGACAAAGAATCTTTAATTGCTATTATTCATGATATTTGTGCCTCTTATAAGTCTTCTAAAAAGAAAAAGAAAAAGCTTGCTAAAATTGTTGATAATTTGCATATAGAACTAGATGATCTTGAATATGCTAATTCTTGCTTGCTTATTGATAAAAATGATTGTCTTAGCCAAGTAGACTCTCTTAAACTTGAAAATGCTAGTTTAATTGATAAGATTAAATTTCTAGAAGCTCAACCTCTCATGCCTAGTTCTAATGAAGAGCATACTTTAATTATTGATTCTCTCATGCATGACATTGATGTTCTTAAATCTGAAAACAAGGACAAAGATTTTGTTTTGCATGAATTAGAAATAGAAAATGCCTCCTTGCTTGCTAAAATCAATGGGCATGAATCTTGTTCTAGTTATACTAATAAAGAGAATGATGTTGCTGCTCTTCATATTGATAGAGATTCTTATTTAACTAAAACTCTTTGCTTAGAAAATGATCTTTTGCATGCTAGAGATAATATCAATCATTTGTCTTCTACTATTTCTTCTCTTAAGCATGATAATGATAGTTTGAGATCATCTTTGCAAAGATTCTTAGTTGGTAAAAAGAGTCTAAATGACATCCTACACCATACTACTAAAAAAATTGGTAGACATGGTTTGGGGTATGATAGTATTCAAGGGAACAACAAAGATAAAGGACCTCTAATATTCCATGGAGAATCCTCTAGTTCCAAGACTATGGGCACATGCAACTATTGCAATGAATTTGGTCATTATGCTACTTGTTGTCCTTTTAGGAAAGCACCCAAGAGCAATAGGACTTGGGTTGCTAAACTAACCCCTCCGGACCAAAAAATATGATTGGGGACCATTTCATCTTTCTTCTTGTAGGTACTTGTAAATGGATTGACTTGAGCTATTAAATTGCAAATTGACTTCTCAATCCACATGAAAGAAGAAAGGTGAGATGTGCAGAGGGTGACAACAAGTGGAATAGCAATGGTAAGCACAAAGGTATTGTTTTATTGCTTACAACCTTTTCTAACTTGTTTTTGTCAAGTTAGTATGCACTATACATATGGTTTTTGAGTCAAAAGTGGCATTTTGTGTTTCTCTTCACACTCTTGCTCAAAAAGTGTTCCTAATGCTTCTATAGTGCATTACTAACTTGCTTAGACATGATTTGGATATGGTTTGTATTTTTAGCATGCCTTTAAATGTGTTTTTATGATATATATGTACCTTTATATATGCATATTGCCATGTTCTAAATTTCCTATCTTGCTTACAACTCTATCTCTCAAATTGCTCTAAATTGGTATATCTATATGTTGCAATTACTTGCTTTGAGTTTTTTTGCAGGTTTTGATGATGATCTCTTTGGATCTCTTGGTTGTGTCTAAAATCGCTTCCGTTGTGCTCTAACTTGCTACATCTATCTAGGTGTAAATCTTGTTTTGATACAACCTTGAGGTTCTTAGGGGTAATCATCTTATGATAAGGATGCATATCTAGTGAGTTATATCCTTTCATGCTTCTTAAATTGCATATCTCTTTGATTGGACATATCTCTACATCTACTCATAGCTTGCTTTATCTTGTGTATCTTTTGATATCTCTTGCTATGATCTAGATCCTACTAGTAGTCCTAACTTGTGAGATCATCTACTAGTAGTTCATATACATGTAGTTCTAGCCCTATTTTTAATTGGCATCTTTGATCATCTATATGTTATGCTTGTATCTTACCTCATACATGCTCAAGTTTGTTCCTTGAATTGCATATCTACTATCTTGAGTTTCTTGCATAACATTGTGATGCAGGGCACATAGAGCTACATTATATGTAGAAATTGGAGTATTTTTGGATTTTATACAGCTTTTGCTCCAGTTTCAGTTTTTGGTGCAAGTATAGTGTTTTTCATGCAGAAATGACCTTCTGAGCAAGGCTCATGGCTTTTCCATGAGCCATGATGGTTTTTGATCAAATCCCATCATCTTGAGGGTCAAAATGACAATTTATTGTTTTTCTGCAGCATTTTATCTTGCATGTTTTGGATTGTTCAAGTATATGCTTTAACTTGCTTTTCTTTCTATGCTTGGACAAGCCCCTATATGTGCTCTTCTACTCTCCTTATATAACTTTTGTTATCTTCTTTCTCTTAACAAGTGGTATTTCTTAGTTTCTTCACACCCCCTACCTTTTTGAAATGACAAAGGGGGAGAAAGATATGTCTTCTTTTGACAACAGGGAGAAGGCATGCCCATGTAAAGGGGAGAAGGTAAATGGGAGAAGACATATATGTGTAGAACATATATGAGTAGAAGACATAGTTTCTATAAATGTTATGAAAGCTAACCATGAAGGAGAAATAGCATCAATTAAGGGGGAGTATGAGAACTCCATGCGCATCAATTGAGGGGGAGCATATGAGCTCAATCCTATTGAAACCCCTAGGTTTCTCCGAAGGCATGATTTTACTTACAAGCTTTCAATACATTTATGGAATGGTTTGTCATCGTCAAAAAGGGGGAGAATGTTGACTCAAGGTCAATTAGGTCAATGTTGACTCACATCTAAATTGACTAAACCCTTGTTTTGATGATGACTAACCATTCCACATATTGGTGTCTAATGCTTTGACATTGAGTGATTTTAGATTAGGTTTAGACACACTCCAAATGCCCTAACTTGCGCATATCAAATTGGAAAAAAGACAAGTCAAAATAGCTACAAGTGTGCAATTTGGGATCTCTATGTAAATGACCTTAGAATTGCTTTGTAATCACTTGTAATGATTGTATGACTTGTAATTAAGCTCAGAAAAATTATTGGGACACAAAAATCCATCATTTGTATAGTCAAACGAAAATTCCAAAACACCCATAACAGGGATTTTGTCGGCCGAATTCCAAACTCGGCCGATCCATATATTCTAGATTTTTTGTGAGATTCGGCCGAGTTGCAAACTTAGTCGATTCATGGTTCGGCCGAGTTGCAAACTCAGCCGATTCACAGTTCGGCCGAATTGCCTTTATGGAAACTCGGCCGATCAGACTGTACTGGAATGCAGAAAAAGCAAATCCAACCGTTGGAGATTTTGTTGGGACCCAAAATAGATCCGTTGCAACTTGTAAAATGGCTAGTTTTCGTTCCTAAGTGTTCCCAAAGGCTAAGAGGCATCCCCAACTATAAATAGGACCCCTTGGGCTTCATTCTAAGGTTGAGCATTCATTGCAAACTCTTTGTGAGGTTCCTATTCTATAGTTGAGTGCTTCCTACAGCCTCCTCTCTCTCTCTAAGCTTAATCACTTGCTTCATCCATTAGAGTGAGTAGGAAATTTGTAAGAGAGCTAGTCCCATTTGTATATCTTGTGAAGCTCTCACTTCCACAACCTCCCCATCTCTCCATTTCAATCATGAAGATGAAGGTTCTCTCTCTTAGCCAAGAGAGGTGAAGAAGAACAAGGGAAGGAGTCCCTTGGTGAAGATCAAGGTTGAAGACTTGGAGCTAGAGTGGGTAAATCCTTGGAGAAGGCAGAAGACTCAAGCTCAAGTGGGTAAGACCTTGGTGGAAAGCTTCTCCAAGTGAAGGTGAAGTCAAATGCGGAAGATCCATGAAGAGTGGGTAATTCCTACAAGGCCAAAGACTTGTGTAAGAGTGGGTAAGTCCTTGGAGAAGGTCGAAGACTCTTGCAAAGTAGGTAAGTCCTTGGTAAGGTTGAAGACTCTTTGTATTGGATAGGTAAGTCCTTTGTTGGGTCATGTATTGTATGTCTTATTAATGAATATAAGAGTGCAATTGTTTGAAGTCCTAGAGGTTGACCTCTCTAGGCAAGTGGACTGACACACTTCTAGTTTGAAGTGTGGAACCACTCTAAATAGCTTGTCTACATGTGTATGCTCAATCTCTCTTATCCTTGCTATGCATGTTTTAGTTGCACTCAAATTACCTATTTAGCAACCTTATCTTGCAATATATTTGAAGGTTTAATGAATTTTGTTTAAGTGCTTTCAGCTCTATTCACTCCCCCCCTCTAGAGCATCTAAGTCATCCATCTAGGATCCAACATTTTGGAGTCATGGCTCCCATGCAAAGTGCTAGCAATGGACATCTACTAATCTTTCAGCCACAGGTACTTCATAACAGCTAGAGATTATTTTTTATATTCATACACATAAGAATATTAATGTGTATACTTTATCAAAGGCTATAGTTGAAAGTTTGTGCCCTACTTTTGGTAATAATCCACAAAGTTGTCCTCAAATGTAGAACACGCAAAGCACATCGTCATCAGTGTCTTTCACACCAAGAGCTCAATGTTTAAATGAGGTATTTAATATTATATTTTCTCTCTTGTGTTTAATATTAGTTTTATATTCTTGTTCACACTTTTGATTCGGGTGCTTGATTAACACTTAGTTCTTGGTATGATGAAAGCAATGATATTCCCATACTATGGTGGCCGAAGAGCAACATTTATGTAGCCATAGATATTCCTCCTTACAGGGGTTAGTTTTTCTAAATTCCCTCCTCAACACATTGCACTACACACCTGAATTATCTATACAGATAATTGTGTTGTGCATGGACGGATAGTCCAGATGTCCTCCACACTAACTACTATAACAATGGAATTGCTTGCAACTTTAGTATGTTTGTCATGACCCCTTGGTCAGTATGTGATAGACATAGTTCTGGAGATTGAGAATACCTTCTATATGATCCCATGGGTTTCTCAAGGTATTAAGCTGAATTGCCGATACTTCCTCTGCAACAACATCCACCTCACAATCTATATGGTTTAGCCTGGCTTTTGGCTGCGAGCAAACTGACTTAAACTCATTACTATGTCCATCTGGTTGTTACATGCATCCATTTGTTGTTACGACAAAGGATCATATGGGATTGTGGATGGTGTGCCACGCTGTCTTAACAAGCATGACCTACGCATCCATTGGGTTGTTTTTCAGATTAGATAAATGGCATGCTTGTGAAATAGTCTCTATGCTAAATTAAATATACATTGGGCATATTTGGTCCTCGTCGTCCTTTTTTGGTGATGGACACACCTTCAAAATCTAAATTTTCCCATTTAACATATTTGTGTACATATATTTCATGACTTTATAAGTACTTTTTCTCTCATATAAATCAATATTCTTTATATACACACATATATGGTCCCAACCCACTACGTTGTGTGAGATGCAAACTTTTTTTATCAATTTCAACTGCTTTTGACTGATATTCTCTCTTTTCCATATTGCTTCCCTACCCCTAGACAAGCCACATCGTTCTTTGTCATTTTCAGCTATTTTGGACTGACTTTCTCCATCTTATATAGCTCCTTATCACGTTTCCTTCCTCTCTCAACTGATTGATTTCTCTCTAAACTCAGCTTCTATTTTCCTTTCGACAATGATGCACAAATCCACAGTTTACTCTTCACTAAGTTTTTTGGTTTAGAAATCTTTTCCATTGATTCCTTCAACAAAACAACTTTCTGAAGCATTAAGTGAGTAATAATCTATAAAATTTGCACTCTCGAAGTTTGTACTCGTGGCCTTATAGTGCACTAGGATGTTTATTGTACCATCAATGTACCACCATATGCATCAATCCCCTTCATCCTCTTAGTTAACAGTACATGAAGTTTGATGGGTGTTGTAGGCAATTCACCACTTTGTGTTTGTGGATAAGAGGACGATCACTAGAGATAGTGCACATGAAAGGAGCAGAGCTGTAGATATATGGGTAACTTATTAGATGGGTAGTCCAATTTCTTCTATATATTAAGAAACCATTGATTATAGGCAATACACAACACTCTAATATTAATAGCAAGTCAAATATGCCCATTTATACAATGGAGATCTAAGAGTTTCAGCATTTCCTTATATATAATAGTAGTTGTACACACCATGGAAATTTTTGTTTTTGGTAACATTTAGGTCGCTCTTCAACCATGAAGCACTCTAGTGGTTTGATCTTTATTGCTGACCTCTTATTTTCATACTTAACAAGAATAATATGAAAAGACTGAATGTATTCAGAAACAATGAGAACTTAATTTAGAATCTCTACAACGTCTTAGAGATTATTATAAGCACAACACAAGCACAAGTTTCTTTGATCTAATGCCATCAATTCTTTATCTGCAATGTTCAACATCTGTTTAAACAAGTTTTCTCAAAAATTAGTAATCTATATCATTTGAAAATGAGTCTTCAACGGACTACAATATATCTAAGGATCCTTTTTTCCTTGTCTTATAGCTGAATGTGGCTAAATTGAAAAGAAAAAAAAACATCTCTTCCTTTAGGATTTCTTTTGGTGCTCATAACGTTGAACCTCTTACTAGACTCCATAACTAAACTGGTTCTAGAGAAAGCATGTAGAGAGACCCATCACAACAACTAACTGAATGAAAGTTAGCATGATGAAGCCTCCAACTTTTCAATATGAATAAGCATGAATTCATGAAAAACTAGCTTTAAAATAACATCAACAACAACAACTTATTCTAACTCCAGTTTCATTCAAGTTGCTAAATGGAATTTAGCATCTGGTGGTTGATCAATTGAAAGTGGACATCTCTCATATATTGGCACTACAACAGTTGAAATATATGCATAGTCTAAGATACTTTGGATGGTGTGCTCATATTTTTTGACTCCCATAGATCCGAAATGCACTGAGTGGACAAACTTCATGAATAGTCATAAATAAGAACTCTACCGTGTGTGCTCAGAGTGGAAAGACTTCATGAGTATCCAACTTGTCAACTGATATCAGATACTTAGTACTATTAGATTATACCTTTTTACTAGTCGATGTCCTCAACCAGTCAATTGTTAAAGCATCCATTTGGTGATAGAATCATCTTTTTTCATATCCCATTCTCTTTCAGTTCGACCAAATGATACTTGACAATGGTAGAATTAATGTTTATAATATTGATTATTTTCATTGTTGCTTTATACACATGACTTAGTATTATCTGAATTTGGAAGATGGGATTAGATAAATTGTAGATAAGATCTTTTTAACTGAGCTTCCTTATTTTTTCTTAACTCTTAGATTGACATTTCATTGTCCTCTCAAAATCTTTTTATTTATTATCTGAAAATTGAAATTTAAAATTTCTAACAATTGAATGGTTGGCTGATTTTTATTATTTATATTGACAGGGTAGAATTTCTTCCAAAGATGGATTTGGATGCTCAGTACACCTTGGTTTTGGCCAAAATCATATGATAAGGGTAAGTTCATTTGTGTACTATGCATTATTTTATTTATCAGCCTTTCAATTTCTATTAATGTAACAATTTGTGTGAATTTTAGGATCACAATAATCAAGGAGCTAATCATATGAGGTCTGGCTTTGATGAATAGAATCACACCATTGAAAGGACTTTGAAGACATTATAGCTCTTAGGATGCAAATTTTATATTTATCACACAATGTTTCAGACATGAGATGTTGATTGTTATCAACATAAAATTTTATATTTTTTCATGTATATCTATTAACATTGATCATGCAATGTATGGATAATATTTTAGTTTCAATAATAAATGTTGGTTTGTGGTGATTTTACATTCATGTGTGTTATTTTGGTGTTTAAATGTTCTTATGATGTCATGTGAATTTTATGAATATTGATTGAAATTTATATACAAAATTTTCATCTAAAATTCATATTTTCTAGAGTAACAAATACATAAAAATTAATAAATCAAACAATAATAAATAAAATATTGTCCACTAATCCATGATAAATATATTGGTGAATGATTTCAGTTTCCTAAAAAATGTATTACGAAGAAAAATTGACCACCACAATTGTATTCATGAGGACCACATAGGTCCTCAAAAATAATATTAATGAAGACAATAGCCCCTAAAAAATGCATTTTTCATGGCGTCAAGTCCCTAAAAATGTATTTATGAGAATTAAACAAACCCTCAAAAATGTTTTCTTGAAGGCTGAATAGTCCCTCATAATAACATTTTAGAGGGTCAACTGGTCCTTGACAACTGTATTTTTTAGGGTCACCGGTATTTGTCACGAGGGTTCTCTTCACAGACCATTTGTGAGGGTTGGGCCCACAACTGTTCCTTTTTGTATGGGCATGTAGAGAGGAGTTTGTCACGGGAATGATCTGTAAAGGAAGACTATTTTTTGTAGTGCCATACAATCAAGTAGTTTGACTTATATGTAGAGAGAGAAGGTGCACAAATGGTGAGAGAGATAAATCAAAGTTGTAACATTAAGAAAAGTAGTCATCGCCGCATCAAAGTAACTTTCACAGTAGATCATTAAGACAGAATTACCAACCGGCCATAGAAGAAAGCGAGAAGAGTCTGTGTTTCTTGATATCGTGCATTTCCCAATATGTCTGCACGGCCCACAACAAAGTTATGTCTACAATATATATATATATATATATATATATATATATATATATATATATATATATATATATATATATGGGCTCCGATCTCCAAACCACGAATTAATCCCGATTTAATCATGTGCGGAAGCAATCGGTAAACAGCGGAAGACAAAAATCACGGGAAATTAAAACTTTTCGAGACAAGAGCCTGAAACCACAAACCTTTTCCATGGAAAAAGGATTTAACTGTTTACATCACTGACAATTACTTCTTGAGTAATTATATACAACATGATACCAAAACTCTCAAGAATTCATACTCCAAAACACTCCAGGACCTGAGAGTACAGAGGACACATAGGACTTGACTCTAACTACACCATGAAGCAGGCTAGATCTCCACCTGAGATATTTACTGCTCCTGATGCTGTTGTTGCTGGGATTGTTCACCTGAGTTCTTGTTCCTTCGTCTTCGACGACCACCTAAAAAGTAGAAGTCTACGGGGTGAGACAATTATACATAATTGCCCCAGCGAGAGTTATAACTCTCCACTAGGCTTTATAAGCAAAGCAAGGAATAACTAAAGCAATAAGAGCCTTCAAGATATTCACTGGCAGTTCTGATGATAAGCAAGAGTTCAATCAATATTAAAATATGAGAACATCTATGCTATTCAAGGTAACATCAATCAAATAACTCGTAATTAACTCTAACAGATATACTACGCTATTGTTTATGTTTTTCAAACATTATTATGCCCTGTGGAGATGAGGCATACCACTCATACTCCAACTGATCGCTAAGAAGTCACATCAGTATCATACATAGGTCATTAAGAGAGCCGGATTCTTATGACCTCATCTTCCTCAGTCAGTTAGAGGATTGATTGTTTGACATCTGGCGGGATGTCTTTATAATAGCTCACCAGGGTAATCTGGTCCTTCGCTATTTTTAGAGTTACAGTGGCATTCTGTACTCTCTTCACTATCGGAAGATTTCTTGTTTATCTTTCACCGATACGGTATTTGTGTCTTTAAGGGAGTGTAGATATACATCTCACCTTTAGGACTTTATGGTGGGGTCTGATGGACTACTAGAATCTACATCATCCTCTCACCTTTTCTTTTATAGTGAAGGTATGACAGACTACAAGAATCTACATCAAATACCTACACTAGGATGTAAGGTTCTACACATCCATGTACCCCACATACTCAAAAGTATGTGATCCAGGAGTTCCCTGAGGAAAACCTGTTTCACCATCATTTAGACTCTGACAATGATGGATCTATGATCAGGGCTCTACATTTCACTTGATTAGTTAGGTACATTCAGTATTCATATCATCATACAAAAACATTAGCATCACAGCTATATATGAGAATACTAAAATGTAGCAGGCCTAACTCATTTCAATTACCAGTTCTCAATTATCTCATCACAAGTCATCTGTCAAGCATGACCTTGATGGTGTTTATGGCTCTTACAGCCCATAAATCACAAAAGATGTCACTTAGCAGTGCATCAAGATGATTCACTATTCATAAAGCTTAAGACATGCTTTCAATGAATATAACATGGTATTTCATAGCTGGGTATGACCATTATCTCATAATAACCTGCATAGTTAGTTCAACAGATAATAGTAAACAATTCAACAATTTAGGGTTTACTATTCATCTTTCAAGTCATCACCCTAAAATTAGGGTTTACTATTCACACCATGGTGAATGGTACTCATTACATCATCATGTAAGAGAAACATCATCATTAAGACTCTTAATTAAGATTAAGATCCATTAGATATCATATTTAGGGTTTCCATGACCTCACATAGGTGGGTCATTCCCTAATCATGCACACTCATGTGTATTTGAAGTATCTCACTTGAGTTTCCACCTTAAAAAGGGTACTTTCTCTCTCTAGGATACTTTCTCTCTCTTGGAATACTTTCTCTCTCCTCTCACTAGTAGATGGTGATGACACCACTCTAGATTAGGTTGGGTTAAGTCCTCATTGTCTTACATAAGCCAAAACATCATCATCATGTGATTAGGGTTTGATTAGAACAAGGTTTTACCTCTTTAGACCCCTCAAGGGTATTTTGGTAATTTGCCTCATGATCACCATCATGGGTCAACTCACTAATCACTTAGTCCCTTAATGACCTAGGTTACCATTAGGGTTTAGATTAGATCACCATTGAACTAATTACACCATCAATTGATTAAGTACAAACCACCATGTACACCTTCAAACGGTTTCAACCTTCAAACGGTTTCAACCACCAAACGGTCTTGAAACCGTTTGGTCTCAAACGGTCTTGAGACCGTTTGCTCCAAACAGTCTTGAGACCGTTTGGATGTGTTGACCGTTTGGAAGAGTTGACCTTCCAAACCGTTTGGAGCTCAATCGGTTTGAAACCGTTTGATCAAATCAACTTGAGATCGATTGGACCAAACGACCCTGAGATCGTTTGAGCCCAAACGGTCTTGAGACCGTTTGGCCTCAAACGGTCTTGAGACCGTTTGGATCCAAACGGTCTTGAGACCGTTTGGTCCAAATGGGCTCAAACCGTTTGGACCTCCAAAGTGGTTCAAAAGTTACAATTGGTCATGGATATGTATGTTGAACCCCTCAATTAACCAAATCCATGATAACCACTTATAAATTGAGTTAATTAGGATGAACCTTAATCACTTGGACACCAAGTTGACCCTCAATTGAAAGCCAATTAGGGTTGAATCCTTCTCAATTAGGGTTTCAAATCGGATGGTCATCAATATTCAACAATGTGAATCAATTCAAGGTTGAACCTATCAATTGACCTCCAATTGGGCTCAAACTTGGACCAAACGGTCTTGAGGTCGTTTGGATATCCTCCAAACGGTCTTGAGACCGTTTGCCCAAAGTTTGACCAAAAACCAAGTCGTTTGGACTAGGGTTGAACTCCAATTAGGTCTAAAATCAGTATTTGTATCAATTCATCAACTTATTGCGATTGGACCTTCAAACCATTAGATTATCTCAACCCTAGACCTCCAAACGGTCTTGGGTTGTGCCCAAACGGTCTTGAGACCGTTTGGATGAGTTCCAAACGGTCTTGAGACCGTTTGCCCATCCATCCTTTGGACTCTAGTGAAAATTCATCAAGGTTTGATCTATAGAGTTGATCATCACATCAATACTTAATTGCAATATGGTTTGGTGCCTTTGGACCTTCAATTGATCAACTATACTTGACCCCAGACCTCCAAACGGTCTTGGGGTGACCCCCAAACGGTCTTGAGACCGTTTGGGTGATTCCCAAACGGTCTTGAAACCGTTTGGGCTAATCAACCCAAAATCTCAACTTAACTCATTGGAATTTCAGCACTGTTTTCAATTAGGGTTTGCCTAATTGAATAGCCTTCAACTCATGATTCCTTGGGAGTTAATCCCTCAAATTCGGTGAGTCATTATATCACACCATTAGGAACAGTAATCCCAAACGGTCAACGCTTGGTCAACGCACTCAAACGGTCTTGAGACCGTTTGCCCAAAAAGTTCAATTAAATCAGATTGAAAATCAGCACTTAATCCAATTAGGTTTCCCTAATTGATTGGGCTTCAACTCATGATTCCTTTGGAGTTAATCCCTCAAATTCGGAGGGTTATTAATAAACATAATTATGAACAGGAATACCAAACGGTCAATGCTTGGTCAACCATCTCAAACGGTCTTGAAACCGTTTGCTCAACCAGGTCAAGTTAATCAGGTTGAAAATCAGCACATAATTCAATTGGTTTTGCTAATTTATTTGCTCATAACTCACGATTCTTTTGGAGTTAACCTCTCAAATTTTGTGGGTGATTAACCTACATAATTATGAACAAGATTCCCAAACGGTCTTTGCTTGGTCAACGGGACCAAACGGTCTTGAAGACCGTTTGCCCTCAAACGACCCTGAAACCGTTTGCCCACCAAACGGTTTGAAACCGTTTTGAGCAATAGGTGGAGGTCGTTTGATAAAGTGAAAAACCGTGGATAAGCATATAAATTAACGCCCTTATCTTCTACCTTGAGAACAGTAGCAGTTCTTCACGATTTTGCTTGCAAGGATGCAAGGAAAGATAGGGAAGAAGAAGAACTAGCAACTATATGCATAGAAAAGGATGTATAATCAAGCATGAAGTTTAGAGTTATAAAACCCGCCTAAAGGTTGATCTTAGAGCTCCAAGCCTTCAAGCTCCAAGCTTTAATGGCGTCCTTGAGCTTCCACAACTTGGTCAGAGGTGAATTCTCCAAGGAAACGTTGCTTTGGTCGGCTAGAACAAGAAGACTAAGTAAGCTAACCATAAAACCAACCTTAGAAAGTGAATTCCTCCATGAATTCGAGCTTAGAAGGTGGGGTTCTCTTACCTAGAACAGGTTGGTCGTCCCCCCTGAGCTCCAGAGCTGTCCTTGGTCGTTTGAGAAAGAAAGGAAGAGAAGTGAAGGAAAGAAAATTCGTTCACTTAATTACAAGGGAAAAGGGCTTATATACTTTAGCCTCTTTTACACCCTAAGGACCTCTCAAGATTGGAAATCACATCTAGGTCCCTCCTTGCTCAAGGGCACGACCAAACCTACCTATACTTATGCAAATCTCATGAAATCTCAAGATCTAAGGGTAAAGGAATCCAACCTTCAACTAGGGTACACTCATGAAAGGGTTTTAGGCCCATTTTAGGTGATTTCTATCACAAAGATCATTTTTCCCATCTGATTATTAAATGATGTATCCCTTTCATCATTTCTACTCTAAATGATGACAAGAGTCATAAAAGATGTTCTAGATGGTGAAAATTACAATTTGGACCCCTCAATTTGGGTAAATTGCACTTTACCCCAAATTAGGGTTTCTAAGCATGGGAATTGCTTCCACAGCTGCACCTTGGTGCTCAAGCTTGGGAAATCCCTCAAACTTTACCATAACCATTCTCATGATGTTTCAACATCAAAGGAACATCTTATCTTGTGAATTTTGCAAGTTCAACCCTTAAACTGGGTAATTTGCACATAGGTCCCTGCATACAACACAATGCTACAACTTTATACAAAAAGGAGCAAAATTGAAAGTAAATGTTCCTGAGGAACTTAATTACATGCCAGGGAGTGTTCACAAGTATATTAATTACATATTTAGGCAAAACTTCCAGGGTTAGGTCATAACCCAGGTCAGGGGTGTTACAAATTCTTTACCCCTTCAAAAGGATTTCGTCCCCGAAATCGATAAAGCATATTATAAGAAAAGAGCAGGATATTTTCTTCTCATTTCACCTTCTAGTTCCCAGGTGGCTTCTTCAACACCACGATGGTTCCAGAGGACTTTTACAAGGCTTATATCCTTCTTCTTTAACTTTTTAGTTCTGTTATCGAGGATTGACACTGGTCCCTCCTCATACGTTATATCTTCATTCAATTCTACCTCCATAGGTTGTAGAACTGACTCGGTATCTGGATGACATTTCCTCAGCATGGAAATGTGAAACACAGGGTGCAGCTTCTGCAACTCTAGAGGTAACTCTAGTCTATAGGCCACCTTTCCAACTTTTTCAACAATTGGATAAGGTCCCAAAAATCTAGGAGCTAACTTTCCTTTCTTCCCAAAACGAAGGACTCCTTTCCAAGGTGAGACCTTGAGATACACTCTGTCTCCATCCTGGAATTCTAGGGGTCTACGACGTTTATCGGCATATGATTTCTGTCTATCTTGTGCAGTCTTAAGCTGTTGTTGTATAACTTTAATCTTTTCTGTAGTTTGCTGCACAAGATCAGGGCCTAATAACTGGTGCTCACCAGTTTCATACCAACACAAGGGTGATCTACAACGTCTGCCATATAAGGCTTCATATGGTGCCATATCAATGCTATGTTGATAGCTATTGTTATAGGCAAACTCTATCAAGCTTAGATGTAGATCCCAACTCCCGGTAAACTGGAGAACACATGCTCTCAACAGATCTTCTAAGGTCTGTATAGTCCTTTCTGACTGTCCATCAGTTTGAGGATGAAAGGCTGTACTAAACCTTAACTTGGTGCCTAGGGCTCTGTGTAACTGTTCCCAAAAGCGACTTGTAAACTGGGGACCTCTGTCAGAAACTATAGTGACAGGAACTCCGTGCAAACGCACTATCTCTTGGACATATATCTGGGATAACCTTTCAGTAGTATAGGTTGTTTTGACAGGTAAGAAATGCGTTGTCTTTGTCAACCTATCAACAAATACCCAAATGGAATCATGTCCTTTGTTTGTCCTGGGTAGGCCAACAACAAAGTCCATGGTTACATGGTCCCACTTCCACTGTGGTATGGGTAAGGGTTGCATTGTCCCTGCAGGTTTCTGGTGTTCAGCCTTGACCTGCTGACACACAGGACACCTCAGAACAAACTCAGCTACATCCTTCTTCATCCCAGGCCACCAATACATATCTTTCAAGTTTCGATACATCTTGGTGCTCCCTGGATGCATAGCATACATCGAAGAATGAGCTTCTTCCAGGACTAACTTCCTCAGGTCGTCCACATCTGGCACTATCATCCTTCCATGATAGCATGCCACCTGGTCATCTGACTCATGAAAACCTTCTCGCTTCTCATTTCCAAACTCAAATCTAATCTGCTGTACAGAAACATCTACTTGTTGTGCCTCCTTTATCTGCTCTCTTAAGGTAGGTTTAATCTGCATCTCAGCTAACAGACCAGCTAACAATGATACCTTCAACTGCACATTGTCATGCCTTAAAGAGATAAGCATATCTCTTCTAGAGCATACTAAGGAACTTAGTTGTGCCCTATCCATGGTTGATGTTGTTGATTTCCTACTCAAGGCATCTGCAACCACATTGGCCTTGCCCGGATGGTAATCAATCGTACAATCGTAGTCCTTGATTAACTCCATCCAGCGACGTTGCCTCATATTAAGCTCATGCTGAGTGAAGATGTACTTAAGGTTCTTGTGGTCTGTGAAAATCTGGAAAGTTTCTCCGTAGAGATAATGTCTCCAGATTTTCAAAGCATGGACCACAGCAGCTAACTCCAGATCGTGTGTCGGATAATTCTCTTCGTGTTTCTTAAGCTGCCGGGAAGCAAAAGAAATCACTTGGTTATCCTGCATCAACACACATCCAAGTCCATTCTTGGAGGCATCACAAAAGATTATATATTCCTTTCCTTGCTCAGGTAACACAAGCACAGGTGCACTTGTCAACCTCTCCTTCAATAGCTGAAAAGACTGTTGACACTTATCACTCCAAGCAAAAGGAACATCCTTCCGGGTTAACTTGGTCAAAGGTAAGGCTATAGAACTGAAATTTTTAATAAACCTTCGATAATAACCAGCTAACCCCAAGAAACTTCTAATCTCCGTCGGTGTCTTCGGTTGTTCCCACTGCAGAACAGACTCTATCTTTGCAGGGTCAACACGAATTCCCGAGGCAGATACCACATGTCCAAGGAAGGATACTTCAGATAACCAAAACTCACACTTGCTAAACTTAGCGTATAGCTTATGCTCTCTTAGCAAGGTCAAAGTCTGGCGAAGGTGTTGCTCATGCTGCTGAGCATCCTTACTATAAATCAGTATGTCATCTATGAAGACGACAACACACTGATCAAGGAAAGGTCGAAAGACTCTATTCATGAGTTCCATGAATGCAGCCGGTGCATTGGTTAGTCCAAACGACATGACCGTGAACTCATAGTGACCATATCTTGTCCTAAAGGCAGACTTAGATATGTCACTGTCCTTAATGCGGAGTTGATGATATCCAGACCTTAAGTCTATCTTAGAAAAGACTGTTGCACCACGCAACTGGTCGAAAAGATCATCAATCCTCGGCAAAGGATATTTATTCTTTATCGTTACTTTATTGAGTTGTCTATAATCAATGCACAACCGCATCGATCCATCTTTCTTTTTAACAAACAAAACCGGAGCACCCCAAGGTGAGGTACTCGGTCGGATGAAACCCTTCTCAAGTAACTCTTGAAGCTGTTTCTTGAGTTCTGCCATCTCAGCAGGCGCCATCCTATACGGAGTCTGGGCTATGGGTTTCGTATCTGGGACCAAATTGATCTCAAAATCAATTTCCCGGGGTGGTGGTATACCAGGAAGTTCCTCGGGAAACACATCCTCGAATTCCCTGACTATCGGAACTTCAGCAGGGTTGGAACTCTCCTTGGTAACATCTACCACATGGGCTAAGAATGCGTAGCATCCTTGCCTCATCAACTTATCAGCAACCATAGCTGATACAAGACAGGTGGGCAGAATCTTTCTTTCACCTTGAAAGATCCATGTGTTGCTTTCATCAGCAAACACTGCCAGCTTGGATTCACAATCCAAGACAACTCGATACTTTTCCAAGTTATCCATCCCTAGGATTATATCAAATCCTTGCATATCAAGCGGTATGAGATCCACTTGAATGCGATGCTTAGAAAATAAAAGTACGCAAGGAGAGCATACTTCTTGCAGAACAGCAGACCCACTCAACGGAGTCTCCAACAACAACTTATCTGCCCTATGACTAGTTGTCATATTGCAGTTACGAATCACTCTTCGAGAGATGAAAGAGTGCGTAGCACCCGGGTCAATCAGAACAGATACTACACAAGATTTAGACATATCAGAATATAAAAGTTCCATCTGACCTGTCACCACTTGTGGATTGACCACTGCTTCTGGTGGGTTCATAGCATAGAACCTTGCTGTAGCCTGCTGTTGAGGTGGTGCTGATGATCCAGCTTGAGACGCTTGTCCACGTCCTCGAGCTGCTCCTTGATGTTGTCTATTCTGAGATCCCTGTCGATTCTGTCTCGGGGTTTGTTGTGTCACACCGACAGCCCTAGAACGACAATCCTTCATCAAGTGTCCCACCTTACCACAGTTGTAGCAACTCTTTTCCTGTTGCTGTGGTCTGGGTGGTCCAGTAACTGACACAGATGCAGAACTGTGCGTCCCTTGAAGCGGTTGACTTCGTCCTCTACCTCTGCTTGGTGTCCATTGAGTTTGAAAACTCGATCTGGGTGGCGGAGGGTTAGGTGCAGAGAATCTAGGTTTCTTGGAATCCCTAGATGAAGAACCCTGGAACTGTGGATATCTTTTATGGGTTTGTCTTTTCTCAACTACAGATCTCTCTATCCTTCGGACTGACTCAATGAAGGTAGAGAATCTCTCTCGGTTCTCTAAGGCAGACACTGGGGTAGACATGTCAGCATTCAACCCCTTCTCAAACCTTCTGATTCTTTCTTCTTCTGTGGCAGCCATGTGCGGACAAAATCGCAACAGCTCCATGAACTTAGCTTCGTACTCGCTAATGTTCATAATACCCTGTCTCAGTCTCTCAAACTGAGAGATCTTCTCGTCTAGGAAGGTCTTGGGAAAATATCTATTGATAAATTCCCGACGAAACTCTTCCCATGAGAACTCTACCCCAGGTATCTTCTGCTCTTCCATGTTCCACCAGTGACCAGCACTTCCTTTGAGAAGATAGACAGCATGT
The DNA here is from genome assembly GCA_963693085.1 of Alisma plantago-aquatica. NCBI lineage: Eukaryota > Viridiplantae > Streptophyta > Magnoliopsida > Alismatales > Alismataceae > Alisma > Alisma plantago-aquatica. Next base: position 443,714,359 of record OY856415.1, read on the forward strand.
CTAACCTTCTCAGCTTCAGGGATGTTGAGGATCCTGAAAGCCTTCTCCAGCTCTGTCAACCACAGATCAGCATCTGCGGGGTCAGCAGTCCCATGGTACTCGGTAGCCCCGACACGACGTAGTCGCTCGAACGTCTTCCCGATACCTTGCCCCTCAGGCTGGGCAGGTACCCTAGGTGCAGGCATAGGCAACCTGTCGGTTATGTGTGTCATGGCAGTCATAAACTGCCCAAACATTGTCTGGACTGCTGGGTTACCCATGTCATCTGGATCAAACTGGGGTGGCTCTCTAGGTTGTTCTGGTACAGGCTGTTCCAATGCTGGTACTCCTGCACCACCTTGAGGTGCACTAGCACTACTTTCTTCCACATTCTCATCATGTGGCTCTGACATCTTAAGTATCTTCTTCTCCTGAGGAGTAGAAGATTCTATTAGATAAGGAAGGAATACTAAAGATAGACTCGACTTCCTAAGTCCTATGCCTCTGTAGACTCGAATGAACCTGGAGCTCTGATACCACTTAATTGTGGGCTCCGATCTCCAAACCACGAATTAATCCCGATTTAATCATGTGCGGAAGCAATCGGTAAACAGCGGAAGACAAAAATCACGGGAAATTAAAACTTTTCGAGACAAGAGCCTGAAACCACAAACCTTTTCCATAGAAAAAGGATTTAACTGTTCACATCACTGACAATTACTTCTTGAGTAATTATATACAACATGATACCAAAACTCTCAAGAATTCATACTCCAAAACACTCCAGGACCTGAGAGTACAGAGGACACATAGGACTTGACTCTAACTACACCATGAAGCAGGCTAGATCTCCACCTGAGATATTTACTGCTCCTGATGCTGCTGTTGCTGGGATTGTTCACCTGAGTTCTTGTTCCTTCGTCTTCGACGACCACCTAAAAAGTAGAAGTCTACGGGGTGAGACAATTATACATAATTGCCCCAGCGAGAGTTATAACTCTCCACTAGGCTTTATAAGCAAAGCAAGGAATAACTAAAGCAATAAGAGCCTTCAAGATATTCACTGGCAGTTCTGATGATAAGCAAGAGTTCAATCAATATTAAAATATGAGAACATCTATGCTATTCAAGGTAACATCAATCAAATAACTCGTAATTAACTCTAACAGATATACTACGCTATTGTTTATGTTTTTCAAACATTATTATGCCCTGTGGAGATGAGGCATACCACTCATACTCCAACTGATCGCTAAGAAGTCACATCAGTATCATACATAGGTCATTAAGAGAGCCGGATTCTTATGACCTCATCTTCCTCAGTCAGTTAGAGGATTGATTGTTTGACATCTGGCGGGATGTCTTTATAATAGCTCACCAGGGTACTCTGGTCCTTCGCTATTTTTAGAGTTACAGTGGCATTCTGTACTCTCTTCACTATCGGAAGATTTCTTGTTTATCTTTCACCGATACGGTATTTGTGTCTTTAAGGGAGTGTAGATATACATCTCACCTTTAGGACTTTATGGTGGGGTCTGATGGACTACTAGAATCTACATCATCCTCTCACCTTTTCTTTTATAGTGAAGGTATGACGGACTACAAGAATCTACATCAAATACCTACACTAGGATGTAAGGTTCTACACATCCATGTACCCCACATACTCAAAAGTATGTGATCCAGGAGTTCCCTGAGGAAAACCTGTTTCACCATCATTTAGACTCTGACAATGATGGATCTATGATCAGGGCTCTACATTTCACTTGATTAGTTAGGTACATTCAGTATTCATATCATCATACAAAAACATTAGCATCACAGCTATATATGAGAATACTAAAATGTAGCAGGCCTAACTCATTTCAATTACCAGTTCTCAATTATCTCATCACAAGTCATCTGTCAAGCATGACCTTGATGGTGTTTATGGCTCTTACAGCCCATAAATCACAAAAGATGTCACTTAGCAGTGCATCAAGATGATTCACTATTCATAAAGCTTAAGACACGCTTTCAATGAATATAACATGGTATTTCATACCTGGGTATGACCATTATCTCATAATAACCTGCATAGTTAGTTCAACAGATAATAGTAAACAATTCAACAATTTAGGGTTTACTATTCATCTTTCAAGTCATCACCCTAAAATTAGGGTTTACTATTCACACCATGGTGAATGGTACTCATTACATCATCATGTAAGAGAAACATCATCATTAAGACTCTTAATTAAGATTAAGATCAATTAGATATCATATTTAGGGTTTCCATGACCTCACATAGGTGGGTCATTCCCTAATCATGCACACTCATGTGTATTTGAAGTATCTCACTTGAGTTTCCACCTTAAAAAGGGTACTTTCTCTCTCTAGGATACTTTCTCTCTTGGAATACTTTCTCTCTCCTCTCACTAGTAGATGGTGATGACACCACTCTAGATTAGGTTGGGTTAAGTCCTCATTGACTTACATAAGCCAAAACATCATCATCATGTGATTAGGGTTTGATTAGAACAAGGTTTTACCTCTTTAGACCCCTCAAGGGTATTTTGGTAATTTGCCTCATGATCACCATCATGGGTCAACTCACTAATCACTTAGTCCCTTAATGACCTAGGTTACCATTAGGGTTTAGATTAGATCACCATTGAACTAATTACACCATCAATTGATTAAGTACAAACCACCATGTACACCTTCAAACGGTTTCAACCTTCAAACGGTTTCAACCACCAAACGGTCTTGAAACCGTTTGGTCTCAAACGGTCTTGAGACCGTTTGCTCCAAACGGTCTTGAGACCGTTTGCTCCAAACGGTCTTGAGACCGTTTGGATGTGTTGACCGTTTGGAAGAGTTGACCTTCCAAACTGTTTGGAGCTCAATCGGTTTGAAACCGTTTGATCAAATCAACTTGAGATCGATTGGACCAAACGACCCTGAGATCGTTTGAGCCCAAACGGTCTTGAGACCGTTTGGCCTCAAACGGTCTTGAGACCGTTTGGATCCAAACGGTCTTGAGACCGTTTGGTCCAAATGGGCTCAAACCGTTTGGACCTCCAAAGTGGTTCAAAAGTTACAATTGGTCATGGATATGTATGTTGAACCCCTCAATTAACCAAATCCATGATAACCACTTATAAATTGAGTTAATTAGGATGAACCTTAATCACTTGGACACCAAGTTGACCCTCAATTGAAAGCCAATTAGGGTTGAATCCTTCTCAATTAGGGTTTCAAATCGGATGGTCATCAATATTCAACAATGTGAATCAATTCAAGGTTGAACCTATCAATTGACCTCCAATTGGGCTCAAACTTGGACCAAACGGTCTTGAGGTCGTTTGGATATCCTCCAAACGGTCTTGAGACCGTTTTCCCAAAGTTTGACCAAAAACCAAGTCGTTTGGACTAGGGTTGAACTCCAATTAGGTCTAAAATCAGTATTTGTATCAATTCATCAACTTATTGCGATTGGACCTTCAAACCATTAGATTATCTCAACCCTAGACCTCCAAACGGTCTTGGGTTGTGCCCAAACGGTCTTGAGACCGTTTGGATGAGTTCCAAACGGTCTTGAGACCGTTTGCCCATCCATCCTTTGGACTCTAGTGAAAATTCATCAAGGTTTGATCTATAGAGTTGATCATCACATCAATACTTAATTGCAATATGGTTTGGTGCCTTTGGACCTTCAATTGATCAACTATACTTGACCCCAGACCTCCAAACGGTCTTGGGGTGACCCCCAAACGGTCTTGAGACCGTTTGGGTGATTCCCAAACGGTCTTGAAACCGTTTGGGCTAATCAACCCAAAATCTCAACTTAACTCATTGGAATTTCAGCACTGTTTTCAATTAGGGTTTGCCTAATTGAATAGCCTTCAACTCATGATTCCTTGGGAGTTAATCCCTCAAATTCGGTGAGTCATTATATCACACCATTAGGAACAGTAATCCCAAACGGTCAACGCTTGGTCAACGCACTCAAACGGTCTTGAGACCGTTTGCCCAAAAAGTTCAATTAAATCAGATTGAAAATCAGAACTTAATCCAATTAGGTTTCCCTAATTGATTGGGCTTCAACTCATGATTCCTTTGGAGTCAATCCCTCAAATTCGGAGGGTTATTAATAAACATAATTATGAACAGGAATACCAAACGGTCAACGCTTGGTCAACCATCTCAAACGGTCTTGAAACCGTTTTCTCAACCAGGTCAAGTTAATCAGGTTGAAAATCAGCACATAATTCAATTGGTTTTGCTAATTGATTTGCTCATAACTCACTATTCTTTTGGAGTTAACCTCTCAAATTTTGTGGGTGATTAACCTACATAATTATGAACAAGATTCCCAAACGGTCTTTGCTTGGTCAACGGGACCAAACGGTCTTGAAGACCGTTTGCCCTCAAACGACCCTGAAACCGTTTGCCCACCAAACGGTTTGAAACCGTTTTGAGCAATAGGTGGAGGTCGTTTGATAAAGTGAAAAACCGTGGATAAGCATAGAAATTAACGCCCTTATCTTCTACCTTGAGAACAGTAGCAGTTCTTCACGATTTTGCTTGCAAGGATGTAAGGAAAGATAGGGAAGAAGAAGAACTAGCAACTATATGCATAGAAAAGGATGTATAATCAAGCATGAAGTTTAGAGTTATAAAACCCGCCTAAAGGTTGATCTTAGAGCTCCAAGCCTTCAAGCTCCAAGCTTTAATGGCGTCCTTGAGCTTCCACAACTTGGTCAGAGGTGAATTCTCCAAGGAAACGTTGCTTTGGTCGGCTAGAACAAGAAGACTAAGTAAGCTAACCATAAAACCAACCTTAGAAAGTGAATTCCTCCATGAATTCGAGCTTAGAAGGTGGGGTTCTCTTACCTAGAACAGGTTGGTCGTCCCCCCTGAGCTCCAGAGCTGTCCTTGGTCGTTTGAGAAAGAAAGGAAGAGAAGTGAAGGAAAGAAAATTCGTTCACTTAATTACAAGGGAAAAGGGCTTATATACTTTAGCCTCTTTTACACCCTAAGGACCTCTCAAGATTGGAAATCACATCTAGGTCCCTCCTTGCTCAAGGGCACGACCAAACCTACCTATCCTTATGCAAATCTCATGAAATCTCAAGATCTAAGGGTAAAGGAATCCAACCTTCAACTAGGGTACACTCATGAAAGGGTTTTAGGCCCATTTTAGGTGATTTCTATCACAAAGATCATTTTTCCCATCTGATTATTAAATGATGTATCCCTTTCATCATTTCTACTCTAAATGATGACAAGAGTCATAAAAGATGTTCTAGATGGTGAAAATTACAAGTTGGACCCCTCAATTTGGGTAAATTGCACTTTACCCCAAATTAGGGTTTCTAAGCATGGGAATTGCTTCCACAGCTGCACCTTGGTGCTCAAGCTTGGGAAATCCCTCAAACTTTACCATAACCATTCTCATGATGTTTCAACATCAAAGGAACATCTTATCTTGTGAATTTTGCAAGTTCAACCCTTAAACTGGGTAATTTGCACATAGGTCCCTGCATACAACACAATGCTACAACTTTATACAAAAAGGAGCAAAATTGAAAGTAAATGTTCCTGAGGAACTTAATTACATGCCAGGGAGTGTTCACAAGTATATTAATTACATATTTAGGCAAAACTTCCAGGGTTAGGTCATAACCCAGGTCAGGGGTGTTACAATATATATATATATATATATATATATATATATATATATATATATATATATATACATATAGATATATATATATATAGAGAGAGAGAGAGTCAGATTAGAGTACACTCGAGTGTACATGTCATAAAATACACTCAAGTTTGTTTGCATATCAAGACTATTTTTTATAAAATATAAACTATTGATCTTCACTATCATACTATAACTAAGTTATATACAAATTTTGAGTCCATTTGGATGAGTGTAAGTCACTCATCCAAGGGCAACAAAATTAACGTGCGAAACTAATTTGAAATGCATAATTTTTGCGGTATTCATTAAATGACTCATAAATGTCCAAATGTACTCAACTTTTATGTATGAACTATTCACAACATGTTTAAGAAGATTAATGGATTAGATTTAAAAAAAATATTACATCATGAAAAACTACTTGAGTATATTCTAGTCGGACTATATATATATATATATATATATATATATATATATATATAGCCATTTTAATACACGTGCGGGTAGCCTGGAGTTTCGCTATCCGGAATCCAAAAAGGTAACTCTTCTGGCCATAAAAGTAACTCTAAGATCAAAAGAGTAACTATATTGATAAAAAAGTAACAATATGACTAAAAAAAGTAAATATGCATAAAATATATAGTTAGTAAAATTGGTGGGGCAAATAATATTATTTTTGGATGAAATTTTTTGGGGAGCTAGATAAAATGCTCCTCTACAATTGCAAATTAAAAAAAAAAGTGACATAAAGGGTGTGCGGGTAGCGACCCACACGGGTATTAAAGATGATCCATATATATATATATATATATATATATATATATATATATATATATATATATATATATATATATATATATATATATATATACATATACACACACATATATATGGGTGTTTATTGGTTGCCCGCGCGGGTATCTAAATTAAACTACCCGGCACCCCTCCCCCTCCCGTCTCCACTCCCTTTCGAAGACTGGTGCCTACCTGGGTAGGCATCACAGAGGCTCCATCCGCGTCAATGCCCTCGAGGCCTTATTTGACCACATACACAATTGCAGGTTTGTGTCTCCTACTGGTCTCCCTCGGCGTCCAATGATATTGCTTCCTGCGATGCTGCGACACCTACATCACCCAGCTCCTCCATCACTTCTCCATCACACATCCCCTGACCTCTTCAAGCCCCGCCCTGGGCGCCCCCTGATCATGCGGTAGGCTAACAACCTGCACTGGCTCCTCCTTGTCCTCATTGAACGTAACGCTGCCAATAGGATCCTCCATTATTGGGTAGCCGAGACCAATATTGGATTGTCCCACCTACTAATCCTGATTGTACATCACCCCAAGATCTGCCTGAGACACAACTAGGCTGCTCATTGGGGTTGGGAAGGGTTGGATCCTCGTCTTGGAGAAGTTATAGTGCCTACTTCTGGAGGAGGCACAAGGAGTCTGAGAGGCTGCTAAGGGTACAGCAGCAACAGACGTCCTAGCAGTAAAAGATGATGAGGATCACGACTGTTGCTACCAATCTGGATGAGAATCCTCGACAGAGAAACCTCCTTTATTGACTTCTACGCCAAGATAGACTACATTGAAGCCTCAAGGGAAGTGTTCACTAGGATGCCAGTAAAAGATGTCACCGTCAATTTTGTGGTTGGGATAATTGGATACAGTGGCGTTTGTGGTATCATTCCCATAAAAGTGTAAGATGTGTTATTGATTTAATGACTGTCAAGTGTTTTAGTAGGGCCCTTCTATTATGAATGCTACGACCGTTACTTCATTGATTCCTTAGTAATGAAAAATTCTATTGTAGTAACAATACTCGTCATGAATTGACGGCAAGAATTGTGTTGTGGGTATAGGGGCATGTCGTGTAATGAAATCATCCATGTGAAAGTTGATTTGAAACTGAAAAGTCAGACCTCTGTGCAATGTGCCACCAGTATGTTACATCTCCTATAAACACTTCGTTTTTGCTTCTTTGTTAAAGAATGATCTCCAACTTCCCAAACCATACATAATTCTTAGGAACTATTCATATAGGAATTACAACTTGTTAGATATGTCTTCATCTAATTTCAAGAGTATATAGATTTAAGTATCTAATCTATTAACTGTAGGCTGGTTTCTTTCCCTAGGAAGAGCCATGAGACTTTCTTAGCAGGATCCTATACTGTCGTATGGATACAACTTCCCTCTCATTCCGTAATATCATTCATTGCAGGCTGGACATTTTGTGTTTCTTTGGGATTACCTAAAGTCAGTGGAGCAAATGAAACTGGAGTGTTCTACTCTATTTCCTTGCATACATTTCCCACACTACATGATATCTACTACAGAAATGAATTGGTTAGGAAATATTATTTAGTTACACCTTTCTTGCCATGATAGACTGACAGTCCTATTCTTCAGCTTATCCCTTTGAACTATCTTTTGATGCTCTAAATTAGTGATTTGTGAGGAACATGTTTCTATTCTATTATTTTCTTGATATATTGGAAAAAATTCAGTCATGATGCTCTTATTTCATATAACACATTGAGACATAATGAATAGAAGAAATGTAAGAATTGATTATTTTGTGTGTTTGGAATCTATTGTTGTGTTACCTTGAGCTCTAGAAGTTGTATGTATACATTGATTATGTTACAAAGGATCTTTTCTGATCAGATGTTACTTTTTGAAGAATATTTGTCTCTCTTGTGTTCAATGAATACTCTTTCTTCTGAAATACTTACATTTTTAGATTAGAACAGTTACTTTCATGTTTGTACAATTACTTAGAAAATGTTAGTATGTTACTATGTGATTCACATACACTGGTTTCGTCTATTTGACTTGCCTTCCTCCACAAAAGTTACTTTACAAAGTATAATAGTTACTTTTTGAATGCATAGAGTTACTTTTATGTTGTTACAGTTACTAATAGTGCTCTTACAGTTACTCTAGGTGTTCTTATAATTACTTTATCGGTGACGAGTTCATCTCTTTTATTTTTCAGTGAGTTCTGATATGGATACTTTTTTTTAGAATAGAACACTTTCTTTCGTGATCGTACAGTTACTTAGAAGATGTCCCTGTTACTCTGTGTTCCATACACATTGTTTCTGTGATACATGTTTTACCTTCCTCTATTAGAGTTACTTTTACAAAGTATAAGAGTTACTTTTTTGAATTATAGGGTTACTTTTCTCTTCTATCACAGTTACTCTTAGTGTTCTTACCGTTACTCTTAGTGTACTTACAGTTACTCTTAATGTTTTTATAGTTATTATTTGTGCCCTAGTATTACTTTCTATGTCGGATGGGTACTGTCATACCATACAAGTACTTTTTTATGTATTAGACATTTGCCTTCAGCCTTCGTCGGTTGTCGATTCATGTTTTTCACACACTGTGAAGGCCTAGAAGTAGGCATCTAAGTTGGATATATTGAACGGTTGGCTGCTACAGGTTGTCATAAGACCTAGAAGCAGGCATCTGAGTTTGATTTGCTTGGCTTTCGTATTTGTTTGTTGTAACAATGTTTTTGAAGAATCAACTACTACTAACTGACTTCATAAGTAATTGCAAGTGTGTGGTTTTTTACACTGCTCACGCTTTTACCATTCATACTTAATATTGTTTACTAAACTACTAAGATGGTCATTGTATATTCATATTGTTTCTTCTGTTGTGTACATGAACTCATACTGAGCTATTTTTCTTTCTATAGATTCATTGTCCACTTACACAATGTCAACATTGTGTACTTACAGTTACTCTTAGTGTTCTTACAGTTATCCTTAGTCATGCGGTGGGAGCTGCTGCTGTTGCTACTACTCCTTTTTCTGATATCATGCGGTGGAAGCTACTGTTGTTGCTACTGTTCTTGATGGATGGCTTTTTTTGTGTATTTGTAGTTGATTAGTGCGTGAGTGAGGCACATTCAAATCTATAATGGGTTGTTATTATGTAGTAATTTGAAATTGATTTGTAATCCTTCCTATATTTTGACTTGTGTTTGGAATCTACCTTCCTCTGAAAATCCTATATACATTGATTATGTCACAAAGAATCTTTTTTGATCAGATGTTACTCTTTGAAGAATATTTGTCTCTCTTTGTGTCCAATGAATACTCTTTCTTCTAAAATACTTACATTTTTGGATTAGAACAGTTACTTTCATGTTTGTACAGGTACTTACAAAATCTCAGTTTGTTACTATGTGATTCATATACACTGGTTTCGTCTATTTGACTTACCTTCCTCCACAAGAAGTTACTTTACAAAGTATAACAGTTATTTTTGAATACACAGAGTTACTTTTATGTTGTCACAGTTACTCATAGTGCTCCTACAGATGCTCTAGGTGTTCTTATAATTACTTTATCGATGACGAGTTCATCCCTTTTATTTTTCAGTGAATTTTGATATAGATACTTTTTTTTTGGAAAAGAAAACTTGCTTTCGTGTTTGTACAGTTACTCACAAGATGTCCATGTTACTCTGTGTTCCATACACATTGTTTTTGTGATTCGTGTTTTACCTTCCTCTGTTAGAGTTACTTTTACTAAGTATAAGAGTTACTTTTTTGAATCATAAGGTTATTTTTATCAGATGTCATAATTACTCTTAGTGTTCTTACAATTACTCTTAGGGTTGGTTGGGTTCAAGGGGTACTTGATGATATGTGATATGGATGATGTCACACGGAGAAGAGGAGTTGGGCCGCAGGTGGAGGAGAGGGAACCAAGGTAGATGGCTATCCTTTTGCTACACGCACCATCGACGTCACTCCTGACGTCCACGCCAACTGTGTCTGGGACCCCTTTCTTCTCTACTTCAGCTTACTCTATTCCAGAAGCCATGACTACCACATGGTCTGGCGACCTCCGACAGTGTAACATCCCTGACTTGGGTTATGTATTAACCCTAGGTGTTTTGCTTAATTAAGTGATCAGATACTTTCTTGTACTTCTTGAAAAGTAATTAAGGCTTTTGAGGAACCTATATTTCAATTTTAGTCCTTTTTGAATCATGTTGAAATATTGTTTTGTTAATAATGGACTAAAGTGCAAATTACCCAAGTAGAGGGGTGAACTTGCAAATTGCACATGATAAGATGTTCCTCAGATGTTGAGACACATAAGAATGAATATGATGTGGTGATATGGATTCCACAAGCTTGAGCACCAAGATATATCTTGTAAAGCAATCCTTGTGCTTTAAAACCTAGTTTTGGTATAATGTGCAAATTACCCAAAATCTAGGGTCCAACATGTAATATATACCCTCTAGAGGATCGCTCATGTTTCTTGGCATCAAGAAGAGAGAAGGAAATGAGAGGGAGCCTCATTTGAATGATCATGGTAGAAGTGGAAATTACTCATAAATAATAATATATTAAGCAATATCCAATAAAGGTGGATATTATTATACCTCTCTTTAAGGTGTTAGTTCTTTTCCATTTAACCTTGGAGAATGGAGGAGTTTTGCATGAGGATAGAAGGTGGAAACGTGGCCAAAGGATGGAGGAAGCTTTGGTGGTTTTAGTTGGGAAATAAAAGGAGATAATCCTCTTCTTTTCACTTCCTTGAAAATATCCAAAAATATATATAAGTGTATCTTTCCAACAACTCAAAGGATCGTTCCTTAGTTCTTTTCTTCTCATCACTTTGCTTGGACCGACCAAGAATGATCTCTGGAGCAGAGGAAGGATGCCCAAGCTGACTTGGTAAGTGTTGATCACCATCTAACTCGAATTCATCGTGGAAGCCGCAATATAAGGTTAGATTCATGGTGTTTTTCACATGATTCCCCTTTCTAGCCATCTTCTTCATCCACAAAGTGGAAGAAAGACCTTGGACAACTACTGGAGCTCAAGCCACCATTAAAGGTACAGAGCATGGAGCTCTGGATCAGTTCTAGAGGCGGGTTTTATAACCCTAAACCCTTAATCTTTGCTTTTGCATCCTTCTTTCCTAAAATTGTTGTTTATACTTCTTCTTTAGACACCTTTGTGTGTTCTTGCCATTATTTCCATGAAGAACAACCCCTGTTCTTGTTTGAACAGTGGAAGAAGAAGATGACATTAATTCCTATGTTTATCCAAGAGTTTACTTTAACAAACGATCTCCCAACCTTTAGCAAACGATTTACCAAAACGTTTGGAGCAAACAGTTTCACAAGAACGCATGGAAGAAAATGATCCAAGACCGTTTGGAGGTGTTGACCAGGCATTGACTGTTTGGAGGTCTGTTTTGAATTAAAGTAGACTAATTACCTACCAAAATTCATCAATTAATTCCAAGTGAATCACCAATCAAAGGCCCATCAATCATCAAAACTCTAATCGGGTCAATTGCTGATTTCAATAATTGAATTATATTGAAGTTTGGGTTGTGTGGCCCAAACGGTTTCAAAACCATTTGGGGATCACCCAAATGATCTCAAGACCATTTGGTGATCACCCAAGACCGTTTGGAGGTCTAGGGTTAAGTAGGTTTGACCATCGAGGGTCCAATGATATCAAGTTGATGAGTAATTGATTGCTGATTTGGTGACCAAACCTAGGGTTCAAACCTTAATTGAATGACTTGGTTTTTTATAAAATAATGGGGAAACAGTCTCAAGACCATTTGGAGGTCATCCAAATGATCCCAAGACCATTTGGGTTCAGGTCATGATCAAATTGAATAATGGTTCAATCATTTCAAATCAATTAGACTCACATTAAAGTGTGTTGAAGGGTCATCGATTCCAAACCCTAATCCAATTGATCCAAGCCCTAATTGATGATCAATTGAGGGTCAATTAAGTGTCAAATCAGTTGAGGATTGACCTAATTGACTCAATTGATGAGTGGCTAACAAGTGCATGATCGATTGAAGGGTTCAACATTGGAAACACTAACTCAAGTAAAGAGGTTGAGACACTTTTTGGTCCATGTGATTTTGAGATGGTTTGGACCAAACGGTCTCAAGACCGTTTGGGACCAAACGATCCCTAACCGTTTGATCTCATGCGGTTTCAAGGTTGATTATGTCCATGTGGTTTCAAAGACAAACTTGACCAAACGGTCTTCACCCCATCTTGGGCAAACGGTCTTGAGTGTGCACTTTACCAAACGGTTTCAAAAGTCAACAAGATGACCAAACGGTCTTCAACACCAAATGGTTTCAAGGTCTGTTCAAGACCGTTTGGTGGTTTGGAGCCCAAGACCGTTAGAGGTCTATGAAGGTTAAGATTGTTTGATGCCTTAGTGGTCAAGATGGTTTAGTAGTTGATTAACCTAAACCTCATAGATACCTAAAGTGATTAAGGGACCAAGTAATTAGTTGGTTAATGCATGTTTTAATCAGTGGTGATCATTACGAGGATACTCTTGATGGGATAAAGTAATTATAACTCTTTGGATGAGTAATACCTAATGATCACAATGGAAATGACATAACCCATGATGTCAATGCTGAATTGACTTAGCCTAATCAAGGGTGATGCAAACATCAACTTATAGTAAGAGGAGAAAGAAGACTTCTTATATGAATGATAATCAAGTAATGAACTTCCAAGTTGACTAAATATATCTAATTAGGGTATGATCCTTCATAGTGAGATCATGAATATCCTAATTATGATGGTTAATGAATCTTAACCCTAATTTGAGGGCATTAATAGAAGTAATCCTCATACATGATGATGGTATGATCTTAATTCATTATAATATGAATAGTAAACCGTAATCAAGGGTAATGTGATGTGATATGAATAGTAAATCCTAATCTAAGGTAATGTGATGATGTGAACAGTAAACCCTAATTCTAAGTTATGCTTTTAAGCATGAATTTCTATGATTGAATTATGAAATGAGGAATCACTATGTCTTTTTAAGCTAAAGGGGTTGGATAACCCTAATTGAATTGAATAGGAAACCCTAACCCTAGAATCCAGCCGTGGTAATATAAAATGGTCGTGGTAATATTCTGTTGCACAACCATTTAAGGTAGTATGGATGTGGTGATTTCCCCTTACACGGCCATTCTTGGTTGCACGATCGTGATGTTCTATACTTGACTTGGAAATAATTTGTATTGTGCCGATATAGATATAATGTGCATGTTATCAATTGTGTTAGTCATGCAGGTCTTCATAAAGAAGTGAACATAGACAGGTAAGGGTTATGATGCCATATTCATTGAAAGCACTTTATAAGCTTTGAAAGTAACGATATGCTATGTTGCCTAGTGAGAGGTAACATATGAGATTCATAGGTTGTATGAGCCATGAGAAATATCTGCATGGCTACAATCATCTTCATACTATTAAATGACTTGATGAAAATATGTTACTTGGTAACAAGTGTTTTGATGATCTAAGGGTTTGAACACCCATATTCCTGAATCATAATGATGAGATGGCTAGGGATTGATAATCCCAATGTTAACAAGATGTGATATGAACTTGATACAATTAGCACTCTTTCTTTATAGCAATTGTCTTATTGGTTTATGTTTGAAAACATGCATGATGCTAAAAGAATGTCATAATGTACTTAAATAATCAAGTATAATGATATCATATAGATCCCTGACCATAGATCCATCATTGTCAGAAGTTAAATGACGGTGAAACAGGTTTTCCTAAGGGAACTCCTGGAGATCATACTTTTGAGTATGTGGGGGTTATGGACACAAATATCCTTATGTCCTAATGGGGGAATTGATGTGAGATGAACATTTAATCTCTCAATCCTTCATTATATGTTTATGTCGGGATGATGTATCACTAATCTCTCGATGATGTTGTTAATGTCGCATCGATGTGAGATAAACAAGAAATCCCTCGATGGCAAAGAGAGTACAACATGCCACTGTAACTCTAATAGATAAGTTGCCAGAATACCCTGGAAAGCTATTATGGCAGAGACACAAGATGTCTTGCATGTTGATCCTCACACTAACTGAGGAAGATGAGGTCATGGGAATCCTGCTCTTCTAATGACCTATGTATGGTACCGATTGCGATTTTGTAATGGTCGGTTGGAGTATGAGCGGTATACCTCATCTCCTCAGGGCATAAATATGTTTGAAAATGTAATCAGCCGTATAGCATAATTGCTTAGGTTGAACTACGAGAAAAAATGATTGATGATACATTGTTCATAGTGTTCTAATTGAATAACTAGTATACATGTTCTTCATATTCCTTATTGATATATGTCTTGTCATTAAATTAAGTTATAATTGAAATAATTGCTTAGAGAATACTGCTCTACTTAGTTTATTCAATGAGTTGCATGTTGTTGAATAATTATAGTTTTACTTCTCATTATTATTTTAATACTTGCAATAGCAATGCTTTTGTAAGAGAGTTATAACTCTCGCTGGGACAATTATTTAATTGTCTCACCCCTGTGGGATTCAACTGTTTAGGTAGACGTCGAGGACGAAGGAACCCTTCAGTGGGTGAGCAACAACAGTAGCAACAACATCAGGGACAACAGTGATCCTCAGGTAGAGGCATTGTCTATCAAGTCCTATAGATAGAAAGTCCTATGTGTCGTCTCTGTACTCTCAAGTCCTAGGAGTCAGTAGATGTTTAATATAAATATGAGATTTTGGCTTAATGCCTCGAGATTTTTGTATATTGATCATGTACAGTTTAACAGAGCATTCAGTGTTATGACTCTCGAGATGTGATGATACAGAGATGTGTTGATGTATCATTTGTAAATAACTTATCATGTTTCCTTGTGAAAGAGTTTTACAGTTTGTGGATCTCTTTTTAAAAGTTATAAATTTTTAGTGATTTTCAGTAATTTTGCTGCTAGTAATTCGCTTCCATTTTGGTTAATCTCATTTTTATAAATTGGATGTCACAATTAAGTGGTATCAGAGCTCTAGGTTTACTAAGTCTACAGAGACATAGGACTAAGGATGTTGAGTCTGTTCTAGTGTCTTCCAGTACATCTGATAGTGTCTTCTGCTCATATAGGAGGAGAAGATAAAACTAAAGATGTCTGGGTCACACAAGGAACACGTTGCTGAGAGTAGTGTCGCTGCACCCAGAGGAGGTGCAAGAAACTAAGGAAGAGAAGAACTTGTGCCTGAACCACCCCAGTTCAATCCAAATGACATGGGGAACCCAGCCGTCCAAGCCATGTTTGGGTAGTTTATGACTGCCATGACACATATGGCCGATAGAATGCATATACATGTACCTAGGGCACCTACCCATCTAGAAGTACAAGGATCCAACAAGATGTTTGAATGACTTTTCTGAGTTGGAGCCACAAAGTATGCTGGAATAGCTGACCCAATAGATGCTGACATGTGGTTAACTGAACTAGAGAAGTCCTTTAGAATCTTGAACATCCCAGAGGCTAAGAAGGTTAGACATGTTGTGTATCTTCTAAAAGGGAGTGCTGGTCACTAGTGGACCATGGAGGAAGGAAAAAGGCCAGGTGTTGAGATCCAATGGGAAGTTTTCCGATGGGAATTTATCAACAGATACTTCCCTAAGATGTTTCTAGATGAGAATATCTCTCAGTTTGAGAGGTTAAGACAAGGACTAATGAACATTGGCGAGTACAAAGCTAAGTTCATGGAGCTTTTGTGGTACTATCCGCGCATGGCGACCATAGATGAAGAAAGGATTAGGCATTTTGAGAAAGGGTTAAATGCTGAATTGACCACCCCTATGTCTGCTCTGGAGAACAGAGAAAGGTTTGTT
Organism: Alisma plantago-aquatica; assembly: GCA_963693085.1. Classification (NCBI taxonomy): domain Eukaryota; kingdom Viridiplantae; phylum Streptophyta; class Magnoliopsida; order Alismatales; family Alismataceae; genus Alisma; species Alisma plantago-aquatica. Next base: position 443,730,752 of record OY856415.1, read on the forward strand.
GTCTTTGTGGAGTCTGTCAGAAGGGTAGAGAGGCCTGTTTTAGAGAAGAGATAGACCAAGAACAAGAAATGTATCCCCAGTTCCAAGGATCCTCATCTAAAGGTTTTAAGAAACTGAGGTTTTCTATACCTACACCACCACCTACATTTAGTACCCAGACGTAGTGTACGTCAAATAAGGGTAGAGGACGAAGCCTACCGTTAGAAGGAGCTCATAGCTTAGCATCTATGTCGGTTATAGGACCACCCAGACCACAACAACTGAACAAAAGTTGTTACATATGTGGAAAGATGGGACATCTGATGAAAGATTGCAGAGCCATAGAAGTGAGTGTAACTCGACCTCAAAGGCAGAGTTAGCAAGGATCTCAAAGGCGACAGTTTCCAGGTAGTGCTAGAGGATGTGTACAAGCATCCCAAGTTGGATCATTGGTACCAAGTCATAGAGCACCGAATCAACCACAGGCAACGACAAGATTCTACGCGATGAATCCACCTGATGCAGTGATCAACCCTCAGGTTGTGGCAGGTCAGATGGAGTTGTTTTATTCTGATATGTCTACATCTTGAATTGTATCTATTTTTATTGATTCGGGTGCTACGCACTCCTTTATCACTCAAAGAGTGATTCTTGTCTGCAACCTGACTACAAGTCATAGAGAATATAGTTTGTTGTTAGAAACTCCTTTGATGGGATCTGCCGTGCTGCAGGAGGTATGTTCTCCCTGCATCCTCCTCTTTTATGATCATCACATTCAAGCAGATATTATACCACTTGAGATGCATGGATTCGATGTAATCCTTGAAATGGATACCTTGGAAAGGTATAAGGTTGTCTTGGATTGTGAGTCCAAGCAAGTTGTGTTCACTGAGGATAGTGACACATGGATCTCTCAAGGAGAAAGAAAGATTCTACCAACCTGTCTTGTGTCAGCTATAGTTGCTGAAAAGCTGATGAGGCAAGGATGTTATGCATTCCTGGCCCATGTGGTAGATACCACCATGGAGAGTTCTAGTCATGTTGAAGTTTCAGTAGTCAGGGAATTCGCAGATGTATTCCTGAAGAACTTCCAGGTGTACCTCCGCCCCGAGAAATAGATTTTGAGATTAATCTAATCCCTGACACACAACCTATATCACAAACGCCATATAGGATGACGCCTTCTGAGATGGCAGAACTCAAGAAACAACTGCAAGAGTTACTTGAGAAAGGTTTCATCTGATCGAGTACTTCAGCCTGGGGTGCTCCGATCCTCTTTGTTAAGAAGAAAGATGGGTCAATGCGGTAGTGCATTGATTACAGACAATTAAATACAGTAACAATAAAGAATAAGTATCCTCTACCGAGGATTGATGATCTCTTTGACTAGTTGTATGGTGCAACTATCTTCTCAAAGATAGATTTAAGGTCGGGATATCATCAGCTGCATATTAAGGATAGTGACATACCTAAGTCTACCTTTAGGACAAGGTATGGTCACTATGAGTTCACAGTTATGTCGTTTGGACTAACTAATGCACCAATTGCATTTATGGAACTCATGAATAGAATCTTCCGACCTTTTCTCAACCAGTGTGTTGTTGTCTTTATAGATGACATACTGATCTATAGTAGAGATGCTCAGCAGCATGAGCACCATCTTCGTCAGACTCTAACTTTGCTAAGAGAACATAAGTTATATGCTAAGTTTAGCAAGTGTGAGTTCTGGTTACCAGAAGTTTCTTTCCTTGGACATGTAATATTTGCCTCAGGTATTCGTGTTGACCCTAAAAAGGTAGAATCTGTCCTGTTATGGGAGCAACCGAAGACACCGACGGAGATTTGAAGCTTCTTAGGGTTGGCAGGCTATTATCGGAGGTTCATTAAGAACCTCAGTTCTATAGCTTTACCCTTGACTAAGTTGACCAGGAAGGATGTTCTTTTTACCTGGAGTGACAAGTGTCAACAATCTTTTCAGTTGTTGAAGGAGAGGTTGACAAGTGCACATGTGCTTGTGTTACCCGAGTAAGGGAAAGGATATATAGTTTTCTGTGATGCCTCTAAGAATGGACTAGGATGTGTGTTGATGCAGGATAAGCAAGTAATTTCTTTTGCTTCTCGACAGCTTAAGAAACACGAGGAGAATTATCTGACACACGACTTAGAACTAGTTGTTGTAGTTCATGCCTTGAAGATCTGGAGACATTATCTTTATGGAGAGACGTTCCATATTTTCACAGACCATAAGAACCTTAAGTATATCTTTTTTCAGCATGAGCTTAACATGAGGCAACGCCGATGGATGGAGTTAATCAAGGATTAGGACTGTATAATTGATTATCATCCAGGGAAGGCCAATATTGTTACGGATGCTTTGAGTAGGAAATCAGAAACACCAGCCCTAGACAAAGCACAATCGAATTCTTTGGTGTGCTCTAGGAGGGATATGATTATCTCTTTAAGGAAAGACAATGTACAGTTAAAAGTATCATTGTTATCTAGAATGTTAGCTGAGATGCACATAAAACCAACTCTGAGACAGCAGATTAAAGAGGCACATCAAGTTGATGATGTAGTTCAACAGATTAGATCAGAGTATGGTAATGAGAAATGAGAAGGGTTCCATGATTCAGATGATCAAGTAGCTTGTTATCATTATAGAGTGATAGTACCATATGTGGATAACTTGAGGAAGTTAGTCCTGGAAGAAGCTCATTCTTCAATGTATAATATGCATACAGGAAGCACCAAGATGTATCGCAACTTGAAAGATATGTATTGGTGGCCTGGAATGAAGAAGGATGTTGCTGAGTTCATTATGCGGTGTCTTGTATGTCAGCAAGTTAAAGCTAAACACCAGAAGCCTACAGGAACAATGCAACCTTTGCCCATACCACAGTGGAAGTGGGATCATGTAACCATGGACTTTGTGGTTGGTTTACCTAGAACAACTAAAGGACATGATTCCATCTGGGTAATAGTTGATAGGTTGACAAAGACAGCACATTTCTTACATGTCAAAACAACCTATTCTGCAGAGGAGCTGGCACAGTTGTATGTAGATGAGATAGTGTGACTGCATGGGGTTCCAGATACCATTGTTTTTGACAGAGGTCCCCAGTTTATGAGTCATTTTTGGGAGCAAATTCATAAAGCTTTAGGCACACAGTTAAGGTTTAGTACAACCTTTCATCCTTAGACTGATGGACAATCAGAAAGGACTATACACACTTTTGAAGACTTGCTTAGAGCATGTGTTCTCCAGTTTACAGGGAAGTTGGGATATGCACCTAAGTTTGATAGAGTTTGCCTACAACAATAGCTATCAACATAGTATTGACATGGCACCTTATGAAGCTTTGTATGGAAGACATTGTAGATCACCCCTATGTTGGTATGAAACCGGTGAATATCAACTTTTAGGTCCTGATCTTGTGCAGCAGACCACTAAGAAGATTAAAGTAATACAACAACAGATAAAGACTATACAAGATAGGCAAAAATCTTACGTCGATAAGTGTCGTAGACTTTTAGAATTCCAGGTTGGAGACAGAGTGTACCTCATGGTCTCACCTTGGAAGGGAGTTCTTAGATTTGGAAGGAAAGGAAAGTTAGCTCCTAGGTTTATGGGGCCTTATCCAATCATTGAATGGATTGGAAAACTAGCTTATAAGCTAGAGTTACCATCAGAGCTGCAAAAGTTACACCCAGTGTTCCATATTTCCATGCTTAGGAAGTGTCATCCTAACACAGAATTAGTTATGCAACCTATGGAAGTAGAATTGAATGATGATGTATCTTATGAAGAAGGACCTGTGACAATCCTTGATAGAAGAATTAAAAAGCTAAAAAAGAAAGACATAAGTCTTGTAAAGGTCCTATGGAATCACCGTGGCGTTGAAGAAGCTACGTGGGAACTATAGGAATATATGAGAAGGAAATACCCTACTCTTTTCTCTTAATATGTTTTTGTAATAATTTCGGGGACGAAATCCTTGTAAGGGTGGATAATTTGTAACATCCCTGGTTATGTACTAACCCTAGGTGTTTTGCTTAATTAAGTAATTAGATACTTGCTTGTACTTCTTGAAAAGTAATTAAGGCTTTTGAGGAACCTATATTTCAATTTTAGTCCTTTTTGAATCATGTTGAAACATTGTTTTGTTAATAATGGACTAAAGTGTAAATTACCCAAGTAGAGGGGTTAACTTGCAAATTGCACATGATAAGATGTTCCTCAGATGTTGAGACATCATAAGAATGAATATGATGTGGTGATATGGATTCCACAAGCTTGAGCACCAAGATATAGCTTGTAAAGCAATCCTTGTGCTTTAAAACCTAGTTTTGGTATAATGTGCAAATTACCCAAAACCTAGGGTCCAACATGTAATATATACCCTCTAGAGGATCTCTCATGTTTCTTTTCGACAAGAAGAGTGAAGAAAATGAGAGGGGTGCCTCATTTGAATGATCATGGTAGAAGTGGAAATTACTCATAAAAAATAATATATTAAGCAATATCCAATAAAGGTGGATATTATTATTCCTCTCTTTAAGGTGTTAGTTCTTTTCCATTTAACCTTGGATAATGGAGGAGTTATGCATGAGGATAGAAGTTGGAAATGAGACCAAAGTATGGAGGAAGCTTTGGTGGTTTTAGTTGGGAAATAAAAGGATATAATCCTCTTCTTTTCACTTCCTTGAAAATATCCAAAAATATATATAAGTGTATCTTTCCAACAACTCAAAGGATCCTTCCTTAGTTCTTTTCTTCTCATCACTTTGCTTGGACCGACCAAGAATGAGCTCTGGAGCAGAGGAAGGACTCCCAATCTGACTTGGTAAGTGTTGATCACCATCTAACTCGAATTCATGGTGGAAACCGTAATATAAGGTTAGATTCATGGTGTTTTTCACACGATTCTCCTTTCTACCCATCTTCTTCATCCAAAAAGTGGAGGAAAGACCTTGGACAACTACTGGAGCTCAAGACACCATTAAATGTACGAAGCTTGGAGCTCTAGATCAGTTCTAGAGATGGGTTTTATAACTCTAACCCCTTAAGCTTTGCTTTTGCATCCTTCTTTCCTAAAATTGTTGTTTATACTTCTTCTTTAGACACCTTTGTGTGTTCTTGTCATTATTTCCATGAAGAACAACCCCTATTCTTGGTTGAACAGTGGAAGAAGAAGATGACGTTAACTCCTATGTTTATCCAAGACTTTACTTTAACAAACAGTCTCCCAACCTTTAGCAAACGATTTACCAAAACGTTTGGAGCAAACGGTTTCAAACCATTTGAGTTCAAACGGTTTCACAAGAACGCATGGAAGCAAACGGTCCAAGACCGTTTGGAGGCGTTGACCAGGTGTTGACTGTTTTGATGTCTATTTTGAATTAAATTATACTAATCACCTACCAAAACTCATCAATTAATTCCAAGTGAATCACCAATCAAAGGACCATCAATCATCAAAACTCTAATCGGGTCAATTGCTGATTTCAATAATTGAATTATGTTGAAGTTTGGGTTGAGTGGCCCAAACGGTTTCAAAACCATTTGGGGATCACCCAAACGGTCTCAAGACCATTTGGTGATCACCCAAGACCATTTGGAGGTCTAGGGTTAAGTAGGGTTGACCATCGAGGGTCCAATGATATCAAGTTGATGAGTAATTGATTGCTGATTTGGTGACCAAACCTAGGGTTCAAACCTTAGTTGAATGACTTGGTTTTTGATAAAATAATGGGAAAATGGTCTCAAGACCATTTGGAGGTCATACAAACGATCCCAAGACCATTTGGGTTCAGGTCATGATCAAATTGAATAATGGTTCAATCATTTCAAATCAATTAGACTCACATTGAAGTGTGTTGAAGGGTCATCGATTTCAAACCCTAATCAATTGATCCAAGCCCTAATTGATGATCAATTGAGGGTCAATTAAGTGTCAAATCAGTTGAGGATTGACCTAATTGACTCAATTGATGAGTGGCTAACAATTGCATGATCGATTGAAGGGTTCAACATTGGAAATCCTAACTCAAGTAAAGAGGTTGAGACACTTTTTGGTCCATGTGGTTTTGAGATGGTTTAGACCAAACGGTCTCAAGACCGTTTAGGACCAAATGATCCCAAACCGTTTGATCTCATGTGGTTTCAAGGTTGGTTATGTCCATGTGGTTTCAAAGACAAACTTGACCAAACGGTCTTCACCCCATCTTGGGCAAACGGTCTTGAGTGTGCATTTTACCAAACGGTTTTAAAAGTCAACAAGATGACCAAATGGTATTCAACACCAAACGGTTTCAAGGTCTGTTCAAGACCGTTTGGGGGTTTGGAGCCCAAAACCGTTAGAGGTCTATGAAGGTTAAGATTATTTGATGCCTTAATGGTCAAGATGGTTTAGTAGTTGATTAACCTAAACCTCATAGATACCTAAAGTGATTAAGGGACCAAGTAATTAGTTGGTTAATGCATGTTTTAATCAGTGGTTATCATTACAAGGATACTCTTGATGAGATAAAGTAATTAGAACTCTTTGGATGAGTAAGACCTAGTGATCACAATGGAAATGACATAACCCGTGATGTCAATGCTGAATTGACTTAGCCTAATCAAGGGTGATGCAAACATCAACTTATAGTAAGAGGATAAAGAAGACTTCTTATATGAATGATAATCAAGTAATGAACTTCCAATAATTTCTGAATATATCTAATTAGGGTATGATCCTTCATAGTGAGATCATGAAAATCCTAAATATGATGGTTAATAAATCTTTACCCTAATTTGAGGGCATTAATGGAAGTAGTCCTCATACATGATGATGGTATGATCTTAATTCATTATAATATGAATAGTAAACCCTAATCAAGGGTAATGTGATGTGATATGAATAGTAAATCCTAATCTAAGGTAATGTGATGATGTGAACAGTAAACCCTAATTCTGAGTTATGCTTTTAAGCATGTAATTCTATGATTGAATTATGAAATGAGGAATCACTGTGTCTTTTTAAGCTAAAGGGGTTGGATAACCCTAATTGAATTGAATAGGAAACCCTAACCCTAGAATCCAGCCGTGGTGATATAAAATGGTCGTGGTAATATTCTGTTGCACGACCGTGCAAGGTAGTACGGATGTGGTGGTTTCCCCTTACACGGACATTCTTGGATGTACGGTCGTGGTGTTCTATACTTGACTTGGAAATAATTTGTATTGTGCTGATATAGATATAATTTGCATGTTATCAATTGTGCTGGTCATGCAGGTCTTCATAAAGAAGTGAACATAGACAGGTAAGGGTTATGATGCCATATTCATTGAAAGCACTTTATAATCTTTGAAAGTAACGATATGCTATGTTGCCTAGTGAGAGGTAACATATGAGATTGATCGGCTGTATGAGACATGAGAAATATTTGCATGGCTACAATCATCTTCATACTGTTAAATGACTTGATGAAAATATGTTACTTGGTAACAAGTGTTTTGATGATCTAAGGGTTTGAACACCCATATTCCTGAATCATAATGATGAGATGGTTAGGGATTGATATCCCAATGTTAACAAGATGTGATATGAACTTGATACAATTAGTACTCTTTCTTTATAGAAATTGTCTTATTGGTTTATGTTTGAAAACGTTCTTGATGCTAAAATAATGACATAATGTACTTAAATAATCAAGTATAACGATATCATGTAGATCCCTGGCCATAGATCCATCATTATCAGAAGTTAAATGATGTTGAAATAGGTTTTCCTAAGGGAACTCCTGGAGATCATACTTTTGAGTATGTGGGGGACTTGAGAGACTCCAGAGGGAGGAGAGATGGGTTTAGAGTGAGGTGGTTCCATGAGAACTCAGCCCGCCTGTGACATCCAACTTATAAAAATGAGATTAACCAAAGCGGAAGCGAATTACTAGCAGCAGAATTATTGAAAATCACTAAAAATTTAAAACTTTTATAACGAGATCCACAAATTGTAAAACTCTTTCATAAGGAAACATGATAAGTTATTTTCAAGTGATACATCATCACATCTCTGTATCATCACATCTCGAGAGTCATAACATTGAATGCTCTGTTAAACTGTACATGAGCAATATACAAAAATCTCGAGGCATTAAGTCAAAATCTCATATTTATATTAAACATCTACTGACTCCTAGGACCTGAGAGTATAGAGACGAAACATAGGACTTTCTATCTATAGGACTTGACAGACAGTGTCTCTACCTGAGGATTACTGTTATCCCTGATGTTGCTGATGTTGTTGTTGCTCACCCACTGATGGGTTCCTTCGTCCTTGGCGTCTACCTAAAAAGTTGAATTTCACGGGGGTGATACAATTGAATAATTGTCCCAGCAAGAGTTATAACTCTCTGCCATAAGCATTGCTATTGCAAGTATTAAAATAATTATGAGCAGTAAAACTATAATTATTCAACAGTAGGCAATTCATTGAATAAACTAAGTAGAGTAGTATTATCTAAGCAATCATTTCAATTATAACTTAATTGAATGACAAGCCATATATCAATAAGGAATATGATAAACATGTATACTAGTTGTTCAATTAGAACACTGTGAACAATGTATCATCAATCATTGTTTTTCGTAGTTCAACCTAAGCAATTATGCTATACGACTGATTACATTTTTCAAACATATTTATGCCCTGAGGAGATGAGGTATACCGCCTGGCCCGACACCGCCACGAGGTGCATATGTTCACATCTAGCACGGCCACGAGGTGCATCTGTCGTCCATGAACCTATAACTGCAAGCTAGGAGAACACATCTTGACCCTTCGATCTGACATCCAAGGGTTGTTAGAGCTCCATGTCTCCAAACCGTGGCCTCTTGGCTTTATAGAATTGCTTGGGTGTGGCTACTGGATCCACGAGCAACACTTGGACACAAATAGTAACTTTGTGATATAAAAAGTAACTATTCGACACTAAAAGTAACACAAGGACACAAAAAGTAACTATATGGTACAAAAAGTAACTATCTGTCACAAAAAGTAACATCATGACATAAAAAGTAACTATCTGCGACAAAAAATAACATCATAACGTAAAAAGTAATTATCTAACACTGAAAATAAGAATCAGTCTGTGTCTTGGTAAATTGAAAAAGTTTGAGACAAACAGACAAAATTAATTTATTTTGGTAAGTTATGTTGGTGTAACTTTATATAAGAATTATAAGCAGGACTAAAATAACTATATGGTATGAAAAGTTATAGCATGATACAAAAAGTAACTCTTAAAGAATTACCAAGACACAAAAAGTTTCTATCCGCCACTAAAAATAACACCATCACTCAAAAGTAACCTTGTGGTACAAAAGTAGTCGTCCGACACCGACATCAGGACACAAAAGTAACTATTTGATGTAAAAAGTAACTATCTGACACTGAAAGTATCACCTGAACACAAAAAGTAACTATAAGGTACAAAAAAGTAACTATTAATAAACTATTATAGACATATTAATAAACTATTACAGACATATTAATAAACTATTCCAGACACCTGTTGTGGCAATGGAGATTTGTCCATCCCAGACTCCACAACCATGTCTTGTACTTCCCCTTGGGGGATTACTTTATGAATTAACCCCCATAGACACCTGGACAGGCTTCACAATATCATCATCTGAAACTGCTTCTGCAACAACGTCCTCATGTACAATCGACTCTTCATCTTCAAGGTTCTTTTTGTCAACAGTATTCCAACAAACACCTTCAATGCACTTTCCAACTCTAAGTTGAAGATTGCCTGGAAGAGATAGATCACGATCAACTCTTGGGCAAGAGGTGAGCCAGTGCCCAAACATCTTACATCCAACACATAGATCTGGCCTAGCAATACACTCCACCTTCAAAGAAGACGATTCCCCATCAAAAGACACAGCCGTAACCTTTGGAATAGGTTTTGAAGATTGAATCTCTATGAAAACTTTTTCTGAATCAAGACATCCTACCGACAGAGTGGAATCCTCTATGGGTCTCCCTATATTGAAGCCAGCATATCAGAAACACAAGAATGCACCGCAAAAACATAATCTAAAACTGGTATAACAAACAGATAATGAAAAAAAACAACAATGCACGAGAACTTGGTTTACTTGGTGCAAGTTGTATGAGTCAGTGATGACGGACATGCACTCTGACGCGCCTCCTCCACGGAAGAACTTGGCGAGGCTGAAGTCCGCGATGTGGGCCTCAAACCGCGAATCTAGGAGGATATTCCCGGACTTGACGTCCCTATGCACGATCATGGGCTGGCAGTCATGGTGTAGATAGCAAAGTCATCATGCCGCATCAATTGTGATCCGGTACCGAACACCCCATCTGAGCACCTAAGCGTCGCCTCCGCCACCACCCGCACCATCAACCTTGTCGCGCAGCCTGTGGAGCACCTAACCTAGGCTCCCGTTCCTCATGTACTCATACACCAGCACGTTGGTCTTGGAGTTGGAGCAGAATGCCAGCAACCTTACGATATTCTTGTGTTGGATGCGGCCGAGTGTGCGTACCTCCGCACGGAACCCGTCATGCTCGCGGTGGTCATTGATCTGCGATCCATGCCGCAATAGGCGCTTTACGGCGACTTCCTCCCCTGTGGTCGTGCGACACTGGTACACAACGCCACGGCCAATGACGTTGTCGTCCTTCATGCACCCGAGGACGTCGGTGACAGTGAACCCCATGTGGCAACATAAGCTCGTCAACTTCCATTCTGAGGCTGCCTCGCGGTGCTTCCTGCGCTGGTTGATGGCCCGTGCGCGGATTGCCGATGTTGTTGCGGTAAGAGCAAGGCAGCTCGTCAACAATGCGAGTGTGAGGACCATCTTCTTGTACCGCAGGTTGCTTATGGTCTCATCGTCGTTGTGATGTCGGTCCTAGTAGGAGGACTCTGCACGGTCGTCACAGGGGTTGCTCAGTAGGAAGCCGGACGGTAGCGGGTTGCCGGTGAATGAGGAGGCATTCAAGTACGCAAATTGGCCGCGGTGATTAGATACGACGAATGAGGAGCATTGGGATATATTTACATATGGTGTCACCACTAATAGGGCACGGGTAGCATTTGCTACACTACCCGCGCGGGCAATGAATATTATCACACGCGTGCATATATATATATATATATATATATATATATATATATATATATATATATATATATATATATATATATATATATATATATATATATATATATATATATATATATATATATAGTTATGTTAGAATACACTCGAGTGTACGGATCACACGAATACACTCAAGTGTGTTTGCATATCAAGACTATTTTTTTCAAAATGTAAACCGTTGATCTTCACCGTCATACTATAACTAGGCTACATACAAATTTTGAGCCCATTTGGATGAGTGTAAGTCACTCATCCAAGGACAACAAAATCGACGCGTGAAACTAATTTGAAATGTATAATTTTTACGGTCTTCATAACATGAGCTATACATATCCAAATGTGCTCAAATTTTGCGTATGCATTGTTCACGAGATGTTTAAGAAGATCAATGGAATAGATTTTCAAAGAAAATATTGCATCATGAAAAATTACTTGAGTGTATTCTGTTCCGGATACACTCGAGTGTATTCTAGCCTGACTCTATATATATATATATATATATATATATATATATATATATATATATATATATATATATATATATGGGTATATCTTCGCTACCTGTGCGGGTAACTAAGATTTGCTACCCGTGCATCAGTTTTGTAATGGGATGACACATGTATGTAATGAGATAATCAAATTTGTAATGAGACAACCGAAATTGTAATACAAAAACTCATTTTGTATTACAGCGTTGTTACAGTAATAAATATATATTTATTACTGTAACATCGTTGTAATACAAAATAAGTCTTTATATTACAATTTTGGTCGTCTCATTACAAATTCGGATTGTCTCATTATAAATGCATACCTTCCCATTACAAAACTGATGCACGGGTAGCGAATCTTAGTTATACGCACGGGTAGCGAAGATATACCCTATATATATATATATAGAGAGAGAGAGAGAGGTATATATTCGCTACCCGTGCAGGGGCATTCTTCTTCGACGTTATTCTAGCTCCAGGGAGGTGTGGTCTCAGGATGTGTTATTGCATGTGAAGGTGCAGCGGGCTTGGGATGGTGTCGTCATCCTTCTCATCGTCGTTCTGGTTTACAAAGAAGTTGTGCGGTGGCGGAGTGGCCAGGGCACAAATTGACACATACACTGGCTACGGTGGTGAGGAAAGGATGGGGTTGGGCTCTGTGTTGGATGATCAGGCGATTCATGTCGGTGGCAATCATCCTACGATTCTTTATCTCTTGAATATTTGGTTTGCCCTTTTCGATAGCCCTCAATACTTTTATCGGCACTTTCGTCATCCATCTCTGATCGTAGTTACGCACCCCGGGAAAGGATGTTAGCAAACGGACGGCAACTCATAGTGGAAGCGGTGGCCGAGGTAGACCTAATAGTGCCACCCAATGATTTTTTCTGAACGTTGTCCTTGAGCTCCTATTTCTGGTCGCCACACCTAATGTTGTCGTCCTTCAACACCGATTTTCTAATGATGTTTTGGGGTTGTTAGAATTGTCCCACACCGCTGAGCTATGAGAAAGGTCTTGGGCTTATAAGGTGTGTGGTCCCTTCACCCATTGTCAATTGGTTTTGGATTAAATACCACACATTCTAATAGAGGTTAGAATATGATGGCAACTATTGCAGGGCCGAAGGGACCATCGTCGTCAACATGTTGGAGTTGCACGTGAAGCCTCATTGCGCAAAAACGGTGGAGATATGGAGGTCATGCATAAAGAGCGACGACCCCCCCCCCCCCCGCTCAAGAGTTGGTGAACACATTGACTCCATTTTGATGTGCCATGTGGATTATGTGATGTTGCAGGACTCGGCTCTGGGCCTCTTCTTGACCCTCACCGAACGTCGTCAACATGTTGGAGTTGACCCCCCCCCCCCCCCCCCGACATTGACTCCATTTTGATGTGCCATGTGGATTATGTGATGTTGCAGGACTCGGCTCTGGGCCTCTTCTTGACCCTCACCGAAAGCGCACTGTTGCCGTGAGTATGCCTGAAGGCAGCTGGAAGGAGGAGGAGCTTCGGTCCAGGTAGCAAGGGGTAGACTGAGGAACAGTGCAGATGCAGATTTTCGTCAATGGCGAAGACCAGGCTACAGGCGTGGCTTCAGTGGGTGTTAGCTTTTTGAACCGTCAAACATGGGCATCAGTGACTGGTGTTGGTGCCGAGTCGAGGTGTTATGCTCATCAGTTATGTAGGATCGTGAAAATTAAAGGATGAGATAGTGATGTTCAGCTGAAGTTTTCTGTATGAAATGCACAAAATATGTTTGTTAATGGATGTATAACCAAACTACAACGACTTCAACATTGCTTATCTTTGTTATTCGTATTATGCACTACTTTGTAAAAAGTAGCATTCCATTTGCACACAAAATATATAAAGAACTAATGTTGCAATGGTAGAAAATATACACCATCATCAATATTGAAAAACACCAGTCATCATGTTCACCTTTTTGTAATGTATTTGTTAATGTTCGGCTATAACATTTTGTATATAAAAAATTACTTTCTATTGACATCAGTGGCGGATTTAGAAATCTACCACAGGGGGATGAATTACTATGAGTAGTGATGATGAGGAAAATAATACTTATTTAGAAAAAATGAAGAAAAATACACCTAATAAGCGTCTCATTGTCTCCAATGTATAAAATAAGCTATTTGTAAAAAAATTTAACATAAATCAAATGTTAAATTCACTATTCAAAATGATGAATTTGTTTAAATGTCTAAGGTCATAAATAACACATTATTTGACATATCTTTTAGATTAAACAACTAGAAGATCAATAATATAATCATAATTCATGATCACTTGATCTGTACAATGTGCATACAATTGGCAATGTGTAAGAAAATGAATAGTTATATTAAAAATGGGAACAAAATCATCTTTTAAGTGGAGAACAAGTATTTAAATATAATATGACATCATTTAGTGGATGGTGTCATACTAGAAGAATTAAATAATTATAGTAGTCAAATCTTATATTATAAAGAATTGTACTTGGTATATTATAAGATCTTGACACAATGATCAGTTGAAGGAAACTTTAGAGAAAAAAGAAGAAGGAAACTATTTAATGTAGTTGTATGAACAACATATGATGGAGAAGCACATTGGGAACTCTTAACACAATTAATATGAAACTATTACATGAATAGTAGGATAGAAATGAAATATATAATTTATTAAGCTCATAATCGATGGCATGCATATTAAGATGGTAAATTTTATAATTTGTGAGTATATAAGATACATAATGTACAAATATATTAAGTTTAACCATTAAGAAGTTCATATGATAGGATTGAATGAAATTATAAGATTAAAAGTCACATTTTGTACGATGTAATAATTTTTTTACAAAATACAAATATGTACATGGTATCATAATAACAATAAAAATATTTTTTAGAGGGGGGGGGCTTCAGCCCGGCAGCCCCCCCTCTAGCTACGCCCCTGATTGACATAATTACTTTATATGCAACATATTCACATTTAATACAGAATAGTTACTTTCTTTACAAAATAGTTAATTTCTTTGCAAAATCATTTCCATTTCCCTGTTTTTTTGTATTTGTAATATGGAATCATTTAGTCTTTTAGCTTGGACCACCTGTACCTTGAGCATTTACCCAACATGCAAAAGAGTCCACCGATTACACATGAAACTAATAGTTCCAGTTCCACGTGTCGCCTTTTCTTATACACCTTATTTGGTTATCCAGTAGCCTCTTCAATGGCCTTTCTGATCTGTGGTAATGAGTACCCGAGAGCCTTGATTTTAAGCTACGCTTCTCCCAACTCCCTCTAATTATCGTTCATCTCATTTTTGAGCTCTTTTTTTCATTAAGTAATTTAAATAATAGAAAATCTATAGGAAACAAAGGACTATAAAAATGATAATTGTTCAATGGCCCATGGAGGAGTATCCATTATAAACATACAACTGCATGCCATCTGAACAGGTGAACAATCCCCTCCATAATTTACGAGCAGAGTGTCGACCCAACCTTTGTTTGTTGTCATATAACAAACTATATAGAAGCATGAGACGGAAACTATTAACTATATGAACAAAAGTATCTATTTTATATATAAACTATTTGACCAATAAAGTAACATTTGGCTACAGTAGTAACTATTTGACAAAAAAAATAATATTGGACCGTAAAAAGTAAGTATTTGATGTCGAAAGTAACAATTGATCATATAAAATTGAACACAAAATGGATGTACTAGGCTATACATATTTTAACTCAAAAATATTCTTTCTCCAATTCATTTGCACAGAATATAAATTTAGGATGATGCAATTTGAAAGAGATATACAAATTAATAATCAAAAGGCAAAAATATGAAATGGAAAAGAATACGATTACAATGAATAATGTAATTTAACAATAAAGTAATTGTGTGTGATAGAAAGTAACTAATTGTATGAAAAGTAAGTTTGGTACAGAAAGTAACACTAGATCATTAAAAGTGATAAAATTAAGTATTTGTGTAAGTGCTTCTTTCAATATACTTTATATTCTAGTATGACCTTAGAATATGGTTTATGATATTATTTTAGCAAATTATAGTTTATGTATGTACATTAAAAACTACCACCCATCTTACAGTTTGTTCCTTCATGTCACAGTTGTTTATGTATTCAAATGTACTCGTACTAAGAGCATCATGCAATATATTTTTTTTACAATTCTTATTATTTGTTATATTTATGTCACCTATATTATTAATTCTTTTGTGTGCCAAATTTTATAGATTTTGATTTCTAGTATGTCATTATTATATGTTATTTTTTACTTTATTTTTCTATTTAACAGATGCAATCCGACTTCCTTTTAACATACTATAAATTTATGTATGTAAATAAGCAATGTCATTGTATTTACAGTCCTCTCTTGCGTATTGCAATATGTCTACCCATGTTACTGTTTGTTCTTGAATACACACAAATTTCATAAAATGCACCATAAATAATAAATTCATATATTATGTTACAGTCTATACAACCTATAAACACATACCATGGAAACACACACGTAGATCCTGAGATAATCACATACCTCAGAGTTCAAAAGTGGTCAGTATGAAGAACAAACCCATCCTAAGAAGGCATTAAAATGTGAGAACTTCCATATGTCGACTAATTGGACCGCATTGTTGGTTCAAACAGACTTGCAATTACAACTATACATCGCAAGAGTTGCAACTTAATGCACCGACTGAAAACAAAAATATGCCATCACCCAGGGTGAGGTGCAAACTGTATCTATCTATGTTATGTAAAAACAAATATTTTTAATATTACAATCCGTATACCAACCCTTCAACATTTTTAGTTCATTTTGACGAGCCATACACAATTCTTTGTGATATATTACAATTCTCTTTGTACATCAGAATTTTTCCATGGAACCTTACAATTTGTTCTCACATATTACAATTCTTCCTATATTGAAGTATGAAATGTGATATATGTTGTTCAATATACTTGTCGTTTGTTGTAAGTTTCATTTCACCTATGTTACATTATACATTTTTGTGCTATATTTCAATAGTAATTTATAGTACATCACTGATAGATTGGTTTTATTAAGAATTTATTCCAAGGAAGGTGTAATACAACTTATTCAATCATATTATGACTACTTTATGTATATTACAGAATGTCCACCCTCTTTAGAGTGTGTTTTCTCATATTACACTTATACTTTTTGTATTACTACATGACTGACTTGTTTATTATTTATTCCTTTATGCTTCAATGAATGTCTTGGGGCCTATCATGGGTTTAAATTTGATGTCTCAAACATGTTGTTCCAAGTAAATCTCAACCATGCAGATCTTAAAGAGGAGGGAAGTAAAGCATATTAATGGGAATGTACGGTAAAGATTTTTTGACACATCATCTTGTACATCAAATTTGGTCCCCTTCTTTCCAATCATGGTTTCCTAATCTTCTTGTGAATTCACATGTATTTGTAGAAAGTATGGCCCACAATAATTTCAAGAGAGGTAACTTTGAAGACTAAAACAACCATGCATGCTTGGTTTTCCCTTGAGATGGGGCCCTTGAGCCCCTTGTGAGACACATAGAGTCCATCGCCAAACTAGAAGCAACAATGAAGGTGCATTCTGTCAGGAATAATAGAGATGCATTCTTTTGGGAAGAGAATTTGAACCGCCATACAAAGCCATCTCCAAGATAGAAGCAATTGTTGGGCCTTTACACTTCATTTTTCATCCCAGTCTGGATGTCATTTTATAGAAAAGAGGGTAGAAACCATGGTATAAGTAATCCCAACACAGTTGTAATCGAGAGCACTATAAGTTGACATGCCACACAACCATTTTACATGAAAAAGAGAAATTTGGCGCCTCAAAATTGATGTGTACATGAGATGGGAAGAAAGGGTAAAGGAAGAAGAAACAAAAGAATAGAGTAGAGAGAGGAGTGATTCTTATTGTTTTGGTTCTCTATATTTCCTTCTCACTACACAACATTCTTGTGTAACATGAGTATACTCCTCAAGGGGGTATTTTTCTTGGAGACTTTTTAGTGTGGTGATGTACCAAGTTGATTATCTTTATATCTCTTCCTAGTTATTGTGTATTTCTCATGTTTTGGGTCAAAACATCATACAAACTATATAGCTTCTTGATTAGTGGACGTCTACATCGGGTTTGACCCCATGTTCTTTTCTCTCACACGTTATGAAAATTTTTCTTGTAAATCATGGTTGTTTGCATTTGTGATTATTTGTTTGTATTATCTGTTAATATCTATGTGCTTGCCATAATATAACTCATTTCATGTCATTGTGCTACAAATATTGTATGGCTATTCCACAGTAGGTTCTTCCGATGTACTTTGTATGTGATTTCTAAGCATATCTTTACATGTGATCCTCATGAAGTGGTATTAGAGAAGTGTGGGCTACAAAGACCAAGTCGAGGGCACAAGCATAATGGTAAGGTTGATAGTGTCAAACTTTCCAACATGGGAGGTTAAGATGGAAGATCTTCTTTACTACAATGGTTTCTATGAACCAGTACAAGGAGATGCGATCAAGCCTACAAACATGAAACATAATGACTACAAAAAAATGAACATGAAATATATGGGATATCTATCGTTGAGTTGATGAGTTAGTCTTCCATCGCATAATAAATGAGACTAGTGTAACGTCCCTAGATTTGAGGCATCAAATAAAATGATCTTAAAAGAAATGATTGGACTATCCATATCACCAATGTGCACCTCCTTTTCAGGGAGCCCATCCCTAAGAACTCTATAGTTAAGCAGGCTCAGCTTGGAGTAGTACTAGGATGGATGACCAGTCAGGAAGTTTATCCTGGCTTGTGTGTGAGTGAGGACAAAGCACACAATTGAGGCTAATGGAAGTTTGTGGGGTCATTTGCCAATCCTGGACTCTAATACATCCTGGGGTTGTTGGCCCAGGTGTTACAACTAGTGCCCATTTACTTTAGAAGAAACTTGTGTTGTTATACAAAAGGGAGACTACTTGAATAAAGTGATTCTAATTAAGAAACTCATGAATCTCAAGTTCAAGGTAACTACAAATATTTCTATGTACTTAAATGATTTCAAAATAATGGTGAATCAATTACCCACAATGGGTTTGTCACTTGATGATGAGTTGCAGGAGGTACTACTTCTTGGTTCTTTACCATACAATTGAAGATCTTGGTATTTTTTTAGCAACTTTGCTTCAAACAAGAAGTTGACATTTGAATTGGTTCATAATAACTTGTTGAATGAAGAAACTAGATATAACAACTCAATTAAAGACAACTACTTAACTTGTTATTGTTACTGTTGACAAAGTAAGGAGTTAGAGTCACAACTACGTTGGTGACATAGAAATCTAAAGCATTGGTTAAAGTCCAAGAAAAAGGTGGTTTTTCATCACTATAACAACACATGTCATGTAAGGAAATTATATAGGAAGAAAAAAGGGAAGTTTTAGAAGGAAAGATCAAAGTAACATATCATGATAACAATAGAGATGCACTTGTTACATATGCCATGGAATTACGTACATGTGGAGTTTTTATGGGAGATTGTCTACATATAAATGACAATACTAAGTGGACATTTTGCACTAGTGCTTCTTACCTCATCACTCCTAATAGAAACTTCTCACCTCTAAAGTTAGGTGACTTTTGATTGATAAAGATGACTAGTAAAATCTATAAAATGATACAAGGGCTAGGTGATATGAGAATATAGACATAGTTGTGTTATACCATTTTGTTAAAGAATCTTAGACACCTTCCATTAGCTATAACTTCATCTTTGACTATAGATTGGACATGCATGACTACCACTATCATTTGGGTAACATGAAAACTACAGTCACTAGAGGCCAACTAGTTTTTGCTAGAGGAAAATTTTATTACACTCTGTACAAAATAAACATAAAGGTTTGTATTGAAAGTGTCAATGTTGTCAACAACTCGAGTGCTCCTAATTTTTGTGTCATAGATGGCTTGGGAACATGAGTGAAAAATATTGCAAGTTTTTACAACCTAATGTGAAAAATACTATTCTTATCCTTTTTTTAAGTTGATCCCTTGGGAATAAATGAGGGCTCCAAATAGGTGACCAGTGCGAGAAAAAGTCCTATAAAAGTTGTGTTCTGATGTTTGTGGTCTTATGGAGGTCAACTTCTTGGGTGGAAATTGATTCATTTTGAATTTTATTGATGATGCATCAAGGAAAGTGTGAGTTTAATACTTGTATAGAAAGTATTAGGTCTTCAATACTTTTAACAAATTACATGCCTTGGTTGAAAGGTAGTTAGGTAAATCTTTGAAACATCTTCATTCTGATAATGGAGGTGAGTATACTTCTAGGGAGTTTAGATCTTATTGTGAAGGATGAGTATTTGGCATGAGAAGATTGTTCGAGGTTTCTCACAACATAATGGTTTGGATGAAATAATGAATAGAACAAATATGGAGAGAGTCGTATGCATGAGGAAAACTACAAATTACCTAAGGAGTTATGGGCAGAGCATGTAAACACTACTTGCTACTTTATTAATAGATCAACATTAGTTGCTTTGGATTTTGATACTCTAGAGACTACATGGACAAGGAAACCAACTTCTTATTATCACCTTAGAGTGTTTTGTTGGTATGTATGCCTAGAGAGACAATCATGTGATGATTAATGGCATAATACGTAAATGATTTGCTTAATAAATAAAGGCAAGCTTCCAATTTATTTTGTTTAATTGAGTTATGAGATAATGATGTAACATTATAGATGTCTAGATAATTATATTACTCAATGATGTATGTCTTTAAGTACAAGACTTGGGGAAATGAGATCATACGATTGTTAAGAGTACATATATATTCTCATTATGTCCCTGATTGGTTGTTATTGTGGAAGGTTGATAGACAACAATGACACATAAGATCAGTGTGTGAGTTGGTTGATGATAGAGTCTCATTATTCATGATATGGTTATATCAAACCAATCACATAAATACATGTTAGAGAATAGTGTATCAGACAGACCCACCGCAAGATAGACATAAGGAAACCATTACCATGGTAGGTCATAGTCAGGTCTCAATATGATGGTGGTGTTTGTGGTTCTTAGACCTAAAATCACTACACTCATCACATGTCGTTTGGTATGCTTTGACATCACCAAACGTAGTCCTAAAACATGGGTTGTAATAATGGTGATGATTGGGTGACCGTGACACATGGGGACTGATTGTGAGTTATAGAGATGGGATTTGTCTCTCCTAAGGGAGTATGCTATCCAAGGCCTCTTGATTAGAAAGACTGAGAAATGCATGACCACACACATGTGAGTTAATATATGATATTGAGTTTACATATCTTATAGACAGTCCACTTTGTTTCAAGAAATAGATTAATGTTGAAGAGAGTTACTACTCCATGCCTCGAGTTCAATATGGATATCAATGACAAAGAAATTATACAAACACTATAACACCAAGCACTTATTTTAGGTTTAAGTTGTTCCCCAACATTTCATTCACTTAGGTAGCACTGACTACGAACCACTCTTTTCTTGTGATGTTATAAGTTATTATAGACATTCACTGCCAACGTGATATGGGACCTATGGGGTCACACACATAGGTCTCGAATTAGAAGAGTAGTTTAATATTCAATGATAATTGAATTGATTACTAAAGTGTTTAGGCATTCAATTCACACAACAAATCAGTTGGCTACACTGCCAGATGATTAGCTCACTGAGTGAGACATTCGTCTGGAGTGCCATACGACCGGATCACTAAGTGAGATGGTAGTTGGGAGTTCCAAGCGTTTGTCTCAAGGGTTGAGATGGGCATTTGAAAGAGCCAAACTGATTCTAGTTGAAATTGTCTATGGGTTCAGCCGAGTGGTTTGGCCTGGCTCACCAGACGTTCGTCAGGGTGAGCGAGATGACTGTCTCATATGGGAGAGATTGCTCAGTTGGGATGGTGGAAGGTTCTAGATACTTTCCTAAATTTGGTGGTCTCAATTGCACATTACTTGGAGTGAAAGAAAATAATGTTATCGATAATTTCTTATGCAATTAGGAAACTAAAAATGGGTGTCTCATAGTATCAGACGAATGTCTCGCATGCCAGATGACTGTTTGGGTCACCATACAGTCATTTGGGTGGTCGCATGTTGTGAAAATTTAAGATCTTCCAATCTCTTCCACTCCTGCATTGACTGGGAACCCTGGCCCAACTCCACCTATAAATAGAGGGGTATTGGGGGCTTCTAAGAGCACAACACAGATAATTGAGAATTAGTTGCTCTGACAATTATTGTCCTCTTTGGTTGTGGTAACCAAGAGAGCCCAAGCAAGTCCTACTAAACTCGAGAGGGATAGAGAGGGAGAGAACAACTGAGGATCATTGTTATGGGAGAGAAACTTGGTACTAGTATGCCAATGGGAAGGATAACTCCTTCTTGTCTGTTCTAGAAGGATGAAAGGAGTTCTAGGTGGTCCGTGTATATTTCTCTAGAGGCTGGTGTCCTTTGGTTGCTTCTCATAGGGAAACATCCACTCACAGTCTATGGAGCAGGAGTCACATCAGAAGTTGTCCAGTCCACTGTCTGTGGTGAAGACCAGGAGTTGTATTGACACCTTCCAAGAGAAACTAGTCAACAATTGCATATAAAGAATGACAAGGAGATGTTGCTAGACTTGCTCCAGTACTAGGTATGTCCTCGAAATCATACTTCCCATCTTATAGTTATTGACACGATCTTCTTCCTTATGATAATATGGCAAATAAAAAATTTGTTTCCACTACCTTGTTTGTAGTTATATTTCCCTATAGTGGTATGTCAATTTACTATATAATCAGATAATCGATATGATGTGATTTTGGTTTTATCATTCTATTATTGCATGTGATGTGAATAATATATGTCCAACCATATACCATAATAATCCCATATATATAAATAAATATATATATATACATGTTGCCCCCAAAAGCGATTTTGATGGTGGATGTGTAGCATGGTTATGGCCAATAACCCCTATTATCCGTGCATGGTTGTGTGGTTGGTTTATCCTTTTATCTCAGTCTTTGTACCGATCCTCTATCTTATCTTTATAATGTAAAAGTATTATTCTTTCATACTCTTGCTCCCTTGAAATGTAACTCGAGGTTTGTCAATAATTATGTGATAGTAGGATAGTTTACTTTCTTGTTATGACAGAGAAGATGGATGGTCTAATGATAGCGAGCCAACCAGCTGGAGGACCAAGGAGGACTAGAAGGACGAGCTGAACTGACCAGATGGTGGACCCAACTAATCTGCTGAAGGAGCTAGTAGATGGTGGATCGAAGGTCCAAACGATTGATAAGATGACCAAACAACCTACTAGGAGACGAGCCGATCGGTTTAATGGTTGAACCGATCAACCTAGATTGGAAATCACATATCTTCATCAACAAAAGGTTTTTGCATATGATGTAGACCTAGATGTAGTAATTCTTTGTGGCTCTAAGGAATTACATTAGGTTGGCCATAACCATCGCTTTTATTTATTGCATGTTTTCGTAGTGGGATGTAGCATGTATATGATATGTACTATATGTATGTGGTGATTGGATAAAGCATATGTATAGATAAATACAAACCCCCTCAAATAAAAATTGTATTAAGTCTTATATGTTTTCCAACAGTAACCCATATCAAAGATCTTGATCAGCCAAGAAGAGGTTACACCTTTGCATGGTGTGTCGTTTATCTCATAGAAGTGTGTTGATAGATATGTAGGTTCTTCCTCTGTAGGGTGCATAACTACTGTGGCGGTTGTTTGGTCAGTCTTAAACTAGTGATTCTTAGAGCATATAAGCCCAAAAGTGTGTAGATGAGTATGGCAAGGAGTTGTACATCATTTGTGATGCAATTAACAAAAGTTTCCTAGCTTGGTAATTGATTGTGTTTTGTATTGTTGATTGGGTCACAATTGAATTATCTTGGATCTGGCTCATTAGAATATTGTACGCTGCAATATTCCGAATTGATATGTGAGGGATATCAATTTGAAATAAAATAGTGGGGTTGATAATAATTTAATACCTAATCAATATCGGCAAAATTTTCAAATCAAATCAAAAGTTTTTAACAAATGCAATTTTTTTCTTGAAGAATCAAATGAAACAAATCTGAATTGCGATTGGTCTTTAAGAAAGACAAACTTGACGGGACAAACTTCCACTTTTGGTTTTGGACTTTGAGAAGGGTTCTCAATGAAGAGTGCAAGATCTACATCCTTGACAAAGCAGTGCCAGAAATACCCGCTCCTGATGCACCAAGGGAACAAGTGGATGCTTACTAGAAGTATGCCAACGACACCTTAGAGATAAATTACCTTATGCTTAGATGCATGAACTATGAGTTTCATGGGCAGTGTGAGGACATGAGTGTTCTTGAGATGGTAACACATCTTTAGAAGGTAACACTTGGCCTTACAAAGAAAGAAATGGACAATATCATATAGGTGCTACTTTAGCCTAAGCTGATAGAGGGAACCTCATTAGAAGAACATGTGCTCAATATTATTGGACATGTGTATCATCTTGAAGAACTAAGATTCACCTTGAGCCAAGAGTTAGCTACTGATATAATCCAGTCTATGCCAGAATCATATAGCTATTTTATTACATTTAATCATGTGAATAATATGGTTGGACAAATGTCAGACTTGCTTTCCACGATGATGCATGCTAAAGTAAAATTGAACAAGGACAAGCTCATGATGATGATCAGTGGATATGATTCCAAGGATCAAAGAAAGACCAGGATGAGCTATGAGGTCAAGCCTAATTCAAATCTTAAACACTCAAGATAAGGAGAAAGAAAAGTACAAGAGGAAATCATCATTTGTACTTGAAGGCTTTCAGGAAGAAGAAGATGGGGATGGTGATCTCCACTTCAGGTATATACATTATTGAGATAAATCTATCTTATTCTTCATCATGGTTGCTAGATACCATATGTGGATCTCACATATGTTCTCATATGAAGGATCGAAAGGAAGTAGGCCTTTGGGAAAAGGCAAGGTGGAAGTGTGCGTTGCTAATGGCGTAAGAGTTGTAGCCAATGCAGTTGGAACCTATAGTATATATCTACCCACTGAGATTGTAATAGGGTTAAAGAACTCCTAATTTGTACTTGATATAAACAGAAACATTATTTTTGTATCTTGTATGGACAAGGTTGCATTTGAATTCCATATTAAAAATGCTTGATGTTCTATTTCAAAAGATGGGATATTTTATGGCAGTGCCCCAATGTCTTATGGTCTTTATTTGTTATATCTAAAGGTAGATGTTTATAACGTTAATACCAAAAGACTAAAAATCAACAAATCAAACAAAACATACATTTGGCATTGTCGTCTAGGGCATATAAATGAGAAACACATATTTAGACTACATAAGGATGGTTATCCATACTCTTTTGATATAGAATCAATAGAGACGTGTGAATCTAGTTTGTTATGCAAGATGTCTAAGACCCCTTTTACTGGTAATAATGAGAGGGATAATGATCTATTACGACTCATACATTGTAACGACCGACAATCAAATCATTACTAATTAATGCGGAAGAAAACATTAGCAGTGGAATTACTGAAAATCATTAAAAATTAAAACCTTTTTGCAAAGAGAGGTAATTCCAGGAAATTTTGATAACAAGAACCAAAGTAATATATACATTCTAATTTACATTGTACATACCATGTACCATCTCATCTCAAGGAATATATACAACAGTTGCTTTGTTAAATCTACACACAAGCAACATAACACCTCGAGGCATTCAATGCCAAAATCTCATATCAATCATGAAAACATTAAGTACTGACTCCAAGGACCTGAGAGTATAGAGATGACACATAGGACTCATATCTATAAGACACGACAGTCAGTATTTCCACCTGAGATGTTACTGTTGTCCCTGGTGCTGCTGTCCTTCTCCTACTGTATGGTTTCTACCTCCTCATCCTCGTTCACCTAAAAAGGTTGTATCCCATGGGGTGAGACAATTGAAATTGTCCCAGCGAGAGATATAACTCTCTGCCAGAAATATTATTATTGTAGATAAATAGTAATAAACTAAGCAGAGGGTTCTTTATTATTAATAAACAGGATAAATCTCTATTTAAGCAGCATAGAGCATTATCATTAATTTAATAAGGAATATGAAGAACATGTAACACATCTATCCATTTAGGATACAATAAGAAATGTAACATCACTCAATGATTTCCGTGTTTCATCCTTAAGAAAATATGCTACACGGATGATTACATTTTACAAATCACACTTATTCCCTGAGGAGATGAAGTATACCATTCATGCTCCAACCGACCATGATTACGTAAAGCATCGGTTCCATACTTAGGTCAATGGAAGAGTCGGACTCCATCACCTCATCTATCTCGGTCAGTGCGAGACCACATGCCTGACATCTCGTTTCAGTGCTAAAATAGCTTTCTAGGATATACTGGCAACTTCACTATAGAGTTATAGCCTGTAGCATATACTCTCTTTATGATACAACCCGTAGCCAATGTCTGGTATTGTGGAGTCATGGCCCATAGCAATACTCTTATTAGGATATGGTATGTAACCATTCCTGTGCATAGGATATGACCCGTAGTCATTCCTATGAGGTGTAAGGATATATTCTCCCATTACCCCCACATATTCAAAAATATGCATTCCAAGAGTTCCCATAGGAAAACATGTTTCACCATCACCAACTACTGACGATGATGGATCTATGGTCAGGGATCTACATGATAAGATTTCACTTGATTAATTAAGTGTGTTACCATATTCTTTTAGCATCAGCCAAGTTTTCAAACAGGAATTATTATGACAAATGCTACAAAGAAACATGTAATACTTCTATCAAGTGCTTTTCAAAACTGTATAGAACATTGGGATCTCAATCCCTTATCTCATTACCATGAATCCTCATCCTTCATCAATATCATCATCATGTTTACTGAATTTGGGTATTCAAACCCTTAGTTCATCATTGAACAAAGTTACCTCTTATCAGGTAACTAATACCTCCAGGTCATCTGACTAAGGTATTCATGATACTTGTTACACAAGCATTTCACATAGTTCACCAGGTATATTCAACTTCTTGTCACCTCTCACTAGGCAAGAAATAAAATAATGGCTCACAAGGCCCATTAACATCATAGCTCATACCTGATTATGCTCATCATCATATGATACCTGCAAGGTTAGTGTACTTGATAACAAACATATCAATTACAAAACATCATTATGCAATACAAGGATAACATCACTATTCCCTCATTG
The DNA here is from genome assembly GCA_963693085.1 of Alisma plantago-aquatica. Lineage (NCBI taxonomy): Eukaryota > Viridiplantae > Streptophyta > Magnoliopsida > Alismatales > Alismataceae > Alisma > Alisma plantago-aquatica. Next base: position 443,757,792 of record OY856415.1, read on the forward strand.
GGGTTAGGGTTTCCCATCTTAATCAATTAGGGTTTCACATAACATCACCCTATATTAGGGTTTTACATAACATCACCCTATATTAGGGTTTCACAACCCATTACCCAAAAATTAGGGTTTCCATTCTTCATTGATTAGGGTTCCATGATTACCTTATTAATCCAAACCCTAAGTCAGTGCTTCCATATATCTTGGAGCACATAACATTATTTAAGTATTAAATCATACTTGTCATTATTCCATGTACTTGGGAACACACACATCACCATCATACCTTATTCAGTTGACTTATCCATTCACTAAGTACACGCACCTATGCTTATCATAGTGTATTGAATTTATCACTTTCATAGGCATCGAGTGATAATCACTCTAATTATACTAATCACCTAAGCACTTTAGAGGTGCTTCCATTTGAAATCATCCTTGAGATACTCTTCAACCATTTATAGGGTTATTAGTACTTACATGATTTGAATCAATTGTACCTTCAAATGTTTTAGACCAATTGAACCTTCAAACAATTTAGGACCGTTAGACCTTCAAATGGTCTTGGTCTAGTTGAACCTTCAAACGGTCTTGAAGACCGTTAGACCTTCAAACGGTCTTGGTCTCAACATCCTTAAATGGTCTAAAGTCTGTTAGACCTTAAACGGTCTTGACCTCTTGCTCATCAAATGATTTTTAGACCGGTAGACCTTAAATGGTCTTGACCTCTTTCTCATCAAACGGTTTGAAGATCGTTAGACCTTAAACGGTCTTGACCTTTTGCTCATCAAACGGTTTGAAGACCGTTAGACCTTAAACGGTCTTGACCTCTTGCTCATCAAACGGTTTGAAGACCGTTAGACCTTAAACGGTCTTGACCTCTAGTCCCTCAAACAGTTTGAAGATTGTTTGATCCTCAAACGGTTTGGGACCGTTTAGTCAAATCAGATTTGAAACTGATTGAACCTAAATTAGGGTTTTGACAATAATTGATCTAGGGTTTTGAAACCAATTGAGCTAGGGCTCTGAAATCAATTGAGTTTGATTGTTTGAAGTTATTAGATCATGAAACCAATTGATCCTTGAATCCATTGAAAATGTTTATCCTCTAACAGTTTGAAACTGTTTAACCCCTAACGGTTTTGAAACTGTTTGGTCACCAAATGGTTTGAAACCGTTTGGTCTCTAACGGTTTGAAACCATTTGACCAACCAAAACTGAAACCATTTGACAATGATATTCTTGAGGTGTGTGCTAAGATGATATCATCATCATCAAGCTTCATACCTCCAATTTATATTTTCATATATATATATATATAAATATATATATATATAAATTCAGCAATTTATTCAAGATGAAAATAGAAGATCAATGTATGATGAGAAATTGAAATAAATAATAACATTGATGGGTTCAAGTTATATAACCTGCCTTCAAAGTAGCTTCAAAGCTTCAAGCTTCACGTCTCTAATGGTGAAAGAATCTCCTTCAACTATCGAAGGTTCATTTCCAACTCTTTGAATGCAAAAGATAGCCAAGGTTGAGCATTGGATGGAAGAGAGAAGAAAATCAATGTTGAAATCCAATTTCAACCATCAATTTAAGGTTGAAGATGATCATTGAGCTTACTTTTATCTTGGGGAACATTATCCTCCTGCTCCTAAGCTCCTTGGTCGTCAGACAAAGCAAAGGAAGAAAGTGGTTTGCAAAATAGCCTCTCAAGTAAGGAGAAAATTGAGTATATGTAATTGATTTTCTAGGAGAGAGAAAGTAGGACAAAATTCATCCACTTTCTTGCCACATGCCCCCTCCCTTCCTTACCTTCGAAGCCATCTTCCTTTTCCCTCAATATTCTCTCAATTATCCTTGAATTAAAAGCAACCACTTAAGCACCTTAATCATTATAATAATATTATCCATTTTTAGTGGACATTACTTTTTAATTAACAAATGTGAGTGGATTTCTTCACCTACTTAAGATATTTCGACGCCACTCAAGGCATTTGGACGTCCTTGCACTATAGGATTTCAACTACAGCCTTTTTAGTTGATGGGCACTTCAATTAATATATTTATTTTTTCTATAAAATAAATTAGGGTTTCAATTATGCTTAAATCTTGATTATTTTATTATCAATATTATCTTTCCTCAAAAGTAATTCAAACAAGATGCCCCATCATTTTTATTTTCTATAAATGATACCAAGAAATAGTACGGACATAATATAGGTGGTATTTTACATTTTCAACCCTAGGTTTTGGGTAATATGCAAATTACACCAAAACTAGCATTCAATACACCAACATTACTCAAACAATCTCCTTCTTGGAACTTAGGCTTGTGGAAGCCATACCTCAGCATCATTCTCATTCTTATGATGCTATAACACTTGAGGAACATATATCATGAAACATTTGCAAGGTAACCCCTTAAATTGGGTAAATTGCACTTTAGTCCAAAATAGGTAAAGTATTGTTTCAACATCATTCAAATAGGTCCAAAATTGAAACATAAGTTCTCCTTTAGTCTTAATTACTTTTCAAAAGATAAAGACGAGAACATAAATGACTTACTTAAGCAAAACTCCCAGGATTAAGCCTTAACCCAGGTCAGGGATGTTACATACATACTGATGTGTGTGGACCTTTTAGAACAACTGCTAGAGGTGGGTATCAGTACATTACCTTCATTGATGACTTTTACTAGGTATGTCAATGTTTATTTAATGAAACATATGTCAGAACTCTTGAAAATTCAAGGAGTTTATGAATGAAGTACATAACCAACTGGATAAAAGTATTAAGGCACTTTGTTCCGATCGAGGTGGAGAATACTTAAACAAAGAGTTTTAGAACCTTCTTAGAGACCATGGGATTATATCTCAATCAATTCCACCTAGAACACCTCAGCATAATGGTGTATAAAAAAGAAGGAATCACACATTATTGGATATGGTGCAATCAATGATGAGTTTAGTTGAGCTTCTGACTACCTCCTGGGGGTATACTCTACAAACCACCTCATTTACACTAAACTGAGTACCATATAAATCAGTTCAAAAGACACCATATGAGATATGGAATGGGAAACATCCCAACATTGTCTTTTATGAGAATTTGGGGATGTGAAAATTATGTTAAAAGAATGTTTTCTGATAAGCTTGGTCCTGCATATGATAAATGTTATTTTGTTGGATATCCTAAAGAGATAAGAGGATATTAATTTTATTCCCTATTTGATAGCAAAGTGTTTGTTGCTTATATTCCTTGAGATGAATTCCAATTCCAAAGGAATCAGTGGGAGGAAAGTGGAACTCGAAGAGGTTTGAGACCAACAAGAGAACATAGAATTGATAGATGAATAATAGGAACTAAGAGGATCACAAAATGTTGTGGAATCTCAAACTCCTTAAGTAACACAAGAACCTTGTAGATCTAACAGGACACACCTTGAGCCTAAAATATTTGGATATCTTTTGAATCAAGAAGGTAGTGAATTGGTCAAAGATGATGAGAAAATAACCTATCAAGATGTTATAGAGGGACCAGAGTCTAAGAAATGGCTTGAGGCCATGAGATCTGATATGGAATACATGTATACCAAAAAAGTATGGACTTTGGTAGATCCACCTAAAGGGGTAAAACCCATAGGGGGCAAGTGGGTATTCAAAAAAAAGACTAACATGGATGAAAAAGTTCAAGCCTATAAGGGAAGATTGGTTGCAAAGGGTTTCAAACAAGTTGAAGGTGTTGACTATGATGAAACCTTCTCTACAGTGGCCATGGTTAAGTTCATCAAGACCGTGCTTGCTATTGCAGCTTATCATGACTATGAGATTTGGCAAATGAATGTTAAAATCGTTGTACTTAACGGGAATATTATTGAGGATGTGTATGTGATACACCTGAGGGTTTTATAGATCCAAAGTTTGCAAATAGAGACTATAAGATACAAAGGTCAATCTATGGGTTGAAGCAAGCATCTCAGAGTTGGAATCTTCATTTTGATGAGACACTCAAAGAGTTTGGATTTATTTAAAATGAAGATGAACCTTGTGTATACAAGAAGGTTAGTGGGAGCATAGTGACATTCCTCATATTGATGGGGAATGACATATGTACTTTATAAAAGATAAAGACATGGCATGGAAATACATTTTCTATGAAAGACTTGGGAGAAGCATTCTACATCTTAGGGATAAAGATCTATAGAGGTAGATCCAAAAGCTTCTTGGACTAAGTCAAAGCATATACATTGATAAAGTGTTGAAGTTGTTCAACATGGAGAGCTCAAAGAGAGGGAGCATGCCTATGTGTCGTGGTGTCCCCATCTCTAGAGCTCAATGTACTAATTCTTGTGAAGAAAGGGAATGCATGAGTTTGATTTGATATGCATCAGCAATTGGATCGATCATGTATGCAATGTTGTGTACCCGTCAAGCGTCTCGTATGCCTTGAGCATGATGAGCACATACCATTCAAACCCAGGCGATGCTCACTAGATAGTCATAACATCCTCAAGTAGTTGACAAGGACTAAGGATTAGTTCTTTGTCTATGTCAGAGAGGAAGAGTTGGTGAAAAAGGGTTACACCGATGTGAGCTTTCAGACTGATCAAGATGATTACAAATCGCAATTAGGATTTGTGTTTTGCCTAAACAACAAAGTTGTAAGTTTGAAGAGTTCTGAGAAATACACATGTGTTGATTCTACAATAGAGGTTGAGTATATTGTTGTATCTAATGTAGCAAAGGAGACTGTATGGATCAAGAAGTTCATTACAGAACTTGGGGTCATTCCAAGCGTCAACGATGCAATTGAGCTATATTTTGACAACAATGGAGCTATTGCACAAGCTAAGGAACCAAATCACATCAGTGGTCAAAGAATGTACAAAGATGATTCCATCTCATATGAGAGATTGTACAATGCAGAGATGTAAAGATTTTTAGAGTACCAACTGAGAACAATGTTGTTGACCCCTTAACTAAGGCACTTTTGCAACTGAAGCATGATGGACATGCTAGATCACTTGGAATATGATTCATGGGTGATCGACTCTAAGTGCAAGTGGGAGTATGTTGGTATGTATGCCCAAAGATCCAATCATGTGATGATTGTAATGGCATAATTTGTAAATTATATAATTAAGAAATAAAGGAAAGCTTCCAATTTATTTTGTTTAATTAAATTATGAGATAATGATGTGGCATTATAAATGTCTAGAGAATTATATTATTCAATGATGTATGTCTTTAAGTGTGTGACTTGGTAAAATGAGATCATACACATGTTAAGAGTACATATATATTCTCATAATGCCCTTGATCGATTGTTCTGGAAGGTTGATAGATAACAATGACACATAAGATCAGAGTGTGAGTTGGTTGACGAAAGAGTCTTGTTGGTCATGATATGGCTATATGAAACCAATCACATAGAAACATGTTAGAGAAAAGTGTATCTGTCAGACCCACTGTGAGACTGACACATGGAAACCATTACCATGGTAGTCATAGTCAGGTCTCATTATGATGGTGGTGTTTGTGGTTATTAGACCTAAAATCACTGCACTCATCACATGTCGTTCAGTATGCTTTGAGATCATCAAACGTAGTCCTAAAACATGTGTTATAACAGTGATGATTGGGTGACTGTGAGACATGGGAAATAACTACGAGTGATGAAGATGGGATTTGTCACTTCTAAGGGAGTATATGATATCCAAGGCCTCTTGATTAGCAAGACTGAGAAATGCATGTCCATGCACATGTGAGTCAATATATGATATTGAGCTCATACATATATTTAGACAGTTTGCTCTAGTTCAAGAAACAAAGTGAATATTGAAGAGGGTGACTACTCCATGCCTTTAATTCAATCTGGATATCACTGATGAAGGAATTATACAAACACTATAACACCAAGCACATATTGTAGGTCGAAGTTGTTCCTAAACTTTCCATTCACTTAGATAGCACTGATGTGCGACTAGGCACCACTCTTTGCTTTTGATGTCATAAGTTGTTATGGACATTCACTGCCAATGTAATATGAGACCTATAGGATCACACACATAGGTCTCGACCTAGAAGAATAGTTTAATCTTGAATGATAATTGAATTGATTACTAAAGTGGTTAGGTATTCAATTCATACAACGAATTAGTTGGCTACACTAGCGGACAATCAGCTCATTAAGCGAGATAGTCATCTGGAGTGCCAGATGATTGTCTCACTGAGTGATACGACCATCTAGAGTGCCAAACATATGTCCCAATGGTTGAGATGGTCATTTGGAAGAGCCAGACTGATTCCAGTTAAAATTGGCTATGGGTTGAACTTAGTGGCTTGACTCAGCTCACAAGATGCCCATATGGGTGAGCGAGAGGGCCGTATCACATGGGTGAGACCGCTCAGTTGGGATGGAGGAACGTTCTAGATACTTTCCCAAATTTGATCATTTCGGTTACACATTACTTGGAGTGCAAGGAATTTATGTTTAGCATTAATGGGAAATGAATTGTCAATTTCTTCCATGATTGGGAAACTATAAAATGGGTGTCTCTTAATGTGAGACGACCCTCTAGCATGAGAGACGACCATCTAGTTCACCAGACTGTGGTTTGGGTGGTCACAGGTTGCAAAAATTCAAGATATTTCGGTCCCTTCTACTCTCATATCAACTGGGAACCCTTACCCAAACCCCACCTAAAAATAGAGGGGTATTGGGGGCTTCCCAGAGCACAACATAGATAATTGAGAATCAGTTTCTCTGACAATTGTTATCATCTCTAGTTGTTGTAACCAAGAGATCCCAAGAAATTCCTACCTGACTAGGGAGGGATAGTGAGGGAGAGAACAATTGAGGATCATTATTGTGGGAGAGAAAGTTAGTGACTAGCATGCCAATAGGAGGGACAACTCATTCTTATCTATTTTAATAGGATGACATGAGTTCTAGGTGGTCCATGTGGACTTCTCTAGAGGCAGGAGTCCTTTGGTTGTTGCTCATAGGGCTACATGCAGTTTGTGGTGAGATCACAGGAGTCCCAACAAAAGTTGTCCAGTGCACTGTCAGTGGTGAAGACTAGGAGCTGCACTGAAACCCTCCAAGAGCAACTAGTCAACACTTTCATATCAAGAATGATGAGGAGATGTCACTAGACTTGCTCTAGGACTGGATATATCCTTGAAATCATCATTCCCATCTTATAGTTATTGACGCAATTTGCTATCTTATAGCAATATCGTAGATAAATTTTTTGTTTTCGTTCTTTTTGTAGCTATATTTCCCTACATGTTTATGTGTGAGACATTTGCACATATTCCTAAGGAGCATAGATAGAAAATTTTGATGACATGTATACTCCTTGTGCTTTTCTATAGATATGGAGATGAGTAGTTTCACTACGTGATTTGGGACCAACAGAAGAAGAATATGATCAGATGCATAGATGTGATCTTCTTTAAAAACAAATGTGTTTTGATACTACAATGATAAAGTCTAAGCAACTTGTAGATGATATTTTGGTTGATACACCTGTTCCCTCTCTAGTCCAACAAAATATTGATGCAGGATACATTGAGCAATATGAGAGACCACATGATGATATGTCATAGGATGATCCCGATGTAGATGTCATCCATGAATAGGAGGATCCTAAGTGGTGGGTGTAACATCAATACAAAAATCTAGTATATACAAAATTTAGGAGGTTTACTAGAGACAAAAGAGTTTATAGTACATATTCATATTCAAAATGTCCTCTACTCATATAAGAGGGGGATCCCAAAAGCTATGAGGAAGAAAAATGTAACACCCCACCTCTCGGTAACCCCCACTTAAGGGAGACCAAGAGGTCAGAGTCGTTATCCCAATAAACTGGATCAAAGGTTTGACAAGTAATCAGTAATAATTATAAAATTCTACCAAACTATACTGAAATCTGGTATAAAATAAAACTTTGCATACCTTTTTTTTAACTTTGGATATCTAACTTCTATCCACCACTTAAATCTATTCTATCTAGTCCTCCTTGCACATTAATTCTTATTATCACAATATGTCGCTTTATTGTTTGTCCTTTTCAATGTTATACCTAATACACCGGCAAACAAAATATCAGTCATCATATATGAATATGTTGGTATATTGGGACAATCAAAATATCACACATAGGGCTAACAACCTAATTATCACAATCAAGTTAATTAATAATTCAATTTACAATTTCAATGTGTCAAACTCCACTGCTTTTGCTCTAACCCTGGAATACCCCCTTTAGGGTTTCTCTTTTGCCATTGACTTAAGGCCACCTTCTCCATCCTGAGCTTGGTGCCTGGGGTCACCTCTCGTGGTGCCCATTAGTCACTCAATATAGGCCACCTTCTCTATCCTGAGCTTGGTGCTTGGGGTCACCACTCATGGTGCCCATGGGTCTTCCCTCTTGGGCTTGACCTCATTGCATCTTACATCAGGGTGGCATGTAGGTGCGAGGATACACACTATATCATAAATGTGAAAATCATATTGTCTTTATCATTTGCATATATGAACATCCAAACTGATAGGTTGCATTCAATGTGATCAATCATCCGGAAAACTTTTGGGAAACTAAAGTGGTTAATCATAAATAACCACATACATGCCAAGCTGATTTGAGTACAGAAATAATCCAATCAAGGCAAGAAAGAACACAAAAAGATCCTAAAACATGCATATAATTTCCTATCATTAATCATGGAATCAAGATCTATTAAACCTATCTCACTTCCTAGGGTTTCTAGCCCTTTTAAGGGTTTCAATTGCAATTAGGGTTTTTCTTGTACCTTTATCACTACAAACTCTAGTTAAGCAAAATAGTTCTCAAACCCTAATGATTCTAACCTATTTCATTCAATAGGCTTAGGATCATCTTCCAACCGCATATTATCACATATATCAAATTAAAAGTGATCTTTTTCCCTAAATTAGGGTTTCGAAGTGCTTAATCCTTCATATATGGTGTAAAACCCAAAATCATTAAATTAATCATTTAAATCAAGTTAAGATTCAACATTATCATATAACAGATTAATAATACTCGAATTAACCTATTACTGCTCATAAAATTATCCATTACCATCAATTAGGGTTTCTAACCTAATTTTAATACCTTTTCCATCAAAATAATATTCTTTTGCAAAAAGATATGGATTCAGGCCTTCAAATTATTTTTATCTTATTCCTTGCATTTTTTTGATCAACTTCCATGTATAAAGTTTATTCATATGAGTTTTCTATTAATTTCTACAATTTAGCAAGAAAACCCTTTTTAGAAATAATTGAGCAGAGATGGAAATTACCAAAAATTCGTAGACCGCAAGATTGGTGGACGGGTGATCTGCTCCCTGGATTGGACAATTCTTATTGCACACACCTAAGTTGGCTACTCCCACTCTCACTCGTTGTATCCCCTCTGGGGATCATGGTGGACCGAGATCGGACAATCGTTGGTCATCATCTACCTTCGATCACTCGTTGGGCTGTTGTCAACTCCTTGGTTGACTCTAAGCTTCAGGTTATCAACAAAGAAACAGAGTTGCTTGGAAGCTCCACTGTCATCGCCTGAACTCAAGAAGCCGCTCAATTTCTTGATGCAACTTGACCTTCACCACGAATGAGTCACCGGAGTTCCATCGCGTCCAGTAGGTTGCAGAGGGGGTAGGTTAGGGTGAAACTCAAAATTGATGTCGTCGCTCGACTCGTCATTTCTCTTCGCAGCGACTGGGATAGGAATTAGGTCTACTGGTACCCTCGGGTACACCCCCCCCCATATAGGGTTGGGTATGGAAGTCTGAAAATTTGGGAACTTCTTCCCCCTTCAACGATAGTGAGTGAAATTAGGGTCTAGATCCTTTAGATTACTCTCCCAAATTTGATGGACTGGTTAACTCTTTGGATTATCGTCTCAGTCGATGAGAAAGTGGATTCCCAGTTCGTCTCCCAATCCCTTTGTGACTTGGGGTAGACGATGCATGACTACCCTTGAATCTGTGGTTCCCTTGACCACGCGGGTCATCCAACGGCCATCATCGCTCCCCGAAATCCAATTATCCCAAAATTGATTTTAAAAGGTGTTTTAACATGATAACTTGGAAAAATTGTTTCTCTCTCCTTGATTAATATTTTTCTCTCAAAATTCAAAGGAAACTTCATCTTAGCATTATCTAACTGAGTATTAAATTTGAAAGTCAAATTCCACCGGATGAGAGTGTTTCCTTCACTTCCAAGTTACCCATCAATTAAACTAATTTTAATTAATATTTCTTTTTCCTTTGCCATGATTTGATTATCTCGAGTCCCTTGGTCGTCAAGGAACCATAAAGGTACGAAATAACCTATTGGGAAATGTATCTTTGCCTTTTCCATTTATATTTTTCCTTTTTCTTATACTTCTCCTTTTATTAGATAAATGCTTTCTCTTTTTATTTCTCTTTTCTTTTCAATTGGGCTCAATGGCCAACTAAGCCCATTAACAAACAATCAAGGCCATTGTACACAAAATCCACCAATTAAAACAAACAAATCAATCATATATTTCATTTATCATTAAAAGATAATTATACATATCATTACATTATTTTAGAAAATTGAGGTTATAACAAAAATCTCATTAAGAAAAAAAAAACATTGTAGGCAACATAAGAAGAGATGAACTCATTGGAAAAATGACACATATGAGTTATGTAAGCTTCCAGGAGGAAGAAAAACTGAGATGAAAAAGTGTATCTTCAAGCTAAAGAAAGTTGGGAATGACAACATCATGAGATACAAAGACACACTTGTAGTCAAAGGCTTTGGGGGGAAATAGAAGATTTACTTTGATGAGATATTTTCTCCAATGGAGAAAATGACTTCCATCTGTATTGTTTTTGGCTTGGAGGCTAGCTTGGACATTGATATTGAGCAACTTGATGTGAAGACAACCATCCTCCATGGTGAGCTATAGGAAGAGAATGGCATCCAATGACATGAAGGATTTTTATTGAAAGGAAAAGAACATATGGTTTGTAAGTTGAAGAAAAATCTCTACATCTTGAAAAATAGGATCCCAAGCAAAGATACTAATTTATATTGAAGCAAGGTTTCCACATGACATATGTAGATCATTGTGTTTGTTTTAGGAGATTTTCAAGTGAAATTTTCATCATTCTTTGGCTTTGTGTTGATGATATGTTGATTCTTCTTGAAGTTTCTTAGATGATTGATAGGTTGAATAAGGGTTTGTTTAAATTTTTTGACATGAAAAACTTGGGAACAACCAAACAAGTTCTTGGCATGGACATTAGGAGTTATAGGAAATCAAATAAATATTGGTTTTCATAGGAGAAATATGTTGAGAAAATACTTGATAGGATGAACATGATGAGAGAGAATCCAGTCTCCCTATCTAGTAACTATAGAGTAAGTTCAAAACAATCTCCTCCTATTAATAAGGATGGGAAATAAATGGCCCACGTACCCTACTTTCATTTGGGGGGGGACGTTTGGTGTATTATATGGTGTGCATTCAATCTGATATTGCACATGTATTTGGTGTGACTAGTATATTTCTATCTAACCTAAGAGAGGAACATTGATATGTAGTAAAATGTATTATTTGAGGTTTGATAGGTACATCTAGTGCTTTTGTATGCTTTATTAGCATACCACTAGTTTTAGCAATTTTCACATATACATATTTAGTAGGTGGTCTTGATCACATGAATTCTACCTCAGATTTTCTAATCATTTTTGGAAACAAAGTTGTTGGTTGGAAATATAAATATTAAAAGTTTCTTGCTTTATATATGACTAAGGTAGAGTATATCATAACTTGTGAATCTGGTAAAGAGATAGTTTGGCTCAGATGTTTCATGTAAAAATTAGGTTTAAAAAATGATGAGTATTTTGTTTCACGGGATAGTTAGAGCATCATGGACTTGAGAAAATGTATCACTCCATTACAAAGTACATTGATATGAGACACTACCAACTATGTGAACCTATCAGTAAAAACCATATATAATGGAAGAAGGTCCAGTAATAATCTTTATGACTTGATGTGAAAGTAGTTCATATACAAAATATTTTTACATGTAAGGGTCTTTCCATATAGGACTCGAGATGAGGAGTCATGAGGACAATCTCTCCGTTGAAAAAGAGGGGGAGAGTTTCAGGCCTACGATCATTTTATTTTCTATCCCAATCTGGATGGTAGTTTAGTGTATATAATCACGACACAACCGCAATTGAGAGCATCTAAAACTAACAATCCACACAACTATTTTTCTTAAATGAGAGAAATTCTTCACCTTATATTTGATGTGTCTGTGAAATGGGAAGAAAGCACAAATGAAGAAGAAAGAAAAGAAGGAAAGAGGCTTGTTAGTCTAGTTCTCTACACTAACTTTTCCAATACACACCATTCTCATTTAACTAGGGTATTCTCCATAAGGTGGCATCTTTCTGGGAGGATTTTTAATGTGGTAATGTACCGATTTTGCAATATATATATATCTCTTCCTATTTATTTATATTTTTGAATTTTTTAATCAAAACATTAGATGGACAATGTACTTGATTAGTAGATTTCTCCATCGAGTTTGGCCCATGGTTTTTCCTTCATATATTGTAGGGGTTTCCCACATAAATCTTTGTGTTCTAGTTGTGTGATTTCTTGTCTGTATTAGCAGTTAATATTTTAAGTGCATGATGGGATATAGCTTCTAATATGTTGTTGCACTATGTAAATTGTGTGCCTAGTCAATAACATGTTCTTCCGTTGTATTTTATATGTGATTACTATACACATCTTAACCTACTATCCCATAATCAATTACTCCCTCTCCTCTCTTCTCATGTTTGGTTTCCTTTCCATCCCTTCCAACCTCATGTTCCTATTTTCTCCCTCTGAACCTTTTCCAACTATCCATCACCCAACCCTCTTCATCACTTTAGTTTTGAGAAAGTGAGTGAACAAGGGACACAGAGACTAAGAAAATACCCACACAACCCCTCTTCTACCATCCATCTATGTCAGTCTAACACCACCCAAACTTGTGAGTAAAAGGTGGACAATTCCCTAAGTTCACCAACATCACCCTTCCGCATCCACATGATTGTGCACCTAGCTTGTTGTTCCTCTCCACACGTCACGCATGTAGGACTAGCATTTTGTTATTTTAGTGTTGACCCCTGAGAGTCATCGAGAGGATATCCTTAATATTTTTTACTTTTTCGTGACTAAGAGAACCCACCCTTAGAGAACCCACAGTGGTAAACTCTCAAGACATGAGGGGGTGTGGTACGGTCATTCCCATCCCATTTTAAATTAGAGTGGATTGATGTTCGAAGAGTACCTTCATGTGTGGTTTAAACTCGGGTATTTCATTGGGACTTACCGTGTTCTTACCACCCTAACTACTCTGATTGGACATAATCATTTTCATGTGTTGGATATAACAATATTAAACTGATTTTTTTTGTTGAGCTTAGACGTAGAATTGGTTCAACCATCCATCTGCATATATTTAGCTAATTAGCATCCCTCACATCATCAATGACCCAAAGAGGCCAGCGACCCATCTTAATGGAAGAAGTTGGTGTACCATGCTACATCTACTGCATCAAAATCCCTTTTACACAAACTCACCGCAATAAAATATGCCATATATATATATATATATATATATATATATATATATATATATATATATATATGTATACATATATATATAATAGCCCATTCATTTTCTACCCGCATGGGTAACTAACTTTAGTTACTCGTGGATCTATTTTGTAATAGAAAGGTAGTTGTTTGTAATGAGATGACCAACTTTGTAATACAAACACTCATTTTTTATTACAACATATTGCTGTCATATATATAATTTTTACTGTATTCAGACGTGTAATACAAAACTAGTGTTTGTATTAAAAATTTGGTCATCTCATTACAAACTCTATCTGTCTCATTACAAACAAGTATCCTTCTATTACAAAATAGATCCACAGGTAACTAAAATTAGTTACCCATGCAGGTAGTGAATATATATATATATATGTACATATATATATATGTATGTATATATACATACACACACATATATATGTATATATATACATATACACACATATATATACATATACATACATATATATACATATACATATACTTATATATATATAAGGATATATTCATTTCCAGTAGGGGTAACTAACTTTTATTATCTGTGGATCTAATACAAATGAACAAATTTATAAAGAGATGAGAAAAATATCAATAAGCATGCTTTTAATACATCATTGAAATTTATTGTGTCCTAGCAAAACAACAAAGATGATTGTTGTGATATAAAAGTAAATATATTAGGTTTTATTACAAAATGGACCTTTCTATTGTAATCTTGGCCATGTCATTATAGTTTTATCTATCTCATTACAAGTATGTTCTTTCCTACTACAAAATCGATCCACGTGTAACTAACCTGAGGTATCCACATGGGTGATGAATGAATGACTTTATATATATATATATATATATATATATATATATATATATATATATATATTTGTGTGTATGTATGTATGTATGTATACATATATATAGTATGTATATTCTTACATATTTTTATACATACATATATAGATGTATATATAGGAACATGTAATATGTGTATATATATATGCATGTATATATATGTATATATACATGTATATATATATATATATATAGAGAGAGAGAGAGAGAGAGAGATAGGGGGAGAGAGAGAGAGTCGGGCTAGAATGCACTAGAGTGTATAGATTACACTCAAGAGGGGTTTGAATATCAAAACCAATCATGAGGAAATTCAAATTGTGAGATTTTTTTTTGTAAACAAATCTAGGATATATGAAAATTTGAGATCATTTGTATGCATGTAGGTCAACCATCCAAGATAAACAAAATTGACACACATAATAAATTTGAATTGCATCATCTTTGTAACTTCTAGATGCATGACCTATGGTTGTCTATATGATCCATATTTTATGTACAATATGAAGATAAGATAATTAAGAATATCAATGTTTTCTTTATTTTTTAAAGAAACATTGCACAATGGATAATAACTTGAGTATATTACGTTTGTGGCAAACTCCATTGTATTCAAGCTTGATTCTATCTCTCTCCTTTTCTCTCTCTATCTAGCAAAAAATGAAACGACGTTGTTACACAAAAATGATATAACATAAAATATGTATATTATGACGAATATTATGAGGAACATTTATGAAGATCAAGAATTAAGACTTGTATATATTAGTGTCATGAGTATGATATCATCAAGTAACAACTATATGTAATTTGAAAAGTAGTTGATGCTAATCAATATGAAATCAACTCATGGGAAATTACCATAGATGACTATAACAAAATAGTTTAATTACTATCACTCTTAAAAGGACTAAACTATTTCACATGTGGTCATCCTATGGTTGTTTCCCATGTACTTCCCCTTTTCCATTATTTCTTGTGCAAAATATTATAAAAATGGAGGGAACACTCTCTTCTGATGTATTCAACAACAATCAATTTATTACATCTTTTAGTTACACACGACAAGATAACTGAGGTATCTGTCTAAAAGGAACAACACATTACAAAATATGAACAAGAAAACGACCATCTTGGACAAGCAATATGAATCAAAATATATAACATCAATATTAGAATAATTGTATAAAAATTGCATTAGAAATAACGAGACATGTCAAAGAAAGATGATCTATATCAAAACTGATTCCAAGAGACAAACCATTTATTTTACACAAATAATATTAGTGAAAACATGAAACTAGGCGAATGATGAGTATTTTAGATGTATTGTAATCAATAGAAGTTTTAGGGGGATACCCCATAACTATGAGAACATGAATCAAATCACCCATATGACAATTGTATCAAATGAAAACAATTCATTAGAGACTACCACATGGAAAGTTTCACTTCTAGTCAACTCACTGAGGCATTGTATTCAACCATGTTATTAGTTTAGTGTAATTATGTTGGTATTACATGATGCTTAGAGGTCCAAAGGACCTAATATGTCTTTTATATAAGTCAAGGACTTTGGTGTTCTGATTTCTTATGAGTTTAAAGTGTAAATACTATTTAATTTAGCTACTACATACAATTTGATGAGTTAGCAATATGGTGTAGAAAATAAAATATTATGATATATTTGGGTTTAATTTTGTCAATAGAAAATTTCTAAGAACTTTTGTGCATATATGATGGTTTTAGAATCTACTTTAGATTAAATTATTTATGTCAATCATAGTACTAAGACGAGGTAAACAAAATGAGGCACACTCGTATCCACCAATTCCAACATCCAACACAAAATTTAACAATAATGTTTAGTTGAAACCTTGACATAAAATAGGCATAATTTGAAATGCCCACACTGAATCCCACTCACTTACATCACAACTCCATGAAACCAATATATGAGAGATAGATAATCTAGCTAAGCTTGCAAAATGCCAGCCCACACTAACATCTCACACCCAATGGATTCTTTCTAACTCAAAAATTCAATGTACATTATGATACTAGAAGAAAATGTTATTGGGAGATAACCATTGCCTCATGTTTTCCCTTTTCTTTTTTATATTCTAAACAAACACCATGAAGATGGAAATAGGATATTCTAATTATATTCTTTAAAGAACCTAGTCTAAAAAAAATACATACAATAAGATTTTATGGGTCAAACTTATTTTAACCAACCCATTTGCATATGAGTGATGAGGTGTAAAAATCTATCACTTTGACATTGATTCATCAAGTTTGTAAAAACTTGTTTATGGTGATAATTTGTGTATTGAAATTGTCTATAATGAGATGTATATAAAGTGTAGAAGAGGGGTTGAAATTGGGGCAATCCAATGCTCATCACAAGCTTAGGATGCAAAATACAAGGACATAAGTGCACACCAAAAAAGTGCAAAGTATGGGGAGGGGAACATTGTCTTACTAATCCTATATTTTAAAATTTAATATTGAAATTTACCTCTACCTTCTTAGCACTAGTATACACTCTAATTTCCTAAAGGTTTCCTTGCACTTATTTAAATAGTAACAATAATGTATGAATATCTATGTTTTGTCCTACCACATAATTTTTTTTGGCATTGTTGAGCTTGACACCATTAAGGGGATACATTTCCCTTATAAGGGGATTAATAAATCAAGGAGATATTTCAATTAAAGATAACCACACTACTATAAACCTTATTTAAACCAATAAGATCATCACAGACCTCAAGGAAAAGAAAAATAAAGTTCTTATGAAGGCAATTAATTTGCTTAAACCAAGAAGAAAGTTGAAAACAAGATAAGTAGAGAAGGGCATGAGATGTAGTTGACTAATATAAATCCCAAGAGGGGATACATTTACACAGATAAGATACCAGGAACATGTCGAGCCTACTTCACAAGAGCTAGAGATGTGTTCAAGTTCTAAACAAATTTGCAAAGCAATGGAAAATCCCAAGGCAGAACTTTGGTCATTAGGTATGAGGAGGAACATATAATTAATTGTCTTTTATTTATACAACCTTTGAGGGAGGTGAAATTTTTACTGGATAATTATTGTATTAACAAAATGTAGTGTGTGAAGAAACAAAAAACACAAGTTTGAGCCACCAAGTAGAGTAAATAAAAATCTAGGAAAACCATGCTTTCAATCTAATTGTATAAGGAAAAACATGTTCAATGCTTCAAGTTTCACATACTTGCCTCATCTAGTTTTTGATGTTATCCACATGGGGGAAGGTTACATTTTACATTTTATAAGTCTTTTTTCATCCCTAGGTTTATTATATCTCTCTTTTTCTCCATGAATTTGTATCATCTTCCATAATAATTCTTCACCTTACTGTGATATTAGAAAGATTAAAAAGAACAAAACTTCATCTTGTTGAAGATATGAAAATAAAAGAAACTAAGGTCATTAACACCTTCCAATAGATAAATGCGACATTCTAAGTGCTTAGACAATATTATGAGAATATATAATTGTAACAACTATTAACAAAATTAAATGGGTCATAGAGGGGACTTCTTGTACATACTCCTAATAAAAAACTAATTTTTGAAATCTAACTAGGTATATTTATTGAACAAGGAGGAGTAATGTCATATAATTCCTCAACCCCTAAGTAACTTATTGTACTATATGACAGTTGATAACATCCAATTTTGTGGTTGTTACATGCCTATTTTACCATTCATTTCTTTACTAAGCTAGATTTTAATGTGATAGATCTTATTTTTACTAGCATTCAGATATATTCCTCGTTTGTTTACAATTATGATTGTTGAAGAGGACAATATTTCCATCGATTGTGAGGATTCAACAATTGATGGTCGCATGGTTGGTGACATAATGGTATTACACCATGAAGGAAAGCCATCCATTTGTTAACAAATGGACAACCCAAAGTTCTACCTCCAGTAATTTGATGATAAGGAAGACTCAGAGTTTCCATGAGTAGTCATATCCCGATGGAAAGCCTATGTTTACACATTGAAAAAAGATCTTTCTAGAGTGCACGGGAGAAACCCCAAGTGAATAAGCCATATTCGGTCGGTCTTCCACTAGCCATCGATTGTCGGTCTGCCACTAGCCACCAAATTGTCAGTCCACAACCTTCCGTCCATGGTCATTCTACAACCAATGTAATGGAAGTACTACAACTCGTCATACGTCAATGGAGCTTCTACAAAGCTCTTTGCAATTTATATTAGTTAAGAGCATGCCTTGAGATATGTGCCCTAATAATTGGAAAATAAGGAAGGAATCCCTACGCTCAAGTGCCTTGGGCATACAACATTTCCTATAATAGGAGTCCCAAGCCTTCACATAAGGAACGTCTTCCATTGCAAAGAAGTTCTTCCCAAGTTCAAACATGTCATTAACCCCCATAAATTGCAAGGATGAGAGTTAGAACCCGATCAGTTGCCACTCTCTTACACATATAGGCTCCATCTTTGCAAGAAGGAAGATTATAGAGCCCTTCATTGTCTAAGGCATCACCATCCTTGAGAAGAGGAGGTCTTCACCAACATCTAGTTCCCCTACAACTACTATTTTATTTTTTGCCTCCTTCCTCCTCATTTTTTCCATATCCCTTTCATTTCCTTTGCACCATAGCCTTTGTTGTTTGTAAATAAGTATTGTCACTTAAAAATATGAGTGGTAGGACCCTTTAATTGGGGTTGGGATTGGTCACTAAGGCTCTCCTAACATGTAAATATTCATGTTCCATTTAATGTATATACTTTTACTAATATATATCTCCTTACTCTTGTTCATGAATGAATCACTTGCATGATTAGCTATGATCTTGTGATGTTTGATTACTAATGCCTCAAAAGAGTAGTACTAGATCATATCTAGAATTAAAAAGTGTTTTGAATGCATGAAAGTGTTGGATGAACAGAGATAATGATCATGTGTTTGTATGTTTGGTTATTTGTTTGTATATTCAAGAGACTAACATACTTCTGATATAATTCTAACATGATCTTAAGAAAGAAAGGAATAGACACTAATCATGATTTCTCATAAACTAATATAAGGGTATAGAAATGGATTTGAGCTTTTGTATGTTGGTTAGTGCACTAAGTTGGTGAGACCCTATCTGATTTCTACCCAAATATCAAAATCCATCAAAAATGTTTATGTTCTATTTTGTTTTGATAGCTTTGTTTACTTTACTTTGTTTAACTTGTTCCATAAGAGATGCCATATCTACCCTTTATTCAACTTATCTAAGATAAGGGCTCAAATCCTTAATAGGTTATCACCTTTGTCCCTATGTTTAAACCCATTTACTAAAAAAGGATCCCATATTATTTCTGTAGGTGTCTAAGGTATTGGATATACATTTCAAGTTAGATTACCCCCGATCCATATCCATTTTTAAAACCTAAATCGTAGATGATCAACTTTTGGTGTTGTTATTGGAGACAAGGAAATTGACAATTGTTAAGGACATGAGGTCTAGCAATAGACTCAACCACACACCTTTTAAACTAATTACACTATATCTTAAAGTTTTTATTAGTGTTTGGTATCTTACCTTGACTTGTCATATATTTCATGTACTTAGTGATTTGACATTTCTTCACCAAGGAAGAAGTTATGGATACATATTGAAGTGGGAATGGGAACAACCCATTCCCACTGCATAGTGGACCCAGAGGAGGACAAAACAACCCCCCAGTTCTCCCCTCTCTCTATTTCTTAGGTGCACTAGGTGCTAACAATATAGGGAAACATGTCATCCTTCAAATATTCAACCTGGCTAACTTTGCAATGAAACCAACATTCATAGATATAGTTCAACAACAAACCTTTTTAGGAAATTCACATACGGAAAACCCTTGCAATAACATTGACGGATGCAAGAGTATTTGTTTCTCCTTTAATATTAATATGGTTACCCAATAGTTGATTTATTGCAAGGATTTAAACTTCTATTTGATGGATAAATTGCTTTCCAGGTATCAGACCTTCAATGGAAGTATTATGGTCCAGGAGAGCTTGGCCAATGTTTTTTCACTAAGTTCTTCCCAATTGAATGATTTAATCATATGCAAAAATGAGATCAATTGTTTTATATAGAAACATGTAGAAAACCTAAGTGATGCATTGGAGAGATACCTAACATATCAGAGGGAGTACCTCACCATAATTTTGATAAATGGTGTAAAGTATTGGAATTTGGATATACAGATCAACCTATTATATGTTTAGCCTCATTTTTCATTGTGTTAGTACTAAATTCTCTTTTCTTGAAATAGACCAAAATAAGGTTATTGAAATCAATAAATGTAATATTTCAAAAAAATACCATATGGATGAAGTTTTAGAGTAAGTTAATCAATTATCAGTACATGACGTTAATTTACTAATTACTTAGACCTAACCTGAAATTGATGCCCAAATATCATCACAGAATTGAAATAATACAAAATATCAGGCCACAATTGACAAAATAAGAGGAATACACACCATAAATGAAGACTTAACCTACAAGTAACTAAATTAAATATCTCGAATCTCAGTTGCCGCCTTCATTTACCACCTTCCAGACATTTGGCCTCCATGCGGGTATGGGAGAGGGGAGAGAATGCTTCTCTTAATTAGAACTAAATAAAATATCAAATGTTTTGAGAAGGTGAAACTAACATGGAAAATGAATTCCTTACACCCAATTTTGTCTATCTACAAATTTCCATATCAATCAAACTTGTGATTGCTTCCCTAGATAAAATTTAAAAATAAGATGTTACTTGGACTAGGTCTATATGAATTAATTGATAATACTTATTCTTCTATAAGTCACTTTTATGTTCTAGAGTAACACAGATGTTTCCTCTATCTGGAAACTAATGTCTTCTTTGTCATGTCCACATGTCTTCTCTTTCACCAACAATTTTGACATGTATTCTCCTCTACCAACAATTGTGTCTCTGGTAACTGATGCCCTCTATATTTTTCATCTCTTCCTATCTACTCTTTATCCCTCCTTCAATAATTCTACATGTATATAACCCTAGTCTCCACACTGCTTGACATCTTCCATCAATGCAGCCAGAAACTGCACATAACCCTAATCCCCCTCGACATCATCAAATCTACTACCCATATACCATGGTGGCTTCCTGTAACATTTTGACCCAACCTTATACACCTTTTCTTCTATGCAGTCACAAATTTAACCTGCCTCATGACCCCTTCATCCTTCTCAGACTCATCAGTTCCTACTTATTCCAGGAAAGGTCCAAGAACAATACAAGTTTGACTCTCACCTATCTCAATATCTACCTCCAAACTTGATGGCCCTTGTAATCCCCTCTGACACCCCCCTGACCTATGGGCTTTGGACTGCCTCTACACTACTACTGGTAGTCTACTAAAAGTTGTATTCATCAAATAGTCTAAGGATCAACAGTCAATTCGTAAGAAGGTCGAACACCTTTATAGTTTCTGTAAGCGCATCTAGACATATAATTTTATTTTACGCCCCACCTCTTCTTGTCCTTCTATTATTCTTGACTCTACAACCTACTCCAAAAACTTACCATGTTGGGAGGAACTATATCTCTCCAAGCTGGCAACAGACCCGTCCCATGGGCCTTTGTGACTGGTTGGACTCAGGAAGTTGGGTTTTGATGCCTCTAAGTAGTAAGTATGGCACATAATGAGATTTGATTAGAGACTAGAGATCTATGTTTTCTAAATATCATCAAACTATTAGATGAAGGATGGTCACAACATATTGACCTTTCTTTTCCTTTCACCAGACTTTCATTTTTCATATAAGGAAGCATAGTAATGTTCCATGAATGCAATATTTCCATTTACATCATGAGTTTTTAATGTCGGTATTATCTAATTGTTAGTGTCACATCATATGTCTAGAAATATTTTGTAGGGGAGCATATTGATCTCCTTCCAGGTTGTTTTCTATTAAGTTCAGTAATATATAATGTTCACATAAAATTCATAACTAAAATATTGGATAAACAAAACAATGCATATAAGAATATTTTAGAAATGTAAAAAATACTATGGATTTCATAAAATGAGTTTTAAGAGCTAATTTGGAGCTTATAGTAAGGTCATTTTGTGTTTAATGAATTTAATGAAAATAATTAACCCTATGCATATAATTTACAAAAGGAGTTGGAAGGATGTGATTCTATATATCAGGAGTAATTTTGGTATATTTAGACATCTTGAGGTATGTGCTTTCACCCTCAATTTTTTGGGGCATTTAATGACTAAATCCTAATTTGTTAATATTAAGGCATATTTATATTTTCACTCTTCCTTTTAAATAAGTTGATCCCCCTATTTGAATATTCATTATTATCTACTAAATTTTCTATTATTGATTATTGGAATCATACTTCTCTTTATATGAGTCATGTGACTCCATTCCTCATATCTTGGATGTTCTCATCCCTTTGGTACATGAACACTATAGGATTACACTATGATCAAACATACTCTATTTCATGTTAATTTGGACTACTAATAACTTTTAGTAGTATATCCATGTTTAAGGTATTCATCCTTATTCCCCTACCATGCATTGGTTTTTGTTCTCCTATAATGTTAATTATATGCACTGGATTTATTCTCCTTCCAAGCACTATGTTTTATTCCCATGCCATATTTTATATGTTGGGCACTGAGGTTTTATTCCTGCTTCCATGGTTAGTGCTTTATAGTTCCCTAGCCATACTTTAGTTTATTCTAGTCTTCTTTAATCTACATGCACTTTTATATGTTTTTATTTATGATCAAAGCAAGAAATTCTTAATTTCAAGATATTGTTCCTTTAAGTTGATATTGTCTCATTTTTTATTTATCATCCCTTGATTACTCATTCTTTTTCTTAGATATTTTTCAACTTACCTCCTTGGTTACTAATTCTTTTGGCTATTTTTTTGTAAGTTACCTTTATGTTGATGGACTTCTCTAGGAATTCTGCTTTGTACTTGTGATCCATTATATTATCAAAATGTTAGAACTATGCATATTCTCATTTGTGTTTTGATGCATATTTTGTTGTCTTTTATTGGATGTTGTTCCCACAACCACCACCTGATGTAGAAACTTTACAGAGTGTGGACTCAGATTAATACATATAGGATGTGGAATTTAGGATATCTTGGAATGGACGGGTTATCCTCTACAATGAGCTTTGCATGATATTAAATTTAATAGTTGTATGACTTTTTACTTTATCATACCAACTATTATGTTGAGGAACAATTATATATGAATCATCATTTTACTTGTTAATAATTTTGTATCACTTACTTGTAAACTATTATGCTCAGTAATATATATATATATATATATATATATATATATATATATATATATATATATATATATATATATATATATATATGTATGTATATATATATACAATTGGGGATATAATGAAATTCCCCATGTCTTACATTTTTGGAATCAGATGGTATTATTTCTCTATTTAGTGAAGAGTGGACCCCTCTCAGGTCCCACTCATTATAAAGCGTACTCGATTACTACTTTTTATAATGGACTCACTCAAAGTGAGAGGAGATCCACAAATGCAACAATAAGAAGTGACTTCACGGGTCAGAACTTAGAGCAACCAAAGGAGATTATTGACATATGGATTCACTACAAGCTGGTTGGGACTATTAAAGAGGACCAACTAGGAATGTTTGTGATGCGGGAGCTGCTTCTGATTCAAAATCCCTAGAAGCCCCTACTGCCAAGCTGGACAAGATTGCCATAGATTTATGTGCTTTATAGGAAACCAATGTTCATGGAAATCATTGTGTTGAGATTGTCATGAAATGGTTACTTTTAAGGAAAGTGGACATAGTTTTCAATACTGCATATATACCCACAAAGAGGAAGACAGCCAAGGTTGGGTCAATAGAAAATGTCTCCTATGCCAACTATAAGAGACCATGTCATCAGGGATTTTCTTATGAGAATGACTATGATATAGAATCTCATATACTTAATCAACCTAAGAACCCATTTTCTAAACCACCAAGTTTTGGGAGAGGCAGTGGGCCATCAGGGTTTGCTCGTAATAGTAACTTCCAAAATAACATAAACAGTTTCTAGAACTAGAGTCAAAATCATTTGAAGATGGATATGATGGTTGAATTGATCACCTTTATGAAAAGGCAAGATGAGATTAATGAAAAGTTGAATCAAAGAACTATGAACAACAATAATATATTAATATGATACAATTTCAAAGGGGAACATTACTGAGAATATATATGATCTTTAACAACACAACAAAATAACCAATTAACATCTTGCATATTTGTATGACCTTATAAAGAATGCAAATGTGAGAATCTCATTTAATATAGAACAGAATCCAAGTGGTTGATAAACTACTACGATGGCCACCCAAAGGTCAAGAACTATCCTAGATACCACGAATACCAAAGTTCAACAACAAAATATATAGAACAAAAACCTTTAGTCTGTGAGTGTGGAAGTGGAACAAGACAAACCCCCATTTGATTTCTAATGAGACAATATTGAAGGAGAAATTCTAGGGAATCTGTATGACCTTATAAAGAATGCAAATGTGAGAATCTCATTTAATATAGAACAAATTCCAAGTGGTTGATAAACTACTATGATGGCCACCCGAAGGTCAAGAACTATCCAAGATACCACGAATACCAAAGTTCAACAATAAAATATCTAGAATAAAAACCTTTAGTCTGTAAGTGTGGAAGTGGAAATAGACAAACCCCCACTTGATTCCTAATGAGACAATATTGAAGGAGAAATTCTAGGGAAAGAATTCATCTGAGGACATGAGACTAGAATATGTTGAAGACACTATTGCTAACATAGACCCATACAACCCTAGGTTCCCTTCTCCATATAAATTAATCAAAGCCCATATGAAGAGAAGATATGAGATATTTGTAGAGGTTATAAAGATTTTGCGCCTTGATAATCTTGTTCTTGATGCAATCAAAGAAATTCCATCCTATACTAAATTCTTGAAGGATCTCATAAAAAGAAGGCAAGGATATTAATTAAATGAAGTTAAAATCACAATGATCTCGAGTGCCTTTGTATAAGAGACTATGCCCACCGTAAAGAAAGACTCAGGATCTTTCACAATTTTATTCAATGTGGGATATAATCAAGAAAGGAAAGGGTAATATGATTTGGGAGAAAACATAAGCTTAATGTAATCGATGCTAGTGCAAAGAAATGGTTTGATTGACTCGGTAAAAACTAGTATGAAGATCCAACTAGCTGACAACACCTTCACAAGACTAGTTGGCCTCATTGAATATGTTGCTATTAGAGTTAGAAGATTATTTATCCAATGAGACATAGTTTTGATAGACATAATCAAACACCCATTTTTCCTTATGATCTTGGGATGGACCTACATTTATACATGTTGAGCATTGATATATGTGGAGGCATGGGTTATAAAAATCTAAGTTGGAAACGACCAAATTGACTTTAGAGTCCATAAATCCATGCAAGGTCCGTCCATTGTTTGACTATGTGTATTTTTTCGATAGGTAGAATCAAATTTGTGTTAATACCTAACAGAATATTGCTATGTTGACCCTTAAATGAGGGCACAAACTAAAGTGATCTCTCATATTGACAATATTGAGGTTGAGGAATTATTGTAATACCTCCATGCTGAAGAAAGAGACTCCACAAATGAATAGGACTCATAAATCAAAATGGCTATGCCTCTCTGGGAAAAATTCTGGCAGACAAGGGAGCACCAAACCCCATGTGTGAGTTAGAGAAACTCCTTGAGGGTCCAAAATATAAGTTCTTAGACAAAGATGAAAGAAAACTTGTTATTATAAACTCTTTTCTATCTGAGGAACAGAAAGAACAACTTCACTTTGAATTGAAACTTAGAAGGAAAGATATCAAATACTTTATGGACAACATAGAAGGTTTAAACCCATCTGATGGTATGTAAAGAATTCACCTATAGGAAGATTCCAAGCCTCAGTATTAAGGAGAATGGAGGCTGAACCAAAACTTGAGGGAGGTTGTAAAGGGGGGCATCAAATTGCTTGATGCCGGAATCATATATGTTATCTGTGACAACAAATGTGTAAGCCCCATTCATGTGGTGCCCAAAAATTACATTATGATAGTAATGAAGGGAGAAAATGTTGATGAGATTGCAACTCAGACTATAACCAGGTGAAGGATGTGTATTAGCTATAGGAAACTCCATTCATCCACCAAGAAGGACCATATCCCCTTGCTATTTGTCAATAAGGTGTTGTAGAATCATCTCCACCACTCTTATTTATGTTATCTTGATTGTTACTTGGGATTCTATTAGGTACCAATTCATCTTGATTATTAGGAAAACACAACAATCACTTACTTTTATGGTACATTTGCTTTTAGGAAAATGTCACTTGATTTATGTAATGCGCCTATGAATTTTTAAAGGTGCATGATCTCTATATTTTTTGAGTTTCTCAAAAAAATATGGAAGTGTTTATGGATGATTTTTCCATTTATAGAACATTCTTTGATAGATATTTAGAAGAATTTGTCTCTTTGTTAAAGGATACGTGAAGAAAAATAATTATTACTCAACTTGGAAAAGTTTCATTTTATGGTATAAGAAAGGATAGTTCTAGGACATGAAGCTTCTAAGAGATGAATAGAATTTGATTTGAGTAAAGTTGAATCCATATGCAAACATCCACCACACAAGTTGGTAAAGGGGGTAAGAAGTTTCTTAGGCTATGCATTTATAGAATCTTCATTAAAGATTTCTCGAACATTTCAAAGCCCTTATCAACTTTTCTTGTAAAGAATGCCACATTTGATTTTTATGACAACTGCTTAAAGGCCTTTAATGCTCTAAATAAAGCACTCACAAAATAGAACCCATGATCAAGAACTAGGTTGAGACCTTTGATTCCAGTTGAAATGTGATGCAAGCGACCTTACTGTCAAAACGGTCTCTCTTTGTCCATAAGAAGGACAAGAAATGCCACTTAATATATTACACTAGAAAAATGTTTGATGAAGCCCAAGTAAATTACACCACCATTAAGAAAGAAACTCTAGCTATTGTTAATGTCTTAGATAAGTTTTGGTCTTATTGAACAAGTTATAAGTTAATTTTGTACACAGACCATGGTGCAATATCAAAAATATAATGACAAAGAAGGACACAAAGCCAAGACTATTAATATGGGCCCTCCTCTTGTAAGAATTTGATCATGATATCATTGTCAAAAAGGGACCTAGAATGTTGTAACCGACAATTTATCCAGAATCCAATTGGAAGGAGATCATCCTTTACCTAAACAAAGATAGTTATGTAAATGGGTCTCTCATGTTAGACAAAGTTATTGATCTAAAGATGTTGTGGTACACATATATATACAACTATCTATCTTGAGAACGAACACCTCTCAACATTAGATACAATGAGAAGAAGAAGCTCTTCCAATATATGAAAACTACCACTAGGATGACCTGCTATTATTGCAAAGATGTGTTGAGAATCTCTATAGAAAATGCAAACCTAGATAGGAAGTGCCAAAATCTTATATGAATACCATGTGTCACTGTATTTGGACATTTTCGAGCAGATAGAACGACACCCAAGGTGATACATTTGGTGTTTAATCTGTCAACTTTGTTTAAAAATTCATAATACCTCTTGAAGTCTTGTAACTATTTCTAAATGGTTTGCAATATATCCAACCATAACAAAATGTCGATGTCAAACTGGATGGAAGTTAAAAAAAATGTTGTGTCAGGAATTGATTATATAAGTTATTTCCCTTCTTCATGCAACAATCAATATATCATGGTCGCATTCAATTATGTATCTAAGTGGGTAGAAGACATGGATACTCCCACTTGTGATTCTAAAGTGGTAATGAAGCTTTATAACAAAGTTATCCTTCCAAGATATTGGGTCAGCAAAACTATCATAGGTGAGGGTGGATCTTACTTTATTGAAGGGAAATTTATGGCACTCCTAAGAAACTAAGAAGTCAAACACAAATTTTCTACACCTTTTCACCCAAAATCATATGCCCAACTATAAATCTCAAATAGACAAATTAAACTTATCTTGGAAAAGACAGTTGGGAAATCAAGAAGGGATTGGTCAACTACACTAGATGAAACATTGTGAGCATGTATAACAACATATAATATACCTACAGGGACTAATCCTGATAGGTTAATATATGGAATCATGACACATGCTAGTGGTGCTACAACATAAAGCTTTCTAGGCTATCATATCCTCCAACATGGATCCAAACATGGAAGGGAAAAAGATATTTCTACAACTCCATGAACTAGAGGGGTGTTGAATAAATGCATATAAGACCCTTCATACCTACAAAGAAATAACCATGGTATGACATGATTCACACCTAGAAATAAAGGATGCTGAATAGGGAGACAAAGTCCTCCTTTTTAATCCTTCATCATGTTACTTCTAGGAAAACTAAGATCCACACGATCTAGAATGTTCATTGTCTCAAAGATCTATCCATCAGGGATAAATGAACTTTACAAAGAGAAATCTAAGAATTTCCTAGTAAATGGCCATAGGGTAAAGAGGTACTATGAGGATGACACATTCACAAGGAGAGATAATATGAAGCTTTATGAAGCACAAATATAGCCTTACAAAATAGAAGATGTCAAATTCATGACTCATAACTAGTGATTCTTGGGAGGCAACCCAAGATCTTTTGCCTTATTTGTATTTTTCTCTAAATTTTAGATTTAAACTTTCCATATATATTAGTCTTTAATTTCATAATGCATATCCCAATTTTACACAATTATTTTTAAATGGTTCTTTAGTGTATGAAACATCCTCAATGGTTCCTTAGGCAGGAACCATAGGATAATAATTAGTGTTTAGAGATATGAACTATTTTTGGTCCCTAAAGAGTGATTTCTCATCAATGACTAGAGCCCAGATCCCAAATCCCCCAAGGTGTACTAGACTCAAAAAATTATCAAAATCCATTCTCTAATCTTTCATTTGTGGGTTCCCCAATATTCCACTAGTAGACACCATCAGAAGATTTTTCATCAAAGCTAAAACTTGCATATTCATCAGCACTCACAACCTGGATGATCATCACTAGCCATAATCTATGAGGTTTCAATCGGTTGATGAAAGTGTGGATGTTCATCGATAGACACATGTACAAAATTTCATTTTTTGAGTGTGAACACTTTTTAGTAAGTCCTTATGTACTAAAGATGTGATTAGGTCATATGTATACTTGTAGACCCAAGTACAAAAATGTATAGTAGACTCCTCTTTAATTTTTTCATGACCCTAGATTTCACAAAAAGAATTAAAACCCTAACCAGCCACTTCAGACAATACCCAATTTTCACTCAAATCCAACCACCAAACCACATTTGATTGAAGCTTGAAACTAATTATCTACCTCTCTTTGTTGTTAAAAACAATAACCCTAATCATCCTAAACTCCACTCTCTTGTGAGCATCTATTGGTTCCATTCTACCAACAACAATCTTTGCCAAAGTAAGAGGAAGAACCAGAGGATTGATTCATAAGTTCGACATTGAGTCTAGGATCATCTTCATCATCAAAAAAAGATCAGGAAAAGACTATGTATGCAAACAAGGTGGCAAACCAATAGTCAATTGCAACACTTACCCAACACTCAACCATCAATCTTAGACCATGAGTGTAAGGTCATGAAGCTCAACCATCAATCTTAGACCATGAGTTTAAGGGCCTCCTCATTTTTTCCTTTCTAATCTTAACAAATATTTATATCCATCGGGTCGACCTCCTGATTTTTACCAACCTTAGTTTAACCCTAATTTTCATCGGTCTACCATTACCATGATTTTCACTAGTGAGTGTGTTTTCTCTTCTTCCGTCGGTTGACCACTTTACTAGACAACAAATAAGGATTCTAAAGGTAGTATCCCTCAATGGTGTTTGCCTTTCATCCTTAGACTTTCTATTTCAATATGAGTTCTATCTAACCTATATATTTCCCTCAATGTCTGATCCAAACCTCTTCGAGCTTGTTCTTCTCTAGCAAAAATTTTGATGGTAGATAGTTTGTTATAGTGAATTGAGAATATCTTCATCAGTTATGTGGTTATGTCTTTCAATAGTAAGTTTACATCAGCTAACCAATATCATATTTATTCATCAATATCACTTTTTCATTGTTTTCATATGTTATCTGTTTTTTTAAGCCTTGTGTTCTTTCCGATCAATTTGACAAAATTTTCATCAACTAACAAGTATTTTCTCTCATCGATCTCTGGATCAATGAGATTTTCATTGCTCATTGATGGCTAAACCTTGCTCATCATCTAACAAACCTTCATTGGTTGAGTGTCTCAAACAATTTTGGAACTAACTTCTCTCTCCAATATACTCAAAAACAACATGCACTAGTATAGATACCATCTATAGTGTCAGTTAATGTAGGCCTACAATGTCAGCTATATAGTGACAACTAAGTGGGGTACACCACAACTAAGGACCTTGTGCATTAGATTCTAGGGTAAGGGACAACTGATGACACACATGCAGTGTTAGTTTCTACGAAAAGTGAAACAAGCGTAATAGTAGTTGTGTATCTCAATTTTCCATAAAGAAACCAAAGATGGATCCCATATCAAAAACAATTATAAGATTCTTCTAGGAATATGGTTGTTGGTTTTACTTATGATAATCAATGATGTTGGTATGTGTCATTAGTTATCAGGATGAAACTGACATTGAAGAATAGTATGCTTCATCAGTCCTCCTATAATTTTCAATGTTTCCTAATCAGTTAAATTTTAACTGATAAGGATATTTGTGTCTTCAATTTTATTTAGAAAACTAACAATGTAGATCTACATCGTCAATTTTTTAAGGCAACTGACAACATAATTTTGGTTTTTTATGGCATGTCTTTAACCTATTGTCTGGGTGTTTAGCAAGATGTAGCATGTAGTTCATTAGAATTGTAGACCCTATAGTTGTTTAGCTTAACATTAGGCCAATGATACCTACAAAGACTACAATGACAAACACATACAAAAGTCCAGATCCATACCATTCATTCACACACATGAGATTCCATTCTCATCCAAACTTCATTCCATTCTCATGCACATATGCACATACACATTTTGGTCACACACATGTAAGTCCATTCTCATCCACATGTACGAATGCATTTCTCATAGTATCATACTTATTCACAGTCATTCACACATGTATGCATCTATAATCATATAATATGCTCCAATAATTGATTTGCTTCAAATTTAAGGTTGTAAGAATTCATTACCATCACATGCATATTGAAAAATGACATTAAAGTTCTAAAAAACATCATATTTTGTCCCAATCAATTATAAACTTGACTTTCTTTATGAAGGACTATGTCCACTCTTCTCGTATCTCATCCAACTACTCTTGTTTATAGGGCTTTATAGTATTAAATAATTGCAAAGAGAATGACATAATTCAAGTGTGATTTGATTTTATCTATTATCAAATGAGACTATTTACTTATGATTGAAGACTATATATATAGTGGATGTCTTGTGATGCATGTTTGGCAATCAGGTTCATATATTACATCATTAGTATCTTCATGCCCAATGATTATCTTGTATATGTCAATATAAATGTATAGTTATGAAAAATGTTAATAAATAAAAATAAGAATAGTTAGCATATTAATCCATTGGAATAAAAAACTACTTCAATATTCTTCCAATATATTGGTTACTTTTTTTTGTCTACATATCCTCCAACATGTTTGATTGTGTTTATGCCCTTATAAGTTAGATTAGCACATTTAATTGCATTAGTAGATAACCGTCTAATGGTGTAAATGTTAATATATGTTAACAAATTAAAAAATACTTACGCTATAATTGGCACTTCAAGTGTGTCTCTTCAGTCAATAGTTTGCTACCTTAAGGATCACGATAATACACACTTAGTGTCTTAGGAATAGTTACTGATATCTCCCTATGCCTATTACTCAGTGAAAAGAAGTCAAACAAAAGAGAACTTGAATTCCAAAATAAATGTAGTTCACAAGTTAACATTGTAAGAAATGAGCCTAAAAGTTGTCCAACACTATAAGGAGATATAACCACATTATTTCCCATAGTAACAAAATACTTCAATGGAGTAGAGAAGTAATTTTGTACAAAAACATGGTTTTTGTGTACATGTGATAATACATAACGAGAATTGAAATGCCACATTGGTTAAATGTGAATTTTCCACTCATCGTATGTAAGTAGATGCAAAATATATGTATGAATTAATATATTAGAAAACAATTCAACATATATTTCACATATATAAATGAGGTATGTAGCATAAGATCTCACCATATCCAAAGTTCTATCATGGTTGTATTTAGCCAATAAAAAGTAAATATCTCCAAAATATGTGAAAAGAATAGATTAGTATTGAAATCTTGCCATGCAACGTACTCCATAATATGGAACATCATAGTCGAACCTTCTTCTATAATGTCTAACTATAGTGACAACCCCCTACACTTAGGACCTAGACAGTCAAATAGGTCGTGTAACAAAGGCAAGTGTGAGAAGATTTGGAGGATGAAATGTAGGTGGGTTCTTAGGTACTATGGTCTGCATGTTGTGACAACCCAATGCCACACGAGCGAGATAACTTAAAATAAAGCAAAAATTATCAACTAAACATTCAGATTACTAGAAAACACAGTAAATTAAAATTGATTTTATAGAACCATAAAAGCATAGCATATTACATTCCAGTCCATAGATTGTGCTACCTGGATCACATATCATACCATAAAGGTATATACATCACTGTACAGTTGTCATCTTGCCACAAACCTATTTTTAAAGATAACATGTTCACATATACCAGCCATAATTGTACAATGATGGCATACTACCAAAAACGTTGTATTGATGTACAACATTTACAAAACACCCTCAAGGACTTGAGACTACAAGGATGACACATAGGACTCTACTACAAAACACTAGAAGCATATAAGACCTTCAACAGCTATTGTTGTCCTTGCTGCTCTTCCTCAACCACACTATCTGTACCACTTCACGCATGACCATCTAAAAGATGTGGAAACCCACAAAGTGAGACCAACATCCTAGCAAGATATATAACTCTCTGACAACAACTATTGTTAACACATATAGATTATAGCACAAAAGTAATACTAATAATAGGATGAGTAGATTATCTATATGAATACTTAAAAACTGATAACACCGATTAAGTAGTTTAAGAAGCTACAACTGATCAATAGAACATCATATACTTTAGAAGGAATATAAAGAACATGTATAACAGATGACAACTAAGCCATATTAGAAACAAGGAAAATGGAAACGTCCATGTGAATTATATTTAACCCTAAGAAAATACAATACACAGTTGTATTACGTCTTTTATTATTATTCCATGTGGAGATGAGGTATACCATTCACACTCCAAATGAGCATTTCTAAGTTGAAATTAGTGGCATACAATTTCTAAGACAGTTGGACTCCTAAGATCTCCCACACCCTCAATCAGTACGAGTCCTCTGTAGTGACATATAGAGCCAAATTGCAAATCGTCCCAGTATGCCTTTGTATATATGCATGGCACTAGTGAGATACGATTGTTGCCTTTCTCCTTCCAGGGTATGATCACAACTATCCATGTAAACATATTATCTAAGATATGGTCTTGACCGTTCTCCTACTATGACATGACCACAACCATCCTTAAAACCAATGATCGTGGATGCAAGGATATATCCTTGAATTGCACCCACACATATTCAACAATATGTGCTCCAAGTTTCCCATAGGAATTACTCGATTCACCATCCAGCAAGTACTGATGCTAAAAATGGATCTATGGCTCAGGGAAATCTACATGAATAGGGTTTCACTTGATTAATTATGCCAATTGGGTATCTTTTAATGCATCAATCAAGTTACAACAAACAAACCCAAAATAGACTCTACAAAGATAAAGGTAGGTTGCAATGTTAGAAGATATAAAATGTATTAAGAAAAGAGCTATTCACATAATCACATGATACTTATTTTCTTATACAAGACCATCATCTTTATCATATCGTCATGGGATAACCATCCCTCATCTCAGTATTACTAGATGATATTACCATAAAATAGGAACGAAGCCTATGCCAGGTCATAAGACCCAATCACACAGTTCATGCATAATCATTATTTCATCATGCTTCATCAAGGATCATAATCATCACCTTGTACCATATTAGAGATACCATAGAAATCACAAGTTATGATGTTCATTCAACATGCGACATTAGGGTTACACAAGTAGGATAGATAATACAACATTACATGCTAATCACTTCATGCAAGATAAACATT
This sequence comes from Alisma plantago-aquatica, assembly GCA_963693085.1. Classification (NCBI taxonomy): domain Eukaryota; kingdom Viridiplantae; phylum Streptophyta; class Magnoliopsida; order Alismatales; family Alismataceae; genus Alisma; species Alisma plantago-aquatica. The sequence goes on from OY856415.1 coordinate 443,792,850, forward strand.
ACATCATGCAATCAAGATTAAGGTTAGGGTTTCTCATGGATAGTCGGTTAGGATTTCCATAATAGCCTTCAACATTTAACCCTAGGTACATCCCTTCACACATTCATAGAGTACATTAAGTTACATGATGGAGCCTCCACTTGCGTGAAGTTGCATGTACCACTAAAAATCCTAGAGATAGTAAGTCTCTAAGTTTATCCTTGTGTGTGCTATAATAAGATCTCCACCCACGTATGCTAAGGTACGTGGAAGTCTTATCATAGTACAGTTGAGGGTCAAATCCACAAGACAACGGTCTTATTAAGGGTTAACAAGATGGAATATGTTATAATTCTTCTCATCTACTCAAGAGTTGATCTCTAGATTGAAGAGTTGATTTGATGATTAAACTAATATGCAAATGTAAATTAAATGGTAGGAAAGTAAACTTCATGCTGTAAACAATATTTGGAAACCACTAGGATGTGATCGAGTTTTACCACCACTACACATGGATCATAACATACATCATAATAACATGGCTTTCAATAAGAGTCTAAACAGTTCGTATCTTTGTATATTTAGCTTCCTTTCAAATAGCTAACTACGAGAAACATGGGAGTATTGCAATGCTTGCCATCCCTGAACAAATGGTCACTTACTTTGCATCACTCCCTTTGCAAAGTGTGTTCCTCGACCTATCAAAGTTTTACTTTCATACATCAACTGATTCCATTTCATAGTATTAAAGTACAACGATGGAGGTGAGTTTACTCCACTCCTTGAAAAGCGCTCCTAGATACCGAAACAGATATATGGTGATTACATACATCAAGAACCAACATACAATTGATAATCAAATCTAAAAGCACAAACATAGACAATTCATACTAGCAGATAATAAGTAATGCAAGTTGGTGATCAAGCAACTAGTATTCATTAAACGATTGATGTTGAACTGAAAACAGAGTATTTTTTATTGCAAACTCATGAATTACAATGCATGGAATGAAAACATGGGTAGGGGGACTACTCCCCGCACCCTAGTGTACAGAACTACTTGCTCATGGCAAGAACAAAGAAGGTAACAGGAGAAGAGAAGGAGAACATCATCTCCACGTAGGAGGGAGGAAGTTCGACCCCTTGAGTAGAGAACAACTACCTTCACACTACGTGGTTGCCACAGTGATGAATCCTTAAATTCCCTCCTTCTATGTCGATGAGAGAGAGTAGGCTTATGGATGGAGTGTGGATCTTAGACCGAAAGCCTTGGGGTGAAGGATGGAGGATGAAGTATCTCTCAAGCGATGGAGGCATCCTTTGGGCATCTAAGACTTCATGTCAAATGAGGACCCCTTGAGTCCTATTTATAGGCTCCAAGGGGGTCTTGAACGGTCTCGGGACCGTTTGGATCTTCATGGTCTAGAGACCGTTTGGATCCTCACGGTCTTAGGACCGGTAGTCTTTACACGATCTTGGGACCGATAGGCCTTCACTCGGTCTTGGGACAGATGGGTCTTCATTTGGTCTTGGGACCGATGGGCCTTCACTTGATCTTGGGACCGATAGGACTTCACTCGGTCTTGGGACTGATATGACTTTGCTCGGTCTTGGGAGTGGTAGGCTTTCACTCAGTCTTGGGAACGATGGGAGATGTATCATTCTTGGGATCGTTTGGGTCCTCACGATATTGGGACCGGTTGGACCTTCACGGTCTTGGGACCATTTTGGTTGGGACTTTTGCAAATTTTTTTGGTTTATCTATAAGAAGAAAAGGAGAAATATCAGTCTATTGGTATATTCACAATAAATCTAGAAAGTTAAGTATTCAATCTAATTTATCTAAGAAAGATTATGAAAAACTAAGAAAAAATAATAAGATAACATCACAAAATGGGAGGTTATCACCCCCCCTAACTTAGAGTCTAGCTTGTCCTCAAGTTGGATAGAGCTAAGGCACGTAGTGGTGAGACGATTTTATTTAGTGAAAATTTCTATACTCTTGCTTTAGTTCTACACCAGAGATTTCCCTTGGGTTTTTGTCGATTCTACTTACTCTGACTCTTTCAGGTATCGGGAGTTGCGTGGTCCTCAGGTTTCTTCAGTGTCGCGTAACTCACATTGGGACCACCTTTTCCTTGATCGTATTTTGTGCATGTCTTCGACTCTAAGCAGTTTTATACTTCTTTGAAATTCCTACCGGAAGCTAAAATAGGTATGAAGGTTGGCTGAAGGTTGCTATGTAACTCCCCCTTTGAAGGGGGGATGGCCTATCTAAACTTTAGGGTCTCACTACCGGGTACGACACATATGCCTTTATGAGGGAAGTTGAATGTACCGGTCGGGCAAGACCTTTGTCAGCTTTTCATACATTTGGAGACCTTAGGATCTCACTACCGGGCGTAACACAGCTGCCTTTGTGAGGGCAGCTGAATGTACCAGACGGGCAAGACTTTTATTGGATCTTCATATAAGTCCTTATGCATGGCACAACTCTCATGTTTTTATTCAACACTCAGACTTTTATTCATATGCTCACCGACTTAGGAATTGGGTATTTAGGGATTTTATTTGGTCTTCCAAGCCTCTTTATGAAAAGAATAAAACTATTCCCTAGAGTTTTCAGACATGCACTTGTTCCAGTTTCGTACTTGGGGGTCCACTTACGAGGTTCCTTGATTTGGATTTCATTTGGTTCCCTCCCGTCCTTGAAAGCGTTTGGCTTGTTTCGGCCGCGGTTTTGACCTGTGGAGAGCCTTATGTAGAACTGAAGCAAATACATGGATATTGAGTGTGGAGGTGATTTATTAATTTGCCATTACATGACTAAATGCTACTATATAAGTGCTTCTGAGGACTACTTTGTCTCTAACTTAGCTGGGGGTGTCCCCTTACCAAAACGAATGTTGTCTTATGTACAAAAATTATTCTATCAAAGAAATTATCAGAAAATCAAAACGTCAAAAAGAATAATTTGTGCGAATTCAAAAAATAAAGGTAAATGAAAAAGGGAGAGGGAAGAGAAAGTTTGAATATAATACCTCTTCCCTTTCCCATTGTACTCCCCCCTTAACTTATCACTCATTCTGTCCCCAGAGTGTCAAGGTGATAGGCTGAGAAGTACATGAGCAAGGGTGTCAAGGTTTTGTTAAACACTTGTTGGCTCCATGAAAACAGAGCAGATTGGCGGCAAACTTCCCCCGTAATGCATGATAGTCCACGTCCTTCATGTCCTCAACACGTTCGCCAAGAATGGTGAGGGTATACATCTAGTAAAGGATGTGGAATCTACAATTGTTCGATTCTTTAATTTGTTGGGGACATCTGTGGCAGAAGGGTGGGCACTTGAAATGTTCTCTGTTGTATGCCTTTGTGTGTTCGCTGAGAAGATCTTTTAGTCGTTCAGCACAATCCTTCTCCACTTCCTCTATGGGCATGTTTGTTATGATATCATACTCTCTCTGGACTAGATTGATCTGGCTATTGGAACTATTGTAGATAATTATAGCTCTGTTATGTAGACGTGTTGCCAGCAACATCCAATGCTCAAAGTGAAGGAATGGAAACAAAAAGAACTTTGGAGTCGTATGTTTAAGCTATGAGATAAGGTCTTCCTTCCAAAGTTCTTTGTACCGAGTAAATCATCCTTCAGGTATGTTGATGCCATGTAGATCGTAGGTAAGTCCTGTGTTAGAAGATATTGGTAGGCAACCATCATGCTCACAAACATTGAACCTTTCACTTATACAGTCTCACAGAGTGCATCGTCCATTACAAGAATAATCCCTTGATGGAAAATAGGGTTGTCATGCTCTGCATATAGCCGATACATGATGAGTTTGAGTTCATTATCTGAAAGACTCTTGGATGCAACAAGGTTAAAGTTTGGGAATGTCGGTGGTATATCAGATAGAGGCATGATATCATTGGAGGATCTATTAATGGTAGCTCCTGTTATCATATCTATGTCCCCCTTATCTTCCGTCATATCAAAAGTGTAGGGGTCCCATTGTCATTTTTCTAGGACCGTGGTGGTCTGTTGTTTTTGTTGCTCCAAATACTTTAGAACTTGTCTGAATGGTTTCTTTTGAGGACATTGGATAACGGAGAACAAATAGTGGGGTATGTCGTCACGTCCCATTGTCAGATCCTTGAAGAATCGTCTGTCATAAATGAGCACCATCGCATATCATCCCCGTAATGTGTGCAAGTCTTCCTTAGCTAGCTCGGTAAAGGGGATGTGTTTTTTAAGTGCCTCAGTGAATCTAATTGTATAGAGAGCACAGTCTCCTGAACCTTCTTGCATCTGAATGGTTGGGTTTATGATTCTGAACCATGGTTGGTTCTAGCCCTGTGTGAGAGATGGAAAGGCAGCCCATATGACTTTGAGAAGATGGAAGGGAATGCATCACGCTTCTCCGGCTTCTAAACCAATGAAATTATTGTTTCCTACCTTAAGCTCACTGGCGCAAAAATTGTACACCTTGGCGCCTCGATGTCAACAATCATAAGGAGCCAGTGGCCGGAGACTTTGAAAGACATCATCATGTAGCGTGCCTTTCTTACAAGACTTGTTTGAAACCACTTGATGAAACTTGCATGTAATTCCTTGTCTAGCAAGCATAATGTTAAAGCTGGTGAAGCATTAAAAACTGGCTGCTTTTTCTTTGGGCTCTGAAATTCCTCTATAGAATTGGAAAGCAGGACACATAATATGGCTATCTTCATCGCCGACTGAGGTCGTAGAAGAACACAGAGATCTTTGTGTGTCAACTTGCACTTTGTTTTCTTGTTATTATAGAGGATGCCCCCCCCGTACTTGGCATCGTCTATAATAGTGTTCAAGATGAAGATGTCCTGAACATCTCATGTAGAGATGGCCGCCATATCTAAGTCATGCATCTTGTGAGGTAGAGGTGGCAGCAGGGGAAGGTCTTTTGGAGGAGGAAGGGAGGTCTATTCATCGTCATCAAACTATTGTGTCAGATCTTCATTCTCATCATAGTCGGAGTCGAGTTTATCGTTGATGTCGAGACTCACTCTGTCAGAATCCTCTTATTCTGGGGGAATGACTGCAGCTTGCTCCAGAGAAGATGGTTCTTGAGAAGTGGTAGTTTTTGTGAGTGGGATAGTGCTGGTTTCCAATATGCATTGTTGAAACTCAACAACGCGTCTTTGGTTGTGTCCCCCAGAGAGCCCATAGTAGAAAAATTGAAGAATTGGTCCGCATAGGACATTGTCACGTTACTGTTGTTTTTGGGAGCACGGTGGTCTTTGCTACCACCCTTCTGGTGGTCTCCACCATCTCCCCTTTCTATGTTATTTTCTCCTCACCTGGTGCCCTCCCCAGCGTTGGTTGGGTCATCTGGTTTGTCATCTGACGAGGAGTTGTTGACGTTGGAGTCAGTCGAGGAGTCAGAATCACCATCGTCATCTTCATCATCCACTGCCTTGTCTTTGTTCTTTTCAGTCGATGCTTTCTTGCATCACCTATGGAGTGCTTGTAATTCTTCTAGGGCCACTTGCACATGCTTGTGGGTTTCAAGCAGCGCTTCGCGTCTTTCCTTGAGATTTGTGTAGCATGCTTCAGTAGAGAGGAGTCGTGCAATTAGATCAGTCACTTTTGTTTGTAGCTGATCTAATGCTTTGTTCGAATGCTCCTCCTGGAAGTGGATGATTTGTGTCAGGCTGCTTTCCATGCAATCCATGCACGTTCTCATTGCAACATGTTGCTACTGAAGCTCATGAAGGATCACAGGCAGAGGTTGTGTTTGCTTGATGACACGGTCGAATTTCTTGACTACCATTTCTTGTTGGGTTTTCATGCTAAGCATAAGCTCCGACAGGGTACGTAAGCGATCGTCAATGAGGTTGACTTGCTAGACCACTGCTTCCTATCATTGTTGAATGCTTGTGAGAAGGTCTGGTAAGGTGTGAGTCTGCTCGTCGATTTTGGATACCTGCGTAGTAAGCCCCTGCACACAAGAAAAAATAAAGTGTAAGATGTTAAAAAGATCAGAGCGGAGGGTTCGAATAGCATCAAATTGACGTCTGAATGCCTCTCTGACTTATGAAAATGGTCATGTAAGTAACATCATATCATTTTAAGGTACAAAGATGAACAAAGTCGGAATCTTGATGCATGAACTTGTTCAAGTCACTAATATAGGGCTAACATAATGTTTTGAGGCATAAAAGACTAATTTTGAGCAAGATTCATCATTTATCATTCGAAAAGGGCTTAAAAGACTTGTATTTTGAGATATCAGAGAAATTACAAGTAGTTCTAGGTGCTACAAGCATTTCTATTAAAAAGTTCCATGTTTTTTTAAGATAGTGACACATTACATGCCTATATTTGGTCAAAGGATTGATTTTTAAAAATTCTTGCATGATTGGAACATTTTCAAGGACAAGGAATAGAAAATGCCATAAAAACGAGTGAAGGAGGGTCATTCATTTCTAAATTGTATGGTTGGGATTGCTCCCTAATATTGTTCTATGTGTGTGAGAGTTGGTGACACAACTAGGGCCCCTTTGACCCACAGTTGGACCAACTAAGAGAGGGGGATGAGAGGGGCAATGTGGGACCACTCCTTCGAGGCACCATAATGTTATCCCAACTACCCATACTAATCCTCAAATAATCACTTAAATCTTAGAATCAAAAAATTTGATTATATGAAAAACACAAACAACGTTTTCCATTTTCAAATTTGGCACAAGCAATTAAAGTTATATTAATTTCCACAAGATCATATATAGGTTAACCGTAGATGTTAGAATTGTACATTGAGTGGGACAAAGTTGTTCAACCCATGAAATTGCAAGAAAAACTAAAGGCAAAATCAATAAAATTCTAGTACAACATGAAGTAGAAAGTTATACTATTACATTTACATAAGCGATCGATATCAAGATGAAGTACATCACTACATGCACACACACCCTCCCAGAACTCCCTAGTACAGGGACAACCTATACATTTGACCTACAACAAGAAGAGAATCTTCACCTCAGATGGTGAAGAAAATATCACCGCGGATGAGAAAACTCATGGGTGAACTAAAGTTAAAACAGTACCTATAAAATTTTAAACCACCACTTATTAGCACATAGAGTGAATGAAATAGGTTCAAGACAAAACTATCATTGAACTAATCCTTTTCAAACTGGTCAAAAATAAGCAATTTGAGATTAAATCAAACAATTACAAATATTGTGCAGGTAATGGCAGATATAAACTACATTGAATGAACATGAAATGATAAATAAATTAACATGTAGTTGGAGATAGATTATTAAATCTTACTCTCAGCTTGTCCAGGTTTATTGTTATGTTTGCCCTAAAATTACATGATATGTACCTGATCAAGTAAAAGTTGCAACTCTAGGTTCTCGTGTTAACGAATCATTGTCCACATCTTAGGGTTAACCAAAAGCCCTATGATAAGCAACAGACTCTGGTCTGCCTCAGAGTCACCAAGAACTGGCTAGGCAAGAACATAAAGCCTCTCCACCTTACAGACCTCATCTCAGGTCCATGAGATGGGTTTAATAACATAAATATCAAATATAGGGAATCATGTATGAGATATAGAACAAAGCTTTCCCTACTGATCCCTTTTACATCATGGTCACAGTTTATATAGTAGTGTTCCAAAATATAATTAATTTCATTTACTTAGCAACAAAATTTTAAGTAAGTATCTCATCTTGAAATCTTTTCTCAATTTTGGTGATCTAGCCTTCAAGGCCTAGAATCACACTCTAGAATTCCTTTTCATAATCTAAGGACTACTAGAAGGAATTCCATTTCATTTCCCCAGTGCAGACATCGGGGGAAATCATAATTTTCAGGGCTTCTTTCTAGATATATGAGGTTACCGTCGATATTATGTGCATCTACTCACTTTACATGTATCTGATTTCATATTCTAAACTCAGAATATGTGGATTAGGGTTTTAGAGATACATTGTGTTTCAATTCAAATTACAAATATTCTATTTCCATCATATAAATTTAAATGAACCAATCACAACTCAAGAATTCACATTTTATGCACAATACTCCAAGCAACATGCGACATTTGCAATGTATACATATTTCGAATGTGCAAACTGAATTTAATAAATGGGTATTACTCATGATCAAGAAAATCAAACATACATTTGATTCATTTTCAAGGATTAAGATAAGAATCATATTCAAGATCAAGAATGTAAAATAGTCCTATACAATGTTGCATTTGCTCAATTTCCACCAATTGTACTCTAATGAGTAGATTTTATGTTATAGTTCAACAAGAGTTTTCAAATGAACCTAAATCACTCACCTCAGGTGTGACGAACCTAAATTTTGTATCCCAACTATTGCTAATTCTTATATCAAATTCTAGCTTTAAGGAAATAAGAGTTTTCCTGTATATATATATGCTCAAGAACCTAGAAGAAGAAGAAATGAAGAAAAAAAAAGAGAGAAGAGATTTATTTGGCATATTTTGATCCAAATCAATGGAGAGATGTGTTATAGACACATGAGAGAATAAAAGCAAATAAGCCTAGCAAATATTGATGATCTATATAAAATTTACCAACCTTGGAAAGAGAAAACCCTAAAATCTGAAATTTCAAATTCAGATTCTCTAAACCCTAGAATTCCCTCCTCACTCAATATATCCAAATATCTAAAGTTTAGGACAGAAATGATACTTGGAATAATTAATTATAAACATTTTCAATATTTTTTTATTTTTCCAAAAAATCTGATTGGTCGAGTTGTTCCTGGTAGAAACTCGATCGACACAAGGTTCTCCTATGACACAAAACTCCTCAAAAAATCTAACAATTTAGTATTTTATTGTAATTGAGTGTGAAATGTTCAAATAAAATTTCATCTTATTTGGATAAGCCAATAAATTCTAAAAATCAAATACTACATTATTATACTTTGACATGTATAGCATGGTCGGCTGAGTTTGTCCTGAGGAGACTCAACCGACCAATAGGTCAAAAAAACTCTAAAATACCTAAAATTTTTCACTAAAAATCCTACTCGATTTATCCAGTACATATACAAAATTCAAGGTGATTTGAGTTACATAAAAATAATAAAAACTGTTTACTTACTTAACACTAAATTCATTATCACATTTTTATTGATTATTTCATGCAACTAGGGTTTTGAATTTATAACCCTAGTAACATAATCATTCACAACATTAATCTTAATATTTTAATTAATATTCAACCTAATTTGGGGAAAATTAAATCAATAACTATTGATGCTTAGGAAGATTGACCTAAGATTTAATGAAATTTAGGAATGGGTCTGTAACAACCTCAATTTCATAGCTAATGTAAGACTTTAATGTGGGGTTTTCTAGTAAGTATATGCCAAGGGACCTAATGAATCCAACATGGCTAGGTATGTAATTAAGTTCACAAATTTGTAATACAAGTCATCTGGTCAACCAATACACACATAATGGTTTAGATGTGTATTATTGTAGTCAGGTGTAGATGAATATGAATGAATGATTCTTGTGAACAATAAGGTGATGAACATATATAATATGAAGACTTGAGTTACTGGTTTGAGCTCTAGACCAACTTAGGTCTTGTTATTAAGGAAGTAAAGTAATGTTAACCTAATTTATCATATAAAAGCTTCCATTGAGGGAATATTGATTCATTCTTTAGTTCCATAATTGAGAATAGATAATGGACCTTTTGAGAGATCAGGGAATGGTCTTGGGGCCCTAGAACCTTATTCAATCATGATTGAGCCAATCAAGATTCACATATGGGTCCTTGGAGTTCAAATTTGGGGATTTAGCATTTTGTGTTCATAATAAATACTCAATGTAATTTTGATAGATAGATAATTGATATACAAGATCAAGGGAGAAAATGTAGATGTTTTTTATTTATCTAGTGGACTAGGAGATTAAATTAGTAATTATCTGGTTTTTATTTAAAAAATAGTTTTGTATTGTCTATCCACTTAGATTCTACCTAAAATCTTGCTCATATAAAGATGATGGTAATATAGTGTTTGTACCAAAATTTGGGATCAATTGGAGCTATGAACTAGACTATTTAATTATTTCTTTAGTGTGGACTTTTATCAAAAAGAAGAAGAAAAACAAAATAAAAAAGGGGTGACTCCTGTTCGTATCAGACCAGAGAGTCATGCCCAAAGAAATAGGGTATGAATAGAGCCCTGAAAAAAGGGGGACCTCGCCCTTAATCTCGAGTATGGGGGGGGGCTATAAAAGCTGCAGATTCCTGTTTATGAGGGGCTAACAAGCCCAATCTTAGGGTTTCACTTGAAAGCGAGAGAAAAAGAAGAGAGAGGGGGATAGGAAGTAGAAAAATAGTATGATAGAAGGATAATGACAATAGATGGGTATCTTTGATTTTGGATTATTTGTGCCCAGAGGCAGCGATGCCCTAGGTGAGGAAGGTTGGGCATCCCCGGAGTGAGCGGCGATGACCCCATCATAGAGATCCACCTACTGATGGTGTGAACAGGGGTGGCTCAAGGAAAAATAGGGGAAGGACCCCTTTCTTGAGTGGGTGAAGGAGAAGCGGGTCTGCCCAGATCTGCCTGGGTTGATGCTAGGACACAGACCCATCTCAGCCATTGGATCTCATTGAACGACCAATATCACTCTGTTAAGGTAATTGTTCAAAAATTGATATCTTGAGATATAGAACTAGGTTAGGGACAAACAAGGTACCTATTGAAAGCACTTCGAGTGTAATATCTTCTAAAAATATGTCTAGAGTGTGGTTTGGACGTCTGATAATTATTACCAGTCAATTTCTAGAGTATATGTGATTTCAATGTTTTGAGAACTAAAAATAGTAAAAGACTTTAGAAATTAATGAATAATTTATGGTAAGTATATTTTGATGTGATATACATGATTACAAACCCTGATCATCCTGATTTGAAGTTTATCTATGATTTTGATGCAAACCCTAATAAGGGCATTTTGGGTATTTCACACATGATCTGATTATGAAATTACTTGATATTTTAATACATGATCTTACCATATTATATGATTAAATTTTGAGGAGATTTGATGGAGTTTCTTGTGTTATCATATTAGTATTTAATTTCAGACCTGAGTGGCCATTATCTAGAATAATATATGATTATCTTGAGACAGTAAGTGATGTATATGCCTAATTAAGTCTAATATTATTTATCTAAATGGTATTTTAATTTGATTTCATAATAGAGTCAAGTAAGATTAGTATATATGACTATGTTTGAGATTTTTTTCTTATATGATCTATATGTTCATATTAGTGCATTAGACGATTTATGTCTTATTTGAGTATAAAGATAATATTGATTATATAGTATGAGTTTTATTTTATTTCAAAGCCAAGATTGTATGGTAATCATAGATTAAAGTTATGTTTAAGAATACTAAGTTGGTATATATATTTAGGAAGATGGGATTTGAGATTTATAAATAGAAAGTGGGAACATAGGCTTGGAATGATAAAACTATGATGATATCCAGGTTATTAATTAAAGTTATGGAACTTGGAATCGAGACTTCCTTATTGATACCATCTGTACAAGAGGTAAGTGGTTGATGCCCATGAGTATTCATATTTTAAGTCACCATGTTTACAAGTACATTAAATAAGACTTTCATGATTTATGTGGTTCAATGTTGGAAGATTTTAATGTTAAGCTATGTGAATAAGATTTTCCTCATGGTTCTATGATTATGTAAATACTTATGCCCAAAATTCCAAATAGAGATATGTTGCCCACAATGTTTGTGATTCATGGGCCATGTCCGACACAATTCCTTAGAAATGATTTAAATTATTGAATAAGATTTTAATATAAGATAAGCAAGTAATATAGTCATAGTTAGTTAATGATTTGGGATAACTTTGTATCGAGATATTAAGTTCAAGTATGTTGTAAGGAATTATCATATACATAGATATATCCATGTATTAAGATTTTAATTAGAATCATGTTTTCTTATATATAGAGATCCAAGAACTAAGTAGTTAATCAGATTCTATAAAATGAGTAATATCTTAAGTTAAGTACAAGGTGAGAATACAAGTTTTGAACATATTAAGACATGATCCAATTTTCAAGATAAATGTATTGTTGGGATTAGAACATGTTGTTAATTGACTTATGATGATAATATGAATTATGGTGCATTAAGTTATGATTAAGTTTCAAGATAAGATTATATAAGATTGCTATTTTAAGGTTTAAGTTGTAAGGTGTGGGCTATGTGTAAATATTAAAATTCAGGATAAGATCATATTTAACAAGATCTTATAATGGTTAAATCATCTTGTCAAAATTCATGTTTATAGATACTTTGTACTTAAACTACTTTCATAAACTTGACTTAAGGTCCTGTGACTGAGTGAGTTTTTACATATACATTATTTAGTTCCTCTCTCTTACAATTTTAATTATTCCAATTATGCCCTCAATCATCTCTCTCACTAAATTGATTAAATGGATTATCAATTTCACTTAAGATCATCCATAATAATACATAAAGTCAATAATACAAGCATTATGACATTTAGTCAATTGACATAGTCAATAATCAAATTTTGACTCCAGTCTTACACCATAGCTACATGATAGCATTATAAAGTTATGCCTAAAATCTTATTAAAATTGGACGTACCAATCATGAGTTATTCACAATTGAATTTTATGTCTTTTAAGTCATCTATTAATACCTATGACCTAAGTTTCCATTTCTATTTGATATTAATGTGTCACACAGCCTTGTTGTTGGCTTTGGGTGCGGTTCAATTAAAAGGGGGGGTAATCCCCACCATCGGATCGGTCGATCACAGAACGTGCGAGATCCGACGACTGTCAAGTCATCTCTAACCTCCAAAAGACTTGGTCCCCGCCGATAGCTAAACTGCGACTCCTCCAACGGCCCTCGCGCCCAAACCTCGCCTTGTCACCGTGAGATCTTTGAAGGAATAACTCCTCTCCTCAAACTGAGCTCAACGATCCTTAACACGTCACCCATCTCCCCCGGATCAGGGACAACAACCTCATGAGTCCTCGCACCTCTCACTGGCGGCGACGCATGAATTAGGGCTTAGCCCTTTACTTCACCTCTTGGATATAAAAAGCTCCTGCAAGCTTCTCCGACCCCCCTTTTAATCGTTCCGCACTATCAATTTCACCAGACCTCGCCTCCATCTCCCAGACCTCAAGAACCTCCATCTCGTCTGACTTTGACTTCCCCCTCACTCTAGTGGCACCCTCCATCCAATTGGGCACAGTTACACCATCCAGGGATCTCAGCGAGTCGAGGAGCACCTTTGGTTGGAGCAGTGAAGGTCCAGATGTCTGGGTCGACAAGCCTCATAGCTGAGCTCCAAAAGCTCCACCACCGGTGAGGTTGGAGCCATCTCCGAGATGAGGGAAGATTGCAAGTGCATCAGCAGACCTCCATGAATCTTTTGACTCCCTCAATCCAACCTGAGGACAGGTAAACCTTGACTCCACTCTTCAATCTGTTTTCAACCTGGTTTGATGGGAATACGACGCCCAGACCACCTTCGATCGAGTTGTTGAGCTCACCGAACTCGGGGGAACCCCGCGAAGAGAATCCACCCATCCTCACACCCCCAGATACCCCCTAGCTAGCCTGAGCTATTTCCCTTTCCTTCTGTTTCGTTGCCCGACCATTGTTGTTGTACGCGTGAGGAAAACAATCGAGGAGGCGGAGTTACTAATCTGCCTTGACCTGTCGCGATGCTAAGCAAACCCCCAAAAGGACATTTATGTCTTTTACATCAGTCTTGACCCGGTTGGCCGAGGCTGGCTTGCAGGTTAAGGAGAGGATCCGCGTAGCTGAATCCCTCTTTTGATCCGCGAGACCAGCGACCCCTTTTCTTTTTTTTCTATGCGTTTATTTCCTTAGAAATTGCATGATTGGTCAGATTTTAGAGAAACCCTAGAAAATGATAGGAATATCGAAATGTATCGAACCTATATATCATTTTCATCAGAAAAAAGCAATCTATTTAAATAAAATAATTCTAGGACCTAGATCCAATTCCTTCTATGAAAATATGTCCTACGTACCTAATGACCCCTTAATATTTATATATAATGTAATAATGGTCATTACTGATTTCCAATCTACCTTGGGAACAGATTAAACCCGAATTAGGGTTCTAAATAGCATGTTACCTGAAATCATATCCAAGAAGGATAGTTGATCCAACAATGATGAAAAACCCGAATTTCCAATTTCCTCCTTTCCTAATGTATACTTTACACAATTTTATGTCAAACCCTAACTATTAATTGTCCCTGAAATGATTTTGATTAACCCTGACCTTAGAGCCCAACTCTGACCTCTCGAATCACATGTATCCTAAAAATGATATCCCAAATGACCTAAACCCTAATAAGAAACCCTAATGTGGAATAATGAGAATCCATGGTAACTTTAGGTTTTGTTAATATTTCAGGGTAATCTACTATCTGTCTCATAATCTACGACTTGTGGAATCCAGATCTGAGAATTAAAGGTACATGGATATAATTATATGATTAGATTTTGTTGGATGCTAAATATATGTAATTGTTTGCATGAAATTGACATACATTGATGGATGTGTATATTTATGAATAGTTGATGATTTACCGCCTTAAACATAAAAGAACATAATTGAATATAAGTGAAATGTAGTTACTAGTGGTGCTCATTAATCTCCCTATTAGAGAGGGAAAGCATTAATGTTGACTAGCACCTCCCTAATGGTACAAGGTACGCAGGGAGTTCCCTAATGGTACAAGGTACGCAGGGATAGGGACCAATATTTATGATTGTGCTAAGTCCGCCATAGTAATGCATATTCATTCTAAATAAGGCTAATAACTTGGGATTTCCTGATTTTCTGCCTTTAAATAACGTTTTCATTCTCTTTCTCCAATTTTGAGTATTTTATATACCAGCATAGTATAGCTTTCAATTCCACATACCAACTTTGTTGATGTATTTGTTTCTTGTATTTTCTAGGTACAAGGAACAATTGACAATATATGAAGCACATCAAAGTACCTGAAGCCACTAAATAATGATCATGGAGGATAGCATGAGATAGATTTCCACTTCTCATCATATTCATTTCAGTTAGATAGTTTTCATTCTTCTAGATGATGTAATAGGATACTACGGATCCTATGTAATAATCGCATTTCCTTTTTCATAGGCTTATTCTTCTCCTTTCTCAAGTATTATTATGTATGACTTTATCTTTTATCAATGAATGAAGTGTTGTGTGGCTATCACTGATGATGTGGACATAATCTTGGCTTATCTCTATTTTTAGTTGACTATCTTGATTTCTATTATTTTCCCTTTTGACATTTATAGATATGAGTGCACGCATATCTGTATATGTCACTAAGGAAAGTATGTAGAAATTGGGGTCATCACAGTTGGTATCAGAGCCAATGTTCACACATCATAGTCACATGACTTTCATTCACCCTATTATGAGTCTAGGGTAGTCCTTTAGTTAGGGATGTGAAGGGTTGAGGTGACTAGGATAGCATCTGCCTAAGGTCTGGCTAAAGTCTTCGAGCCACTTTGCTTAGCAATCATGAGGCTACCTATAAGGCAGTGTGAGTCTACCTGGTCGATATCCTAAATGTCCCTTACTTCTTGGGCATACCTTAAATTAGGATCCTTCTCATCTATAGAAATTCCCTCTCATCTTTTCTATAGGAATATTTTTTCCCTCTTATCTCAAATTTTTGAAAATTGGTTTTCCCTTCATCTTTATGAGGTAAGATTAGGAAAGAGTCTCTCTATTTAGAAAGTCTTAAGGACCGACTAATAAGGACTTTTAAGGTATCCTCCATAAATTGTAACATCAAGAACATTAATAAATGATATAGGAGAATAATGAAATATCATAATGATAATGACAAATAAAAATTGTTGAGTAATAAATCTAATATATCCTAATTAATTTCAGGATGCCTCCTAAGACTTGCAACTCGAAGGCCTCAGAGGAATTGTCCTCTAAGAAAAGAAAAGAGCCTAAAACCTCTGAAGTGCCTGATCCCGATGTTGCGGCCAAGGAAATGTGGGAGGAATAGAAGAAAATCCTTCTAGATTTTATGGAAACCATCACCACAAAAGGAACCCCTGAACCTAGCTCATCTAGGAAGAAAGAAGTGACGGTGATAGATTTTATTAAACTAAACCTTGATTCCTTTTGGGGGGAGGATCAGCTCGAGGTCATGGACAAGGCTGAAGTCTAGATTTTATCCATAGAGAATGGTTTCCATACCGTAGAAGTAACCAATGATAAGAAGGTCAAGTTCGCCACCCATATGCTTAAGGGAGGGGCAAAAATCTGGTGGGAGAACTATGGCGGGAATAGGGGTGAGGAAATACACAACATGGAGTGGGAAGCCTTCAAAAACCTCTTCACATATCATTTTATGCCCATAGCCGAGTGGAAGAGGAAGGAGAAGGTGTACATGGAGTTAAGGCGGGGTAGTCTTTCAGTAGCTGATTATACCCAGAAGTTTAGGCTTCTGGAGCATTATGCACCCATCAGGACTAAAGACCGTCTGACTGAGCACTATGTTGACTGCCTTTCTGCCCACTTAAAAACCCTAGTCATAGCCTCTTATCCCAGAAGCATAGATGAAGCCCTAGATATGGCCCTCAAGCAAGAGAGAGAGAAGGGCATGCAAAAACCTTCTAGCATGGGATACTTAGGGTTAACCACAATGGAAGAGGACAAGTCTAGAAAGTTCCATCCTGGCCATAACAATAAGGGATCAGGGAAACGAGGAGGTTCAGGAAAGGGAGGACAGGAAAACTACCAGAACCAGCCAAGGACGAATCATCCCAAGTACAAGACTTGTGGGCGTTTCCATGGTGGGGTATGCCACCACACCAAGCCAGTCTGCTATAACTACAAGAAAGAGGGTCATTTCATCACCAAGTGCCCCACTCCCTCCATCTTTGCAATCCTGCGGGTGGTGCTCCGCAGCCTCAGGGACACCGCAATGGCAGGGTATTTGCAGTAAATGCAGAAGAGGCCAAGGAAAATCCAAACCAGCTCTGTGAAGGTAACCTAATTTCTTTATAATTCAATATCTTATTCAAGCCTGCAATTATTCATAATTTGATTACCTTATGTAGGCACTGTATTATTAAATGGTCATCCTGTTAAGGCTTTATTTGACTCTAGATCTACAAATACATTTATTTCTCGAACTCTGGCATCCATATTAAATCTTCACATAAGGGACTTGGGATATATTCTGGACGTGTCTACTCAGAGTGGCAAAATATTGACAACTCTATAAAAAACCAATGAACTCTCTCTTAAATATGAAAATTATGATATGTGTGGCAACACATCCCATTATCACACGGATAACAAGGTGTTACGCAAAAATGTGCGGAAATCTCCATAACCACAGATTATTGAAAACACAGGTTAATTAAAACTGATTGCGAAAAACTAATAAACTGAGAAACATTTACACTCGAGTCCATATCCTACAAGAAAACAAGTTATACACATATCCATTCAAGCCTGGATACCTGTCCATAGCTTAGAACAACAGCTGTCATGACGTCCTCTGAGTTCATCACCTATTTATAAATACATAAGGCCCACAATTGGCCAGTAGCAGGATATACAAAACATTTGTGGATGCACATCGTGAAACAACATCAAAACACCGCCAAGGACCTGAGAGTACATGGATGACTCTAGACTCTATCACAAGACACCCAAAAGCAACATATCCAATGCTTTCCTTCTACTGATCTTCTTGCTGCTCGGCCGCAACTCAGCGACCACCACCACGTCTAGCTCGACCACCTAAAAAGGGTGTAAACCAGCAGAGTGAGACAATTGAACATTGTCCCAGTGGGAGACATAACTCCCCGCCAAAACTACAAAACCTCACAAGATCATATACATTAAGCAGCTAATTGATAGAAGATATAGCGAGAACAGTCTATTGGAAATAAGCTATCTAAGCTTACCAGATATATCCAAATATTACATGTGAAACATGATTAACAAGACAGGATATCCAAGTTCTACTGCTATAGAAGAACATATAAATAACCGCAAGATGCAAAGAGAGTAACTAAACAAACAAGGCCTCAACCAATGTTTCGAGTTTGTCTTAAGCAGTATATACTAAACGGCTAGATTACGTTTTATTATGCCCTGAGGAAGTGAACTGTACCGTTCAAATCCAACCTCCAACTGTGAAGCCCATAAGCGGTGTCATACAAGGTCAATGGAAGAGCCAGAATCCACGACCTCACCCCTCGTAGTCAGTACACAAGAACACAAAGTAGGACCTCAGTCTCATGCTCAAGTGGTGTTAAGCCACAGGGTCAGCTCCTCAGGCCACCCTTTCTCTAGCCCGCCTTGGTACAGGTCACGACGCTAGTAAAACTGAGCCACGAGCCTAATCATCGTGCTCTGAGCCATGAATGCATTCATGCTCATCATATCACATATCCGGAGCCATGGGCCATGTTCACCATGCTCATCACATATCCGAGTCTGCAACCGCAGCTGCACTCATTTCACCTCTCTATTTGAGGCTAGGAGAAACCTCACATATTCAAAAATATGCGCTCCGGGTTAACCCGCAGGAGAACCCATTTCACCACCACCAAGTCCTGATGATGATGGATCTATGGCCAGGGCAACTACATGACATATTTCACTATGATTAATTAATATCTTTTAGGAAAGATTCAACCAAGTTGTATAACATGCAAGATATAACAGAAAGTAAATAACATAAGCTCATCAGTATATTATTATTGTAAATCACATTAACCTGATCCATCTCAAGGATCCAACATCACATGTTACCACTTGGCCTCTTGCCAACCATCCAGATCCATCTCAAGGATCATAACATACCATGGGATCTCAATCCCCCATCATATACTGCCAATGCCTCTGCAAGGCTCACATCAACATCATAGGACAAACACATTATACATACAATCTCATCAACTAGAGTACTTATCAAAGTGATGTTACACATCACATATGTCTCATGGCCTTTTCATGGCTAATCATCACCTGCATAGTTAGAGAATACAATAATCATAGTTTCAACATAAGGACCATACTTACTATCACAACATGATATTCGAGATGCTATACTTATCATTCTTACATTATTCAGTGATCAAGTGTATAAAGCACATCATTAACAAACTGTATCCATGCTTATCCTTATCAAGATAAATATTTCATGCATGTAGTCATGTTGAGTATACAGAACAAGCACTTCTATTACCATTATCATTACTGTCACCATTCATTACATAAACTACTTACCATTATCATTACTATTATCATCATTATTATTATCATTAAGCAAACTACTAGTGTAACTACCACTATGCATGTTATTACCAAGGAGTCACCGTCGTTTGTATGTGCATAACTGATCACTTCCATAACACACGGAACCGTAACTGTAGGATCACAAATCCCTCGCTATATATAACTACACCCTCGCCAAAAGAAGGATACAAAGGTCACCACAACTCCTAACGGCTAGAACATGAGAGTGCAATAATGCTACGTTGCTACAACAACAACCGACATGATACAACGTCACAGGAGGAAGGGTAACACGCGTCAGAGAGGGTGTCGGACATCCCATGTATATCGGGCAACGCCCGTTGCACCACCATGTCGGCCGACACACATGGGGGTGTGATGCCTGCCACACACCCAACCATAATGCCCGATACAAGCTACCAAAACGGCCAGGTCACCACCATCTCCAACAACCAAGAGAGAGAGGGAGAGAAAAGTAACACTTCCTCAAAATGTGCAACCATAAACCAAGGCCTATCGACTGACACACATCAAAGAAAAGGGTTGTGACGCCCGTCACAAACCTAGCCTATCGGCCGTCACAACCCAAGGATATCGCCCGTCACACTCCCTCTTGCCCAACTCAAGCATATCAGCCAACACCTCACCACTCTTAGCCTATCGTCCAACCCAAACAAGATAGCCACACTTGGCCCATTGTCCAACACAAGAACCACTATGTCGTCCAACACTTCACTACTCATGACCCATCACCCATCACAAGAGCAAAGATGTCGCCCCAACACACCAAGAACTACCATGTCGCCCAACACAGATCATCTTCTACCTCAAACACAAGGAAGCTCAAACCCTAGATCACAAGGAACATTAGTCCACAAAGAAACCCTAAACCCTAAGGAGGATCGGCCACCAAAGATACTGAAGCAAAGAACTAAACTACTATCATGCATGAGATCAAAACAAGAGGTAGAGAAGTTAGGGTTAGAAGTTATGCAACCCACCTTAAGCTCCATGCTCCAAGGAAGAAGAAAAGCTCCAAGCTTCAAGGGATATCGACCACCAAAGCTCCTCCAAGGGGGTGTATCGACCACCACTGCTCCTTCAAGAGAGTGTATCGGCCACCACTGCTCCTTCAAGGGAGTGTATCGGACGACACAAGCAAAGAAGGAAGGAGTGTCGTGCACTCAAGGTGGAGGAAAGACCAAAAGATCAAAGGAAGTCAAGACAAGGGAAAGGACCACCTATATAGAAGGAAAGGGAGGAGAAAACAAGGTTGATCCATGCTAGGTGTCATCCACCCAAGGGACACTTGTCCTAGGGCTCAAGTCACCACTCTAGCAAGGTCTAAGACACTTGTCCAATATATGTTCCAAGTGTCCACCAAACAAAACCAAGCATCATGGGCGACACAACCAAGGTACCATGGGCGACACACCTCCTTGTTGGCCGACACAAACACCCTAGGTCGACACACACCTCACCTTGGGAGACACAAGCAACACTTGGGCGACACAAGGCTCAACCACGCCCAAACAAGGCACCTCAAGGCCCAACAAGCTCAACCAAAGCCCAAAGAACTTAAGCAACAAGCCCAAGCCTACCTCTCAACCCTAGAGGAAACAAAGAGAGAGAGGAACACATCACAAAGTGGCAAACTTGCCCACAAAACCCTAGACTTGGGTTATTTGCAAGTAGCTCCTCCAACTCTTAGCAAAGCACAACGAAACCCTAATCACCACTAAAGGTGATTAGCAGGCGCCAAAACACCAGGGTTAAGCAAAGCAAACAGGGTAAGCCCTAAACGGAGGTCAGGGTCCTTACAATCTAAACCCCTTTAAGGGGTTTTGTCCCCGAAATCTGAAGAGAAAAGTGAGGGGTACTTCCTCCTCATCTCTTCCTCAAGCTCCCACGTGGCTTCCTCAACGCCACGAACTCAGCTACATCTCTCTTCAAATCGAGCCACCAATACAAGTCCTTCAGACTATGATACATCTTGGTGACACCTAGATGCATAGCATACATCGATGTGTGTGCTTCCTCAAGCACCAACTTCCTTAGCCCATCAGCATATGGAACCACCATCCTATCACGATAGCAAACTAGTCCATCCTCGGACTCATGAAACCCATCATGCTTGTCATAGCCGAACTCTGATCTGATCTACTGTATTGCATCATCTGTCTGCTGTGCATCCTTGATCTGTTGTCTCAATGTAGGCTTGACTTGCATCTGTGCGAAAAGACCAGACAACAAAGAAACTTCCATCTGCACATTCATCTGTCGCAGAGAGACAAACATATCTCACCTATGGCATACCAGAGAACTCAATTGTGCCTTCTTTGAAGAAAAAGAAGAAGATTTTCTGCTAAGTGCATCATCTACCATGTTCACCTTACCAGGATGATACTCGATAGTGCAGTCGTAATCATTGATCAACTCCATCCATCGTCGTTGTCGCATGTTCAACTCGTGATGCGTAAAGATATACTTCAGATTCTTATGATCCATAAAGATCTGACACACTTCCCCATACAGATAGTGTCTCCAAATCTTTAACACATGAACCACTGCTGCCAACTCCAAGTCATGAGTCGGGTAGTTCTCCTCATACTTCTTGAGCTATCGTGAGGCAAAAGAAACCACATGATCTTCATGCATCAACACGCAACCGAAACCCTTCTTGGAAGCATCACAGAAAACAACATAGCCTTTCCCAGGCTCTGGCAAGATCAACACTGGAGCACTGGTCAGCTTCTCCTTCAAACTCTGGAAAGCTTGTTGACATCTATCATCCCAAACAAAAGGTACATCCTTCCTGGTCAACTTCGTCATCGATAACGCGATCACACTGAAGTCCTTGATAAACCTCCGGTAGTATCCTGCTAAGCCAAGGAAACTACAAACTTCTGTCGACGTCTTCGGTTGTTCCCAATCCGCAACGGTTTCCACCTTCTTTGGATCCACTTTGACTCCTTCAGCAGATATCACATGACCCAAGAAAGTCACTTCTTCCAACCAGAACTCACACTTACTGAACTTGGCATACAATTGATGTTGACGAAGAAGAGTCAACGCTCGACAAAGATGTTACTCATGCTCTAGCCTGTCCCGACTATAGATCAAGATGTCATCTATAAAGACTACAACAAAGTGATCTAAGAATGGACGGAACACTCTATTCATCAGATCTATGAAAGCAGCAGGTGCATTGGTTAGCCCGAACGGCATAACTACGAACTCGAAATGACCATACCTCATTCTGAAAGCTGACTTTGGTATGTCATCTGCCTTTATCCTCAACTGATGATATCTAGATCGTAGATCGATCTTCGAAAACACTATAGCACCACGCAACTGATCGAACAGATCATCTATCCTCAGCAACGGGTACTTATTCTTAATAGTGACTTTGTTCGACTGTCGGTAATCTATACACAACCGCATCAAACCATCCTTCTTCTTAACAAAAAACACTGGAGCTCCCCAAGGCGACGTACTCGGTCGGATAAAACCTTTCTCCAACAACTCTTGCAACTGCTTCTTTAGCTCTGCCATCTCTGCTAGAGCCATCCTATACGGTGACTATGAAACTGGCTGTGTTCCTAGAACCAGATTGATCTCGAAATCAATCTCTCGGGATGAAGGAATACCAAGAAACTCCTCAGGAAACACGTCTGCAAACTCTCAAACAACTGTCACCTCCTCAAGGCTAGGACCTTTCGCCTTGGTAACTACAACGGTATCCACCATGTGATCTAAGAACGCCTCACACCCTTGTCGTAAAAACTTATTTGCCACCATAGCTGATACCAAACACGTCGGAAGAATCTTCCTATCTCCATGGAAGATCCACTTCTCTCCAGCATCATCAAACACTGCCTGCTTGGAACCACAGTCCAAAACAACCTTATACTTCTCTAAGGTATCCATCCCAAGGATAACATCGAAACCATGCATATCAAGTGGTATGAGATTCACTTGGATGCGGTGTCCTGAGAAAGATAAGACACAAGATGGACACTCTTCTTGAAGCAAAGAGGAACCATCAAGTGGGGTTTCTAACAACAAGCTATCCTTCTTACAACTAACAGGTAAACGATAGTTTTCAAGCATACTATAGGTGATAAAAGAGTGTGTAGCACCCGGGTCAACCAGAACAGATATAAAGCAAGAAGAAGACATATCATAATGAAATAACTCCATTTGACCTGTCACCACTCGCGGGTTGACTATCGCCTCCGGATGATTCATAGCATAGAATCGAGCCGTTGCTTGCTGTCCACGACCTCAGCTTCCTTGAGCAGACGATCCAGCCTGAGACGCTTGGCCACGTCCTCGACCTCTGCTACCACTAGGTTGTTGACGATCCTATCCTTGAAGGTTCTGCTTCAATTGCTGTGTCACTTCATCATCTATGTAGGGACAACTCGACTTGACATGCCCTATCTGACCGTAGGCATAGCATGTCCTACCATCAACTCATGGTCTAGATGGCCATGTTACTGCCACAGAAGCCAAACTTTGTGCCTTAGATGGTGAAGAAACATAACCTCTTCCTCTACTTGGAGACCACTGAGATGGTCCACCAGAACTTCTCATCACTGTTGGTGCTGAAAACCTGTGCTTCTTAAAGCCACCAAATTTCTGACCCTGAAACTGAGCAGGTCTTTTCTTAGCCATAGACTCTCTCTTCTCCCTTATAGATCATTTGATCCTCTGAACAGATTCCACAAACAACACAAACCTCTCCCGGTTCTCCAATGCAGATACTGGTGTCGTCAGCTCCGCACTCAGACCCTTCTCGAAACGTCCGATCCTCTCCTCATCTGTTGTCGCCATGTAAGGACAAAACCTTAACAAATCCATAAACTTGGCTTCGTACTCGGTGATGTTCATCGTTCCCTACTGCAAACTCTCAAACTGACTGATCTTCTCATCCAGATACATCTTGGGAAAGTATCGGCTGACGAACTCGCATCAGAATACTTCCCAACAGATCACCTCACCAGGTCGCTTCTCTTCCTCGATGGTCCACCAGTGACCAGCACTACCTTTCAGAAGGTAGACATCATGATTTACCTTGTTCACTTCGGGGATGTCAAGGATCCGGAAAGCCTTCTCGAGACTTGTCAGCCACATATCTGCATCCACTGGATCAGCCGTTCCAGCATATTCCGAAGCTCCAACTCGGCGAAGCCGCTCGAAGGTCTTCCCAATACCCGAAGCTTCTCCATGGGGAACCTATGCTCGCGAAGGAGGCACTGGTAATCGCTCAACCAAGAGATTCATGGTAGCCATCATCTGCCCCATAAGTTTTTGGTAGGTAGGATGTTCAAATATGGTTGGGTTAGGTTGGAGGACCTCAGGTACCCGATGTGGGCTCTGATCTCCAAAACCCGAGATAAACACATAAACCCCAAAGTAAACTTAGCGGAAGCGATCCGATTAGCAGCGGAATACCAAAAATCACGGGAAATTTAAACTTTTTGAGATAAGGCATTGGAATCATAAAAACTCCTTTCATAGATTCAAGATAAACTATTTACATCTCTGTTAATTACTTCTTGAGTAATTATACACAGTATGATACAAAATCTCAAGAGACGAACCAAAATCTCAGACCATGACTCCAAGGACCTGAGAGTACAGAGGACACATAGGACTGACTATCTATCTACATAACTCAGCAGTTTGAATCTCCACCTGAGATTTACTGTTGCTCCTGGTGATGCTACTACTGATATTGGTCACCTGAAGATTGGTTCCTTCGTCCTTGGCGACCACCTAAAAGGTTGAAATCTTCGGGGTGAGACAATTTTAAATAATTGTCCCAGCGGGTGTTATAACTCTTCGCCAGAAACATGAATATTACAACATAAGAGAAAAATCAGTACACAAAGAAGTCATATATGTTTTAGGAGTAGTTAGAACAATGTTTCATAGATTGTAATCTATTCTTCCTACTAGAAGCAATGCAATTCTAAGATAAACCCACATGTCACTTATCTTTTTAGAATTGAAAGGACATGTATAACATCTATTTATAATAAAACCATCATCACAATACTGACTCTCTTCAGGCTTAGATCATATATCCATCGCCTGGCATTATTATTATTAGGGATATCATGGTCTGTAGCCATACTCTTTCCTACAAGGTGTTAGGATTCCAAATCCACAACATATATGTATGATTAGTACACATGGAATCATACTTAACCATACTCAAGTGACACAAAAGGGTTATTTACATTCATCACCCATAAGTCTACAGTTAATCCTTTCATAGGATTATCTTGTAAAAGAATTTCACATAGTAACACTCTGTATTAGGATCACATTTCACAATTTAACATAAGGATATCAATCCCTAAACATCTTAGGTTATCGGGTCATCTAAATAATATGACCTTTTATGATCAACAACGCATATACTCATGGATCCTTCAACCTATCAAACTCATATGTTATCACTTACCAGAATCATGACATATAGTTATACTTGAAGTGTAGATATAAAGTGTTCTTAATGCAAAAAGCATTATAACTCTTACCTCGATCTGTTCCTATATATGAAACCTATCAATCTTAACTCTCATTAGTTATTGGATGGATATTAATTCTTAATCATCTTATCACTATGATTCAAAAACATGGGTGCTCACACACAATTATCATCATAACACATGCTATCCAGTGACATGTCAGCATCAAGTCATCTATTAGCATGACCTTGATGTCATTCATGGCTTTCACAACCCATTAATCTCATAAGATACCACTAATAAGGCGTCAGGATATTTCACTATTCGTAAAGCTAACAACATGCTTTCACTGAATATAGAATCATAATCCATACTTGGATATGATCATCCTCATATAGGAACCTACATGGTTAATTCAACTGATAACGGTATATGATTTATTCTAAAGAAGTTGTACCATCATACTCTTCACAAGAGCTAGGTTCCCTGAATTCTCATCAATTAGGGTTTACTATACTCATTACATGTCATCACCCTTGAATTAGGGTTTACTATTCACATTACATATCATCACCCTAGAATTAGGGTTTACTATTCTCATTACATGTCATCACCCTAGAATTAGGTTTTACTATTCACATTACATGTCATCACCCTAGAATCAGGGTTTATTATTCACATTACATTACTTTGAACTCATAACATTATCATGTATGAGAACTTCATCATTGAGGCTCTCAAATTAGATTAAGAATCATCAATTATCATGATTAGGGTTTCCATGATCTCACATAGGTGGATCATACTCTAATTATGCACCTTCATATACATTGAATGTACTTTCTCTCTCCTCTCACTAACATGTAGTGACTTTCTCTCTCCTCTTATGGTAGAGGATCATTACATCACTCCAAAACAGGTTGGGTTGAGTCCTCATTGATTAACATAAGATAAACCTCCAATATTAAGACATTAGGGTTTGATTAGAACAAGGTATCATTCCATTGTACCCTTCAAGGGTACATTGTTAATTTGTTGTGGGCTCTGATCTCCAAACCATGACATAAATACGATTAAAACTTAGCGGAAGCGAATCGGTAATCATCGGAAGACAAAAATCACGGGAAATTAAAATTTTTCGAGATAAGAACTTGGATCCATAAAAACTTCTTTCATAAAGAGAGATAAACTGTTTGCATCTCAGGATAATTACTTCTTGAGTAATTATATACATCAAGATACAAAATCTCAAGACCACTTAACAAAAGACTCCAAGACCTGAGAGTACAGAGGACACATAGGACTGACTCTAACTACACCACATGGCAGGACAATCTCCACCTGAGATCACTGTTGCCCCTGGTGCTGCTGCTGCTGAGACTGGTCACCTGTAGGCTGGTTCCTTCGTCTCCGACGTCCACCTAAAAAGTTGAAGTCTACGGGGTGAGACAATTTTACATAATTGTCCCAGCGAGAGTTATAACTCTCCGCCAGAAGCTTTAATATAACATCAAAGAATATCTTAAGCAGTAAAACCTTCAAAGTAATCAATAACAGTTGCAGGTATAACAAGATCTCTACAATTAGGAGATATGAAGAATATAAGCACAATTGCAATGTAACATCAATCAACTAACTTGGAGTTATCTCTAACAAGTTATTCTACATGGTTGATTATGTTTTACAAACAACATTATGCCCTGTGGAGATGAGGCATACCACTCATACTCCAACTGATCGCTGAGAAGTCACATCAGTACCATACATAGGTCATTAAGAGAGCCGGATTCTCATGACCTTCACCTTCCTCAGTCAGTAAGAGGATCACTTGTAGGACATCTCATGTCTCTACTACTATAGCTCACCAGGGTAAACTGGTCCTTCGCTATTCTAGAGTCACAGTGGCGTTCTGTACTCTCTTCGTCATCAGGAGGTTTCATATTTACCTACCACTGATACGGATATCTGTGCTTTCTTCGTCATCAGGAGGTTTCATGTTTACCTACCACTGATACGGTATGGAATTATAGTGAAGGATGGATGGATTACACATCTACATCACTTTCCTACACTAGGATGTAAGGTTCTACACATCCATGTACCCCACATACTCAGAAGTATGTGCTCCAGGAGTTCCCTGAGGAAAACCTGTTTCACCATCACTTAATCTCTGACAATGATGGATCTATGATCAGGGCTCTACATTATACTTGATTAGTTAGGTACATTCAGTATTCTTTAACATCATACATTGTTCTTCAAACAATAACAGTAGCATAACAACTATAAAAGAAGAATACTAAATGTAACAGGCCTAACTCATATCAATCATCATTTCTCATTATCCTCATCACAAGTCATCTTTAAAGCATGACCTTAATGGTATTCATGGCTCTCACAACCCATTATCATCATAGGATGCCATTGACAAGGCATCAAATTACTTTAATTATTCATAAGGCTAACAACATGCCTTGAATGAATATAACATCAACATCCATACCTGGATATGATTACCTTCATATCAGAACCTGCATGGTTAATACAACTGATAAAGGTAATACAAAATAAGGAATGTACTTCCCATTCTTGTCATAAGAGTTACATCTCTAATTCTCATCAATTAGAGTTTAGTACTCCATTGCATGCCATTACCCTTGAATTAGGGTTCACTATTCACATTACATGTCATCCCCCTTGAATTAGGGTTTACTATTCACATTACATGTCATCACCCTTGAATTAGGGTTTACTATTCACATTAGGGTGAATTGAACTCATATCATTATTATGTAGGAGTAACATCTTCACTGATGCTCTCAGATTAGTTAAAGGTTCATCATTTATCATAATTAGGGTTTCTATGATCTCACACATGTGGATCATATCCTAATTATGCTCACTCATGTGCATTGGAGATGCTTTAGTTGAGTTTCCACTTAAAAAAAATACTTTCTCTCTCTAGAAGTACTTTCTCTCTCTAGAAGTACTTTCTCTCTCATCATAATGTTAGGTGATGTCAACATCACTCTAGATCAGGTTGGATTAAGTCATCATAGGCTAACATAGCCCAAAACATCACCATCATGTGATTAGGGTTTGATCTAATCAAGGTATTACTCAATTTACCCTTCAGGGGTATTTTGGTAATTCACCCCATTGATTATCATTATGGTCAAAACCTTAGTCAATTAGCTCCTTAATATCTTAGATTATCATTAGGGTTTGATTAGGGCAACATTGAACCATTTATATCATCAATTGATTGAAAGAAGTCAACTTTGAATCACATTGATTGACCTTCAACCATCATTCTTCAATTGAGTTGAGATCGTTTGAAAGTGTTGACCGTTTAGCCAATTTTGACTTTTCATGACCGTGAGGGTGTGTTGACCGTTTAGTCTATTTTGACTTTTTAAGACCGCGAGCCCTCCTCTAATTCCAAGATCGCGAGCTTACTCAAATGGTTCAAGACCGCGAAGCTCAAATTGAGGTCAAGACCGCGAGCCATCATGTGACTTCAAGACCGCGAAGCTATGTAGACCGTTTGCCCACTTTGACCTTAGGACCGCGAGGCCCCTCACGGTCTTGAGACCGCGAGCCTCCTCTCGGTCTTGAGACCGTGAGCCCCCTCACAGTCTTGAGACCGCGAGCCCTCTCACGGTCTTGAGACCGCGAGGCTCTCATGGTCTTAGCCGCTTGGTCCTTCAACAACAAAATCAAAGGTTACCACCTAATGTCAACCAAAGTTGAAGCCCTCAAAAGGTCAAAGCTATGATGACCACTTATGAATTGGGTTAATTAAGGTTATGCTTAACCAATTGGTCATTCAATTGACCCTCAATTGTTGACCAATTAGGATTGAAATCGATTCAATTAGGGTCTATCAATGTTCACCCATCAACACTCAACAATGTGCATCAACACAAGGTTGAACCCTTCAATTGAGCTCCAATTGGGCCCAAACTTGGCCCAAACGGTCTTGAGGTCATGTGGGTGGACCCCACATGGTCTTGAGACCGTTTGCCCAAGATTTCATCAAAGTCTAAGGTGATTTGATAGGGGTTGAACCATGATTGAACCATAAAACAGAATTTTGATTAAATTGATAACTTATTTGCAATTAGGTCCTCAATTGGTCAAATTACTTAACCCTAGACCTTCAAATGGTCTTGGGTAATTGTCCTCTCGGTCTTGAGACCGTTTGGATGAGTTCCAAACGGTCTTGAGACCGTTTGCCCATCCAATTTTGGATTCTAGTGGAAATTCATCAAGGTTGAACAATTTGAGTTGATGATTATATCAATATTTAATTGCAATGTAATTTAGTGTAATTGTACCTTCAATTGGTCAACTAATCTTGACCCCAGACCTCCAAACGGTCATGGTTGATTGCCCTCGCGGTCTTGAGACCGTTTGGATGACCCCCAAATGGTCTTGAGACCGTTTAGGTCAATCAACCCTAAAAACCCTAATTAGGTCACCATAATTTCATTACTGATTTCACATAGGGTTAGCCCTAGTAATCACCCTTCAACTCTTATCCCGTTTGGAATTAGACCATCAAACTTGGTGAGTTGTTAATTAACATTATTTTGAACAGTAATTTCATATGGTCAAAGCTTGGTCAACGATCTTACACGGTCTTGAGACCGTTTGCCCAAAAAGGCAATTTCAGACCGTTTGAAAAATCAGGAATAAATTCATTTAAAGTTGTCACTTAAAAAGGTCATATATACCGATTCCTTTGGAGTTAGCCTCCCAAATTTTGAGGGTAATTATCCTATATAATTAGGAACAGATTTCTTATACGGTCCGCGCTCGGTCAATGGGGCCAAACGGTCTTGAAGACTGTTTGCCTTGTCGCGGTCTCGAGACCGTTTGCTCACCTCGCGGTCTTGAGACCGAGAGAGCAAAATGGTGAGACCGTTTAAGGAAGTGAAAAGCGGTGGGTTTTTCTTGGAAATCATGCCTTCATCTCCTATCTCAAGAACAGTACGAATATCCCATGGATTTGCTTGCAGAATAGCAGGGAAAGTAAAGAAACATGAAGATCTATCCTCTATCCGCATATAAGAGATGTACATAGTAAAGCATGGGTTTAGAGTTATAAAACCCGCCTAAAGCTTGCTTCTTGAGCTCCAAGCTTTCAAGCTCCAATCTCTAATGGCGTCCTTGAGTTCCCACAGGTTGGCCAAGGTGAAAACTCCAAGGAAAGATGAAAAGAGACGGCTAGAAAGGTAGGGTTTCAAGAGTTAGCCATGAAGATGACCTTGAATTCGAGTTCTAACCATGGAATTAGGCAAGAAGAGGGGTTCAAACCTACCTTGCACCCTTAGTCGTTCCTCTTGAGCTCCAAGATAGTCCTTAGTCGGCTAAGCAAAGAGGAAACAGTGATATGCACGAAGGAAAAGTTCCTTTGCTTGAGAGGTAAGGTGTATATATACTTGGGTGATGTTTCATTAAAGGCCCATAAGTTTCCCCTAATTCCAACTAAGTCCTTCCTTCATTACTTGCTCGTCCCTTCCTCTTTATTCTAAGTACAAGCCTTATCTTAAGGTCTAGAAAAGAAGGCAAAGAAGAACAATCTAATTATAAAGTACATACATAAAGAGATATTGCACATATACCCTGATTATTCAATCACAAGTCATATTTCATAACTTGATAACTCAAATGAGGTGACTTCCTCATCATTTCTTCTCTAAATGATGGAAAGAGTCTAAAAGATACTTTAGATGACATATTTTACAATTTGGATCCCTTAATTTGGGTAAATTGCATTTTACCCCAAATTAGGGTTTCAAGCCCTAGGATTGCTTCCACAGCTGCACCTTGGTGCCCTAGCTTGGGAAATCCCTCATACTTTGCCAAAAAGATTCTCATGATGTCTCAACATCAGAGGAACATCTCATCATGTGTAAATTGCAATCTAACCCTTTCAACTGGGTAAATTGCACATAGGTCCCTGTATAAAAAAACAATGCTACAACTTTAAATAAAAAGGAGCAAATACTGAGATATATGTTTCTGAGAAACTTAATTACATGCTCAGATTTAATCACAAAGATTTAATTACATAATTAGGCAAAACACCTAGGGTTAACTCATAACCCAGGTCAGGGATGTTACATTTTCCCCATTGATCACCATCATGGGTCAATTCATTAGTCACTTAGTCCCTTAATGTCCTAGGTTTCCATTAGGGTTTAGATTAGATCATCATTGAACCGATTACAACTTCAAGTGATTAAGTACAAACCACCTTGAAAACCTTCAAACGGTTTCAACCTTCAACCACCAAACGGTCTTGAGACCGTTTGGTCTCAAACGGTCTTGAGACCGTTTGACCTCAAACGGTCTTGAGACCGTTTGACCTCAAACGGTCTTGAGACCGTTTGGATGTGTTGACCATTTGGGGAAGGTTGACTTCCAAACCATTTGAAGCTTATGCGGTTTGAAAATGTTTGATCTAAAACGACTTGAGATTGATTGGTCCAAACAACCTTGAGATCGTTTGAGCCCAAACGGTCTTGAGACCGTTTGGTCGAAATGGGCTCAAACCATTTGGACCTCCAAAGTGGTTCAAAGGTTGCAAACGTTTAGGGTTATTTTTGTTGAAGCCCTCAATTGGCCAAAGCCATGTTAACCACTTACAAATTGAGTCAATTAGGGTTAGGCTTAATCAATTGGACACCAAATTGACCCTCAATTGGAAGCCAATTAGGGTGAAATCCATCTCAGTTAGGGTTTCAATCGGATAATCATCAATATTCAACAATGTGAATCAAATCAAGGTTGAACCTATCAATTGACCTTCAATTGGGCCCAAACTTGGCCCAAACTGTCTTGAGGTCGTTTGGACATCATCCAAATGGTCTTGAGACCATTTTCCCAAATTTTGACTAAAAACCAAGTTGGTTGGATTAGGGTTGAATCCTAATTATGTTTAAAATCAGCATTTTTATCAATTCTTCAACTTGTTGCAATTGGACCCTCAATTCATCAAATTATCTCAACCCTAGACCTCCAAACAGACTTGGATTGTATCCAAACGGTCTTTAGACTGTTTGGAGGAACCCCCAAACGGTCTTGAGACCGTTTGGGTCCTTCAACCCAAAACTCAACAAGATCTATACATGAAATCAGCAATTTCAACCCGATTAGGGTTAGGGTGTTGAAGTGCCTTCAACTCTCAATTGGTTATGAATTAAATTGTGATTCTTTGCAGGAATGAAATTTAATGTGTTACCAGAAGACCCTCAAACGGTCGTCCCTTGGTCAACCCTATCAAACGGTCTTGAGACCATTTTGATCCAAACGGTCTTGCAAGACCGTTTGAGATCAAACGGTTTGAGACCGTTTGATTTCAAACGGTTTGCAACCGTTTGGACCAAAAGGGTCCAAGGTCGGTTGATAAAGTTACCTAGGAATCCACGCCCATTATCTTCAACCTCTGTTCAGGTCGGTTACTCCACCGTTTTGCTTGCAAAAGTGCAAGGAAGAAGGAAGGTAGAAGAAGAACTAAGTACTAAAATTGCAAGAACAAGATATGCATATAAAGTGTGGAGTTTAGAGATTATAAAACCCACCTTAAACGTTGTTCTTGGAGCTCCAAGCTTCCAAGCGTCAAGACTATAATGGCTTCTTGAGCACCACAACTCGGTCAGGGGTGATTCCTCCAAGGAAAGGTAGGAATAGTCGACTAGAACAAGAAGACTAAGTGAGTTACCCACAAAACCAACCTTGAATGATGAATTCATGCAAGAATCCGAGTTTGAGGATGGTTCTTCTCACCTTAGAACCTAGTTGGCCGTCTCCTAAGATCCATATTGGACTTGGACGTTTTGAGAAAGAAGAGAAGTGAAGAGAATGAAAGATCCGTTCACTTGTTTACAAGGGAAAAGGCTTATATACTTTAGGCCATTTTCCATCACAAGGACCTCTAACTCATGGAATTCTCATATAAGTCCCTCCTTGTTTCTAAGGCACATATAATCCATCTAAATTTAAGCAAATCTCATCAAAACTCAAGATATAAGGGTAGAAAAGATCAACTTTCAACTAGGGTACACATATGAAGGTCTCCATACACATACATGGGAATTCTATGCACAAAGATCAATTTTCTTATCTGATTATTCATTGATGCATCTCTTTCATAATTTCTACTCTAAATGATGCCAAGAGTCATAAAAGATTCTCTAGAAGGTGTACTTTAAAAGTTTCACCCATAATTTGGGTAAATTTGCACTTTACTCCAAATTAGGATTTCTAAGCACCAAGATCATTCCACAAGCTGCATCTGAATGCCCAAGCTTGGGAAATCCATCATGTCTCACCATATTCACACATATGATGTTTCATTATCAGAGGAACATCTTAACTTGGTAAATTTGCAAGTTATCCTTTCTAACTGGGTAATTTGCATGTAGGTCCCTGCATTACAAAATAATACTACAACTTTGTTTAAAAAGAACCAAAATTGAAAGTATATGTTCCTGAGGAACTTAATTACATGCCAGAGAGTAATCACAAGTGTTTAATTACATATTTAGGCAAAACTTCTAGGGTTAGGTTATAACCCAGGTCAGGGATGTTACAAATCATAAACCCCTAACAAGGATTTCGTCCCTGAAATCCCAGGGAAAGGAAGAACAGATTAATCATTATGATGATATTATGGGTTTGTAATTCACACAAAGTCCCTTTCGTTAATTACTTCTTATCACTATTTATGCTTGTGTAAAGCATAAACCCCTAACATAAGGTGTCCATACTTTTGAAAGGAAAAAGCATAAAAGAACATTCTTCCAGTATCACTCAAGAATGCTTACCAACAGAGGAAGATACATACCTTAACACAGATAATTTACTTAGTATATTGTCTCAAAGGATTCACTGAAGGAGTTCATTGAGTATGCTTACTAAGTAGTTACTGAGGAAATTCACTGAGTATATTCACTAAGTTTTGTTCACTAAGTTTTGTTCACTGAGTATGTTCACTGAGTATATTCACTAAGTATTCGCTGAGTATGTTCACTGAGTATATTCACTAAGTATTCACTGAGTATGTTCACTGAGTATATTCACTAAGTATTCACTGAGTATATTCACCTAAAAGTTTCACTTAGCTTTTCTCATTTAATTTTCCTTATACTCTCTAGATTGTTTTAGAATAATTACCTGATCAAGGTAATCAAAAGATAACAATCTAGGAGTTTCATACTTGCCTTATCTACAATAACCATATACCTAGACAGGGTATATAAGTATTGAGATTAGGTAGTATGTATTTTACTTATCATCATATTCCTCGTTCTTCATATCATTATACACACAGAATTTACCATACTAGATCATTCTTCAGGTATCACATCCATATTTCATCCTTTTAATACACAGTTAAGGGAGATTATAAATTGTTTTAAAGAATACTGAGTAGGATACAAGTTCTTATCTCCCTTGTGTTCTTCTAGGACTTAGTCAAGGAATTCAAAAGCAGCAAAATTACATATTTTTAACACATAGAATCTTGATATGTAATATTAAAACAAAACTTAATTCATCTGACATGTATGGGACGTTTGTCCACGTCCTATATTATTATAGAGCCTCCCTTGTGAGCCTTGCAGACTCTGTCCTTGGGGTTGAGTCATTATTGTATTCCTGTCTAGACAATCCTTTGTCAGGTGTCCCGGTTGTCTACATAGGTAACAGATCCTGGGTGCAAAGTGTCTATACGAGCTAGTTACCGATGTTGATGCTATGTCGGAGGGTCCTCTTGGAATACTACTATGATCCCTACTTCCACTTGACACCCATTGTGTCTGGGTAGGAAATTCTGATATTGATGATGGTGTAGAAAATCTTGGTTTATTAAAACTTTCAGGCCTTTGTTCTTGAGGCTGGGTGTACATCTTCTTACTACTTGTTTGTTGTTTCATGGTCTCTGACCTCTCTATCCTTCTCACTGACTCCACGAAGGTGGCAAACCTTTCTCTATTCTCTAGAGAAGACACAGGAGTGACTAGTTCAGTGTTCAATCCTTTTTCAAAATGCTGAATTCTTTCTTCATCACTAACTACCATTTGTGGACAAAACCGTAGTAACTCCATGAACTTAGCTTCATACTCGCTAACGTTCATATGTCCTTGTGTGATCTTCTCAAATTGAGAGATCTTCTCATCTAGATACGTCTTAGGGAAGTATCTATTGACGAATTCTCGTCGGAAAACCTCCCATCCTATTTCTTCGCCTGGTCTATTATCCTCCTCTATCATCCACCAATTACCAGCACTCCCTTTTAGGAGGTATACCGTATGTTTTACCTTTTCAGCTTCAGGAATATCAAGGATCCTGAAAGCCTTTTCCAGCTCTATCAACCATAGATCAGCATCTGCTGGGTCAGATGTACCGGCATAGTCTATGGCTCCCACCCGACGAAGTCTCTCGAAAGTCTTGCCGGCTCCATAACCTTCCTGATGGGCTGGTGCCCTAGGTGCAGATGGTGGCACCCTATCTGCTATGTGCGTTATGGCTGTCAGAAACTTATCAAATAAAGCATGGATAGCTGGGTTTTCTATCTCAGCTGGGTCAAACTGGGGTGGCTCCTTGGGTTTCTCAGGTAAGGGTTGCTCTATTTCTGGGTGCCTTGCACCTCCATGTGGTGCAGCAATGCTACTTTCCTCCAAGTACTCTTCATGAGGCTCATACATCCTTATATATCTTCTTCTCCTGAGGAGCAGAAGATTCTATTAGATAAGGAAGGAACACTAAAGATAGACTCGACATCCTAAGTCCTATGTCTCTGTAGACTCAGCAAACCTAGAGCTCTGATACCACTAATTGTGGGCTCTGATCTCCAAAACCCGAGATAAACACATAAACCCCGAAGTAAACTTAGAGGAAGCGATTCGATTAGCAGCGGAATACCAAAAATCTCGAGAAATTTAAACTTTTTGAGATAAGGCATTGGAACCATAAAAACTCCTTTCATAGATTCAAGATAAACTGTTTACATCTCTGTTAATTACTTCTTGAGTAATTATACACAATATGATACAAAATCTCAAGAGACAAACCAAAATCTCAGACCATGACTCCAAGGACCTGAGAGTACAGAGGACACATAGGACTGACTATCTATCTACATAACTCAGCAGTCTGAATCTCCACCTGAGATTTACTGTTGCTCCTGGTGATGCTACTGCTGATATTGGTCACCTGAAGATTGGTTCCTTCGTCCTTGGCGACCACCTAAAAGGTTGAAATCTTTGGGGTGAGACAATTTTAAATAATTGTCCCAGCGGGAGTTATAACTCTTCGCCAGAAACATGAATATTACAGCATAATAGAAAAATCAGTACACAAAGAAGTCATATATGTTTTAGGAGTAGTTAGAACAATGTTTCACAGATTGTAATCTATTCTTCCTACTAGAAGCAATGCAATTCTAAGATAAACCCACATGCCACTTATCTTTTTATAATTAAAAGGACATGTATAACATCTATTTATAATAAAACCATCATCACAATACTGACTTTCTTCAGGCTTAGATCATATATCCATCGCCTGGCATTATTATTAGGGATATCATGGCCTGTAGCCATACTCTTTCCTACAAGGTGTTAGGATTCCAAATCCACAACATATATGTATGATTAGTACACATGGAATCATACTTAATCATACTCAAGTGACACACAAGGGTTATTTACATTCATCACCCATAAGTCTGTAGTTAATCCTTTCATAGGATTATCTTGTAAAAGAATTTCACATAGTAACACTCTGTATTAGGACCACATTTCACAATTTAACATAAGGATATCAATCCCTAAACATCTTAGTTTATATGGTCATCTAAATAATATAATCTTTGATGATCAACAACGCATATACTCATGGATCCTTCAACCTATCAAACTCATATGTTATCACTTACCAGAATCATGACATATAGTTATACTTGAAGTGTAGATATAAAGTGTTCTTAATGCAAAAAGCATTATAACTCTTACCTCGATCTGTTCCTATATATGAAACCTGTCAAGCTTAACTCTCATTAGTTATTGGATGGATATTAATTCTTAATCATCTTATCACTATGATTCAAAAACATGGGTGCTCACACCCTATTATCATCATAACACATGCTATCCAGTGACATGTCAGCATCAAGTCATCTATTAGCATGACCTTGATGTCATTCATGGCTTTCACAACCCATTAATCTCATAAGATGCCACTAACAAGGTGTCAGGATATTTCACTATTTGTAAAGCTAACAACATGCTTTCACTAAATATAGAATCATAATCCATACCTGGATATGATCATCCTCATATAGGAACCTACATGGTTAATTCAACTGATAACGGTATATAATTTATTCTAAAGAAGTTGTACCATCATACTCTTCACAAGAGCTAGGTTCCCTGAATTCTCATCAATTAGGGTTTACTATACTCATTACATGTCATCACCCTTGAATTAGGGTTTACTATTCGCATTACAAATCATCACCCTAGAATTAGGGTTTACTATTCTCATTACATGTCATCACCCTAGAATTAGGGTTTACTATTCACATTACATGTCATCACCCTAGAATTAGGGTTTACTATTCACATTACATTACTTTGAACTCATAACATTATCATGTATGAGAACTTCATCATTGAGGCTCTCAAATTAGATTAAGAATCATCAATTATCATGATTAGGGTTTCCATGATCTCACATAGGTGGATCATACCCTAATTATGCACCTTCATATACATTGAATGTACTTTCTCTCTCCTCTCACTAACATGTAGTGACTTTCTCTCTCCTCTTATGGTAGATGATGATTAAATCACTCCAAAACAGGTTGGGTTGAGTCCTCATTGATTAACATAAGCTAAACCTCCAATATTAAGACATTAGGGTTGGATTAGAACAAGGTATCATTCCATTGTACCCTTCAAGGGTACATTGGTAATTTGCCCCATTGATCACCATCATGGGTGAATTCATTAGTCACTTAGTCCCTTAATGTCCTAGGTTGCCATTAGGGTTTAGATTAGATCATCATTGAACCGATTACAACTTCAAG
Source organism: Alisma plantago-aquatica (assembly GCA_963693085.1). NCBI lineage: Eukaryota > Viridiplantae > Streptophyta > Magnoliopsida > Alismatales > Alismataceae > Alisma > Alisma plantago-aquatica. The sequence continues at coordinate 443,831,835 of OY856415.1, forward strand.
TGATTAAGTACAAACCACCTTGAAAACCTTCAAACGGTTTCAACCTTCAACCACCAAACGGTCTTGAGACCGTTTGACCTCAAACGGTCTTGAGATCGTTTAGATGTGTTGACCGTTTGGGGAAGGTTGACTTCCAAACCGTTTGAAGCTTATGCGGTTTGAAACTGTTTGATCTAAAATGACTTGAGATCGATTGGTCCAAACGACCTTGAGATCGTTTGAGCCCAAACGGTCTTGAGACTGTTTGGTCCAAATGGGCTCAAACCGTTTGGACCTCCAAAGTGGTTCAAAGGTTGTAAACGTTTAGGGTTATTTTTGTTGAAGCCCTCAATTTGCCAAATTCATGTTAACCACTTACAAATTGAGCCAATTAGGGTTAGGCTTAATCAATTGGACACCAAATTGACCCTCAATTGGAAGCCAATTAGGGTGAAATCCATCTCAATTAGGGTTTCAATCGGATAATCATCAATATTCAACAATGTGAATCAAATCAAGGTTGAACCTATCAATTGACCTCAAATTTGGACCAAACTTGGCCCAAACTGTCTTGAGGTCGTTTGGACATCATCCAAACGGTCTTGAGACCGTTTTCCCAAAGTTTGACCAAAAACCAAGTTGGTTGGATTAGGGTTGAATCCTAATTAGGTTTAAAATCAACATTTTTATCAATTCCTCAACTTGTTGCAATTGGACCCTCAATTCATCAAATTATTTCAACCCTAGACCTCCAAACGGTCTTGGGTTGTATCCAAACAGTCTTGAGACCATTTGGAGGAACCCCCAAACAGTCTTGAGACCGTTTGGATCCTTCAACCCAAAACTCAACAAGATCTATACATGAAATCAGCAATTTCAACCCGATTAGGGTTAGGGTGTTGAAGTGCCTTCAACTCTCAATTGGTTATGAATTAAATTGTGATTCTTTGTAGGAATGAAACTAAATGTGTTACCAGAAGACCCTCAAATGATCGTCCCTTGGTCAACCCTATCAAATGGTCTTGAGACCGTTTTGATCCAAACGGTCTTGCAAGACCGTTTGAGATCAAACGGTTTGAGACCGTTTGATTTCAAACGTTTGCAACCGTTTGGACCAAAAGGGTCCAAGGTCGGTTGATAAAGTTACCTAGGAATCCACGCCCATCATCTTCAACCTCTGTTCAGGTCGGTTACTCCACCGTTTTTCTTGCAAAAGTGCAAGGAAGAAGGAAGGTAGAAGAAGAACTAAGTACTAAAATTGCAAGAACAAGATATGCATATAAAGTGTGGAGTTTAGATATTATAAAACTCGCCTTAAACGTTGTTCTTGGATATCCAAGCTTCCAAGCTTCAAGCCTCTAATGGCTTCTTGAGAACCACAACTCGGTCAGGGGTGATTCCTCCAAGGAAAGGTAGGAATTGTCGGCTAGAACAAGAAGACTAAGTGAGCTATCCACAAAACCAACCTTGAATGATGAATTCATGCAAGAATCCGAGTTTGAGGATGGTTCTTCTCACATTAGCACCTAGTTGGCCGTCTCTTGAGCTCCAGAGCTTGGACTTGGACGTTTTGAGAAAGAAGAGAATGAAAGATCCGTTCACTTGTTTACAAGGGAAAAGGCTTATATACTTTAGGCCATTTTCCATCACAAGGGCCTCTAACTCATGGAATTCTCATCTAAGTCCCTCCTTGTTTCTAAGGCACATATAAGCCATCTAAACTTAAGAAAAGCGCATCAAAACTCAAGATCTAAGGGTAGAAAAGATCAACTTTCAACTAGGGTACACATATGAAGGTCTCCATACACATACATGGGAATTCTATGCACAAAGATCAATTTTCTTATCTGATTATTCATTGACGCATCTCTTTCATCATTTATACTCTAAATGATGCCAACAGTCATAAAATATGCTCTAGAAGGTGTACTTTACAAGTTTCACCCACAATTTGGGTAAATTTGCACTTTACTCCAAATTAGGGTTTCTAAGCACCGAGATCATTCCACAAGCTGCATCTGAATGCCCAAGCTTGGGAAATCCATCATGTCTCACCATATTCACTCATATGATGTTTCATTATCAGAGGAACATATTAACTTGTGAAATTTTCAAGTTATCCCTTCTAACTAGGTAATTTACACGTAGGTCCCTGCATTACAAAACAATACTACAACTTTGTTTAAAAAGAACCAAAATTGAAAGTATATGTTCTTGAGGAACTTAATTACATGCCAGAGAGTAATCACAAGTGTTTAATTACATATTTAGGCAAAACTTCTAGGGTTAGGTTATAACCCAGGTCAGGGATGTTACACCCGATCTTCATGTACCTGCTTAAAAGCTCCATCAACTGATGCAACATCACTATGCTCAGGAGCATGTTCTTCATGGTTTCCAGACATATTGGCTTTTCTTCCGCTGAGGGTAGAAGATTTTGTAAGAAAACCTATAAAACTCATAAGAATAGACTCAACCTAGTCCTAAATCCCTGTAGACTCAGTGAACCTAAAGCTCTGATACCAAACTTGTGGCAACACATCCCATTATCACACGGATAACGAGGTGTTACATGAAAACGTGCGGAAATCTCCATAACCACAGATTATCGAAAACATGGGTTAATTAAAACCGATTGCGGAAAACTGATAAAATGAGAAACATTTACACTCGAGTCCATATCCTGCAAGAAAACAAGTTATACACATATCCATTCAAGCCTGGATACTTGTCCATAGATTTGAACAACAGCTATCATGACGTCCCCTGAGTTCATCGCCTGTTTATAAATACATAAGGCCCACAATTGGCCAGTAGAAGGATATATAAAACATCTATGGATGCACATCGTGAAGCAGCGTCAAAACACCGCCAAGGACCTGAGAGTACAAGGATGACTCTAGACTCTATCACAAGACACCCAAAAGTAGCATATCCAACGCTTACCTTCTACTGATCTTCTAGCTGCTCGGTCGCAACTCCGTGACCACCACCATGTCTAGCTCGACCACCTAAAAAGGGTGTAAACCAGCGGAGTGAGACAATTGAACATTGTCCCAGTAGGAGGCACAACTCCCCGCCAAAACTACAAAACCTCACAAGATCATATACATTAAGCAGCTAACCGATAGAAGATATATCAAGAACATTCTATTGGAAATAAGCTATCTAAGCTTACCAGATATATCCAAATATTACATGTGAAACGTGATTAACAAGACATGATATCCAAGTTCTACTGCCATAGAAGAACATATAAATAACCGCAAGATGCAAAGAGAGTAACTAAACAAACAAGGCCTCAACCAATGTTTCGTGTTTGTCTTAAGCAGTATATACTAAATGGCTGGATTAAGTTTTATTATGCCCTGAGGAAGTGAACCGTACCATTCAAATCCAACCTTCAACTGCGAAGCCCATAACCGGTGCCATACAAGGTCAACGGAAGAGTCGAAATCCACGACCTCACCCCTCTTGGTCAGTACACGAGAACACAAAGCAGGACCGCAGTCTCATGCTCAAGTGGTGTTAAGCCACATGGTCAGCTCCTCAGGCTACCCTTTCTCTAGCCCGCCTTGGTACAGGTCACAACACTAGTAAAACCAATCCACAAGCCTAATCACCGTGCTCTGATCCATGAACGCATCCATGCTCATCATATCACATATCTGGAGCCATGGGCCATGTTCACCATGCTCATCACATATCCGAGTCTGCAACCGCAGCTGCATTCATTTCACCTCTCTATTTGAGGCTAGGAGAAACCTCACATATTCAAAAATATGTGCTCCGGTTTAACCAGCAGGAGAACCTGTTTCACCACCACCAAGTCCTGACGATGATGGATCTATGGTCAGGGCAACTACATGACAGATTTCACTGTGATTAATTAATATCTTTTAGATGGATTGCAAGATTCAACCAAGTTGTATAACATGCAAGATATAACAGAAAGTAAATAACATGAGCTCATCATTATCTTATTATTGTAAATCACATTAACCTGATCCATCTCAAGGATCCAACATCACATGTTACCACTTGGCCTCTTACCAACCATACAGATCCATCTCAAGGATCATCACATACCATGGGATCTCAATCCCTCATCATATACTGCCAATGCCTCTTCAAGGCTCACATCAACATCATAGGACAAACACATTATACATACAATCTCATCAACTAGAGTACTTATCACAGTGATGTTACACATCACATATGTTTCATGGCCTTTTCATGGCTAATCATCACTTGCATAGTTAGAGAATACAATAATCATAGTTTCAACATAAGGACCATACTTACTATCACAAGATGATATTCGAGATGCTATACTTATCATTCTTACACTATTCAGTGATCAAGTGTATAAAGCACATCATTAACAAACCGTATCCATGCTTATCCTTATCAAGATAAATATTTTATGCATGTAGCCATGTTGAGTATACAAAACAAGCACTTCTATTACCATTATCATTACTATCACCATTCGTTACATAAACTACTTACCATTATCATTACTATTATCATCATCATTATTATCATTAAGCAAACTACCAGTGTAACTACTACTATGCATGTTATTACCAAGGAGTCATCATCGTTTGTATGTGCAAAACTGATCACTTCCATAACACACGGAACTGTCACTGTAGGATCACAAAGCCCTCGCTATAGATAACTACACCATCACCAAAAGAAGGATACAAAGGTCACCACAACTCATAATGGATAGAACAAGAGAGTGCAACAATGTTGTGTTGCTACAACAACAACCGACGTGACACAGCGTCACAGGAGGAAGGGTAACGCGCGTCAGAGAGGGTGTCGGACATCCCATGTATATCATACAATGCCCGTTGCACCACCCTGCCGACCGATACACATGGGGGTGTGACGCCCGTTACACACCCAACCATAACGCCCGATACAAGCTACCAAAACGGCCAGGTCACCACCATCTCCAACAACTAAGAGAGAGAGGGAGAGAAAAGGAACACTTCCTCAAAACGTGCAACCACAAACCAAGGCCTATCGGCCGACACACAACAAAGAAAAGGGGCGTGACACCCGTCACCAACCCAGCCTATCGGCCGTCACAACCCAAGGATATCGCCCGTCACACTCCCTCTTGCCCAACTCAAGCATATCAACCAACACCTCACCACTCTTAGCCTATCATCCAACCCAAACAAGCTTGCCACACTTGTCCCATCGTCCAACACAAGAGCTACTATGTCATCCAACACTTCACTACTCATGACCCATCACCCATCACAAGAGCAAGGATGTCGCCCCAACACACCAAGAACTACCATGTTGCCCAACACAGATCATCTTCTACCTCAAACACAAGGAATCTCAAACCCTAGATCACAAGGAACATTAGTCAACAAAGAAACCCTAAACCCTAAGGAGGATCGGCCACCAAAGATACTGAAGCAAAGAACTAAACTACTATCATGCATGAGATCAAAATAAGAGGTAGAGGAGTTAGGGTTAGAAGGTATGCAACCCGCCTTAAGCTCCAAGCTCCAAGGAAGAAGAAGAGCTCCAAGCTTCAAGGGATATCGACCACCAAAGCTCCTCCAAGGGGGTGTATTGACCACCACTGCTCCTTCAAGAGAGTGTATCGGCCACCACTGCTCCTTCAAGGGAGTGTATCGGCCGACACAAGCAAAGAAGGAAGGAGTGTCGTGCACTCCAGGTGGAGGAAAGACCAAAAGATCAAAGGAAGTCAAGGCAAGGGAAAGGACCACCTATATAGAAGGAAAGGGAGGAGAAAACAAGGTGATACATGCTAGCTTTCGTCCACCCAAGGGACACTTGTCCTAGGGCTCAAGTCACCACTTTAGCAAGGTCTAAGACACTTGTCCAAGATATGTTCCAAGTGTCCACCAAACAAGACCAAGCATCATGGGAAACACAACCAAGGTACCATGGGCGACACACCTTCTTGTTGGCCGACACAAACACCCTAGGTCAACACACACCTCACCTTGGGCGACACAAGCAACACTTGGGCGACACAAGGCTCAACCACACCCAAACAAGGCACCTTAAGGCCCAACAAGCTCAACCAAAGCCCAAAGAACTTAAGAAACAATCCTAAGCCTACCTCTCAACCCTAGAGGAAACAAAGAGAGAGAGGAAAACATCACAAAGTGGCAAACTTGCCCACAAAACCCTAGACGTGGGTTATTTGCAAGTAGCTCCTCCAACTCTCAGCAAAGCACAACCAAACCTTAATCACCACTAAAGGTGATTAGCAGGCACCAAAACACCAGGGTTAAGCAAAGCAAATAGGATAAGCCCTAAACGGAGGTCAGGGTCCTTACAATATGCCCTTTGAATTCATTCTCTTAACTATGGAAGACTTTGATGTCATACTTGGTATGTATTGGCTTTACACATACTATGCTCACATTGATTGTAGAAACAAGATGGTGGTCCTCTCTCAACCTCATTCTTATCCTGTGAAAATCCCTAGGGGAAGCGAATTTTGTAATAATATTATAATCTCCTCTCTTAAATCTAAAAAGCTCATTTCTAAAGGATGTAAAGTATTCCTCGCATTAGTCTCAGAGACTAGTCCTATTAACGGGCCTGTAGAAAGTTTGGAGGTGGTACGTGACTTCCCTGACGTTTTCCGGAGGAGCTTCCTAGGCTGCCTCCAAATAGAGACATTGAGTTCTCAATAGATCTTCTTCCTGGAACCACCTCGATTTCTAGGGCACCATATAGGATGGCTCCTTGAATAAGAAATTCTTGTGTATTTTTATTACTTATGGATTTTTTTTCATTCAACTCGTTTTTATTTAATTCAAATAAGAAAGGTTTCATTCGTCCTAGTGTTTCCCCCTGGGGAGCTACTTTACTCTTTGTTAAAAGAAAGATGGTACTATGTGTATGTGTATGTGTATTGACTACCGCATGTTGAACCAAACCATTATTAAAAATAAGTATCCTCTTCCTCGTATTGATGACCTCTTTGATCATCTTCGTACTGCTAAAGTTTTCTCAAATATTGATCTCCGTTTTGGATACCATCAACTAAAAATCAAGGATTCTGATATTTCTAAAACTGCTTTTCGAACTCGTTATGGGCATTATGAATTTCTGGTGATGCCATTTAGGTTGACCAACGCACCAGGTGTATTTATGAACCTGATGAACAAAGTCTCCCAACCTTACCTTGATGAGTGTGTGGTCGTCTTCATTGATGATATCTTGATCTATTCTAATTCTATGGAAAAACACCGGGAACACTTGCGAGCAGTTCTTGACATTCTTCAAACCCAAAAGTTTTATGGCAAACTTTTAAAATGTGGGTCAGGATTGACAAGGTCATGTTTCTTGGACATGTCATTTCTGGAGGTAGTATATCTGTTGATCCCGCCAAAGTCTCTGTTGTACTTGTTTGGCAACCTCCTCGTAATCCTTCTGAAATTCGGAGTTTCTTGGGTCTGGCCGGATACTATCGTCGTTTCATTCCAAATTTCTCCAAAGTTGCACTTCCTCTAACCAAGCTTACTCGGAAGAATGAGCACTTTATCTGGTCAGCCACTTGTGAGTCCAGTTTCCAGCAGTTAAAGAAGAAGTTGACGTCGGCTCCTGTTCTTGTTCTAGCCTCTGGTAATGAAGGGTTTGTGATATTCACTGATGCTTCGAGGAATGGGTTAGGGTGTGTCCTGCAGTAGAATGGTAAGGTAGTGGCCTTTGCGTCTAGACATCTAAAACCCAATGAACTTAATTATCCCACCCATGATTTGGAATTAGCTACAATCATTCATGCCCTCAAAATCTGGAGGCACTACCTGTATGGGGCAACATTCGACATCTTCACCGATCACAAAATCCTGAAGTACATCCTGACTCAGAAGGACTTAAATCTGCGTCAACGTTGATGGATTGAATACCTAAAGGACTATGATTTCACTATTGCCTATCATCAAGGTAAGGCAAATGTAGTCACTGATGCCCTTAGCAGAAAAAGGGTAGTGTGTGCGTCTCTTTCTATCCCTGAATGGAGGAACATGGAGGATCTAGTGGGCTGGAAACCACAGTTTCTGTTTGATCGTGTGCATGTTAATAACATTTCCATCACGTCCAACTTGCATTTTGAACTTTTTGAGGCACAAAAGGCTAGTCCCGGTCTTACAGAGCTCTCTTCTCTCCTTTCGAAGCCGCAAACACATCTGTCTATGGGTCTTGATGGTGGTCTCCATTATAAGAATCGTATGTGGGTTCCTGAGCAGTCAACTGTAAAGACAACAATTCTAAATGAGGCACATGGGTCCAAGTACACAGTTTATCTAGGCACGACAAAGATGTACAAAGACCTACAATGTCAGTTTTGGTGGAGGGGCATGAAGCATGATATTGCCGATTTTGTGTCCAGGTGTCTGACATGCCAAAAGATCAAGGTCGAACATCAGAGACCAGGCGGTCTACTACTACCCCTTGAGATTCCGGAATGGAAATGGGAACACATCACCATGGATTTTGTGGTGGGGTTACCCAGGTACAGGAAAGGATACGACGTTGCATGGGTTATAGTGGATCGTCTCACCAAATCAGATCATTTTCTTCCTGTGAAGACTACTGCAAAGGTTTCCGAGTTGGTTGACCTCTACATACGAGAGATAGTATGTCTGCATGGAGTTCCAGCGTCTATTGTCTCAGACGGGGACCCAAAGTTCACATCAAAGTTGTGGAAGCAGGTTCAAGAGGAATTCGGCACCAAGTTGAACTTCAGTACAACCTACCATCCGCAAACAGACAGGCAGTCAGAGCATACCGTACATATTTTAGAGGATCTTCTACGAGCTTGTGTTCTCGATTGGGAAGGCTCGTGGGAATTTCGTTTAGCTGAGTTTGCCTATGATAATAGCTATCAGGTAAGCATTAGGATGCCTCCCTATGAAGCTCTTTATGGCCGACCATGCAGATCACCTTTACACTGGGACGACGTCGGAGAACATACCCTGATGAAATCCGAGGAGATGTAGTTGTATACTGATAAGGTTGCTCTAATTAGGCAGAGGATGAATTGGGCACAAGATAGCCAGGAATCATATGCAGATGCTCACCGGAAGGAACATCAGTTCAAGGAGGGTGATCATGTCTTTATGAAGATTTGACCTATTCGAGCTTTGGCCAAGAACAAAGGAAATCTCAGTCCTCGTTACGTGGGACCCTTCGAGATTCTAGAAAGGGTTGGTGAATGTTCCTATCATCTTGCTTTGCCACCTCAATATAGTGTCATGCATAATGTATTTCATGTATCTAATATGAAGCCCTATGTCAAGGATTCCAGTCATATCTTGAATCATGAGCCTCTCAAATTGAAGGATGATCTGTCATATGCTGAATCCTCAGTCAGAATTCTCGACTTCAAGTCAAAGGAGCTTCGCAGTAATCATCATATTGAAATGGTGAAAGTCCTCTGGAGCCACCATAATGAAACAGATGCCACCTGGGAACTAAAGATCGAGGTCGAGAAGAAGTATCCATATCTTTTTCAGGCTGCTTGAATTTTGGGGAAAAAATTCTTAAAAAGGAGGGGAGAATGTGAAAGAGTGAGTTTTTACATATACATTATTTAGTTCCTCTCTTGCAATTTTAATTATTCCAATTATGCCCTCAATCATCTCTCTCACTAAATTGATTAAATGGATTATCAATTTCACTTAAGATCATCCATAATAATACATAAAGTCAATAATACAAGCATTATGACATTTAGTCAATTGACATAGTCAATAATCAAATTTTGACTCCAATTTTACACCATAGCTACATCATAGCATTATAAAGCTATGCCTAAAATCTTATTAAAATTGGACATACCAATCATGAGTTATTCACAATTGAATTTTATGTCTTTTAAGTCATCTATTAATACCTATGACCTAAGTTTCCATTTCTATTTTATATTAATGTGTCACACAGCCTTGCTGTTGGCTTTGGGCGTGGTTCAATTAAAAGGGGGGGGGGGTAATCCCCACCATCGGATCGGTCGATCATAGAATGCTTGAGATCTGATGACTGTCAAGTCGTCTCTAACCTCCGAAAGACTCAGTCCCCGCCAATAGTTGAACTGTGACTCCTCCAACGGCCTTTGCGCCCGAACCTCGCCTTGTCACCGCGAGATCTTTGGAGGAATAACTCCTCTCCTCAAACCGAGCTCAACGATCCTTACCACATCACCCATCTCCCCCAGATCAAGGAGAACAACCTCCCGAGCCCTCACACCTCTCACTGGCGGCGACACATGAATTAGGGCTTAGCCCTTTACTTCACCTCTTGGCTATAAAAAGCTCCCACAAGCTTCTCGGACCCCCCTTTTAATCGTTCCACACTACCAATTTCACCAGACCTCGCCTCCATCTCCCCGACCTCAAGCACCTCCAGCTCTCCTGACTTCGACTTCCCCCTCACTCCGGTGGCACCCTCCATCCAATTGGGCACAACTACACCATCCAGGGATCTCGGCGAGTCGAGGAGCACCTTCAGTTGGAGAAGCGAAGGTCCAAAGGCCTGGGTCGACAAGCCTCGTAGTTGAGCTCCAAAAGCTCTACCGCCAGTGAGGTTGGAGCCATCTCCGAGCTATGGGAAGATTGCAAGCGCATCTCCAGACCTCCACGAAGCTTCTGACTCCCTCAATCCAACCCGAGGACAGGTAAACCTCGACTCCACTCTTCAATCCATTTTCAACCTCGTTTGATCAGAATACGACGCCCAGACCACCTCCGATCGAGCTGCTGAGCTCACCGAACTCGGGGGAACCCCGTGAAGAGGATCCGCCCATCCTCACACCCCCAGACACCCCATAGCTGGCTCGAGCTACTTCCCTTTCCTTCTGTTCCATTGCCCAACCATCGCTGCTGTGTGCACGAGGAAAACAATCGAGGAGGCGGAGTTACTAATCTGCCCTGACCTGTCGCGATGATAAGAAAACCCCCAAAAGGGCATTTACGTCTTTTACCTCAGTCTTGACCCGGTTGACCGAGGCTGGCTTGCGGGTTAAGGAGATGATCCGCGTAGCCGGATCCCTCTTCTGATCTGCGAGACCAGCGACCCCTTTTTTTCTATTCGTTTATTTCCTTAGAAATTGCATGATTGGTCAGATTTTAGAGAAACCCTAGAAAATGATAGGAATATCAAAATATATCAAACCTATATATCATCTTCATCAGAAAAATGCAGTACTAGGGTTATATTATGTAAATAAAATAATTCTAGGACCTAGATCCAATTCCTTATATGAAAATATGGCCTACATACCTAATGACCCCTTAATATTTATATATTATGTAATAATGGTCATTACTGATTTCCAATCTGCCTTGGGAACAGATTAAACCTAAATTAGGGTTCTAAACACCATGTTACCCGAAATCATATCCAAGAAGGATAGTTGATCCAACAATGATGAAAAACCCTAATTTCCATTTTCCTCCTTTCCTAATGCATACTTTACACAACTTTATGTCAAACCCTAACTATTAATTGTCCCTAAAATGATTTTGATTAACCCTGACCTTAGAACCCAACTCTGACCTCTCGAATCACATGTATCCTAAAAATGATATCCCAAATGACCTAAACCCCAATAAGAAACCCTAATGTGGAATAATGAGAATCCACGGTAACTTTAGGTTTTGTTCATATTTCAGGGTAATCTACTATCTATCTCATAATCTACGACTTGTGGAATCCAGATATGAGAATTAAAGGTACGTGGATATAATTATATGATTAGATTTTGCTGGATGCTAAATATATGTAACTGTTTGCATGAAATTGACATACATTGATGGATGTGTATATTTATGAATAGTTTTTTATTTACCGCCTTAAACATAAAAGAACATAATTGAATATAAGTGAAATGTAGTTACTAGTGGTGCTCATTAATCTCCCTATTAGAGAGGGAAAGCATTAATGTTGACTAGCACCTCCCTAATGGTACAAGGTACGCAGGGAGTTCCCCAATGGTACACGATACGCAGGGATAGGGCCCAATATTTATGATTGTGCTAAGTCCACCATAGTAATGCATATTCATTCTAAACAAGGCTAACAACTTGGGGTTTCCTGATTTTCTGCCTTTAAATAACATTTTCATTCTCTTTCTCTAATTTTGAGTATTTTATATACCAACACAGTATAGTTTTTAATTCCACGTACCAACTTTGTTGATGTATTTGTTTCTCGTATTTTCTAGGTACAAGGAACAATTGACAATATATGAAGCACATCAAAGTACCTGAAGCCACTAAATAATGACCATGGAGGATAACATGAGATAGATTTCCACTTCTCATCATATTCATTTTAGTTAGATAGTTTTGATTCTTCTAGATGATGTAATAGGATACTATAGATCCTATGTAATAATCACATATCATTTTTCATAGACTTATTCTTCTCCTTTCTCAAGTATTGTTATGTATGACTTTATCTTTTATCAATGAATGAAGTGTTGTGTGGCTATCACTGATGATGTGGACATAATTTTGGCTTATCTATGTTTTTAGTTGACTATCTTGATTTCTATTATTTTCCCTTTTGACATTTATAGATATGAGTGCACGCATATCTGTATATGTCACTAAGGAAAGTATGTAGAAATTGGGGTCGTCACAGGTACTTTGTATGCTTAGTCTTTCTAAATGTAATTCAGATCCTTTTTCCTAAGCCTATGGACTCAGTTGTCATATAATTATTATCTATGAGGTCATTCTAATAAATCAGAGTTTCAAATCAAGATGTATCTAGATAACAAGGACATCAGATTTAGATTCAGACTTAGACTACTCATTGTGTGAGTATCTGAATACTAAATAAAGATACATGATAAGGGTTTTAGATCCAATCTCAACTATGAAGTAATTGAGATCCATATTCACATTCAGTAAAATATTTAGTTCATAATTTAAGAGCAAAGATTCAGATTCAGAATTCAGTATATGTTTAATACTCAGTTTCAGAGAAGTCCAATTTCATAATTTAGCAAGCTTAGACTTAAGATAATTAATTTATAACCTTCACATAATACATTATATGATAACTCCTCATTCAGAGAGTCCCAAAACGATTCAGAGGCATATGTTGCCAATTTAGAGGAGTGTTTACTCCATTTCAGAGGGCACGTTGTGCCAACAGAGGGTACATTGCACCATAGAAGACACTTTGGTATCAACAAAGGGCATTTATGCCAACAGATGGTGTGTTGCACCATAGAGGATACTTTGGTGTCAAAAGAGGAGGACTTATTGTATAATGGTGGCCACAATCAGATAAAAATTGTAAGTAAAAGATACATTAGGCTAGAGCATGCCCATAATCTCATCCATAAGTGTGATGAGAGGGAATTAATAAGATAAGTATGACCCATGAGCTGTGGTGAAGGTCTTGAGATCTATGTACTAGGGTAAATGCCTCTAGAGAAATATAAGTTTGAGAGATAAGAATTCAGACTAAATAATAAGGGATAATAGGTTACAGATTTTACTCACAGTTTGATGTTAGTTTCATGTTTATAAAATCCAATTTCAATTCTTTAGCAATATATATTTTAAAATACTCATGCCACTTACTCTAACGAATGTTTTCCTAATGCATGGTTGGGGATACGATGCCTGCAAGATTCAGAGCAACTTAGGATCAAAGGAACAAGTAAAGGTCTAGGATATTTTCAAGCTTGCCTAGTGGGGGTGCCATCTACTGAGACGGTCTGGAGCTTAGACATCTCTTTTTATGCATAGTCTTGTTACTAGTGTATATTAGATGAGCTATAGTTTTCCTTTTATCAAGGACTATATATGAATTAGTTTTACTCAATGCAAAGTATTTCATTTGCTTTAATTTCAATGATTATCATGTTTGTGACACTCCCAGATGAAAAAAATATAGCTTTCGCTCATGTGCTATAAAAATTTGGGTGTTACAGGGTCCTTGCAAATCTACCATCCTTTTAGAGTTTCATCTTGAAACTCTAGAAAAGGTCGAGATGTCATCTCCACATCTCATCTTAAAGTTCTAATGTTGCTTCTTCAACTGCATGATGTCTCCATTATACCTTCACCATAGGTGTCTCACATCTACGTAGCCTTTTGATCTTCATATCCATGGTCAGAAGTGGGCCTTCCTCATAGGTCACATCATCTGCTAACTATACATCATATGGATAGAAGATCTTATCAATATTAGGATGACAATTTTTTAGCATAGATACATGGAATACATAATGTAGCTTCTCTAAATTAGGTGGTAACTCAAGTCGGTAATATACTTTTCTAAATCGTTGTAGAATATGATATGGTCTCATATAGTTAAGAGATAACTTTCCATGCTTCCCGAATCCAACAACACCTTTCCAAGGAGAAACCTTTAGATATACTAGATGCCCTACTTGAAATTAAAGAGGTATGCACCTTAGTGGTCTACATAGCTCTTCTGTCTATCCTGTGCAACTTTCAGTCATTGGCGTATCAAAGAGATCTTTTTAGAGGTTTGTTGTACTATCTCAGATCCCAACATCTGTCTCTCACCAACCTTGTTAAGACCCAATTCTTTTGATCAAATATTTACAAAATCATATCAGAAAATATAAACAACTCTCCTATTTTTCACTCATGCTTTATATTAGAGTCTCATAATATTTTCATAGTATTACAAAAATAAGCATAAATTCCTATCTACTCTTCAATAGTGGGAAACTCTTGGGCGTCTCTTCTATGTCATTATTAATAATATCTGCTAGTGGGGAAACACAAATAAAGTTTTCGTTGCTTCTGCTGCACTTATCGCCTCCCCGATTCACATCACCCCTAAGGGGTGGGTTTGTTTCTAATTTAATTGTCATAAATTCACATCATCCAACACTTCTTCAACCGATGGAACCCCCACCCACCAAGGATCGATGAGAAGTCCTTCTTAGTGACTGATGGCCCTTCTGCCTTTCCATTAGTTGATAACTAGTGGATCTTCAAGGACCATCAACTGATGAAGAACTTGTATTTTCCAACCAATGGAAATGAAGACTCTATCCACTGATAGAAATGCAGACTTCATGAATCAATGGAAATGCATACTACATGCACAGATGGATATACAAACTCTATCCATTGATGGGGATGCATACTATATATGTACACTGATGCAAACACATACTCCTGTCAGCCGATGGAAATCTCCCACTTTACCCCACTATGAAGAATCATATTCTCACAATTGATGGAGGTTTTATATCTAATCTACCAATGAGATTTTTGGGAACTTGACAACAATGATATAGTGCACTTATGTGAACTCTGAACATAGTTAAACCCCTCGTATCCTCACACATCCTCCCCTTCACATCCATGGTAGATGATGACTTAATTGCAAGATGGCTAAGAGAGTTTCAAACCTTATCACCTGTCTATAAATACAAGACACGATATCCATGGAAAAGAATCCAATATTGACACCATCAAGGCTTCTAGTTTGCATTCTGAGCATACATCTCCAACTTCCATCGACCATTTCCATCAGGTGACTAGCACGGTAACCGATGGCCACCTTTCACCATCACCATCCACATGCTCTACCATCACTAAAACTAGTCCAAGCCGTAAAGAAGGAGGTCAACAACTTCTAGTTCACTTCCTATGAACATTAAAGGGTGTTCTTGTTGATAATCGATGCATTTCTCTTTGAATCTAAGAAACCGATTCCACACACCACAACAACATCTTCTTCTTCTATTGTGATTATGGTTATCTCCCTATTTTTTCTTATTTGATTTGTTACTATTTCTATGTGAAGATAGTCCTCTTGCTTGGATGTGTAGGGATTATCCTTGCTAGCAATATTTGTTCTCCTTTCTTCATCTACTTTTGTATGGACCATTCTATATTATGAAGAATTTTTTTATGCTTACATGTGTTATTTGTCCAACTATTTTGCATGTTTACCACATCTTGGATGTAGATAACTTTGAACCTAAGATCTGAGATATCATTTGTTTTGTGTTAAATTCTTGATTAGAACTTCAGATAGGTATTTTATGAAGCTATAGATAAATGATTTCTAGGTAACACGACAATAAGCTTAGAGTAACATTTGGTCAATTTTGATTTTATTGTCTAAAGGGGGATTACTCGACCTGAAGATATGTATGTTCATGCCATTTACAATGTACGAAGTGAGTGAACAATATGTAGAGGTGGTGAAACCCATCCACCCTAGTGTTTCTATCCATCGGTTATTAAGTCTTGATCTTGCCTTTTTGTTGTATGCAACTTGGTTTAGTCAAACCAAATCAAGATCTTGTGTTAAAAACTATCTCTTGCTCAGTTACATTGAGTAGATAATTCTTGAAAAAAATATCCTTCACTTGTGGGTGGAATTTCCATACACTTAGTTAAGGTAAAACCTAGGGATTTAATTTCTAGGGAATCTTCTGTGCAATTTAATTATGCATCATGAACTCTTGAGGCCGAAAAGTTTACTATTTCTGCTTGTGATCTCTGATGTGGCGCCCACTTTTGATATGTTTTCCTAATTGAATGCAAACTTAAATTTAGTCAATTTTTATTGATCTGGATAAAGAAAGGTAAAAGGAAGCTTGATATCCAATAGTAGTAATTTAACCATTTTATCCCCTATTTCTTTCCGCAAAAGAATTGATTGTCTTCAACTATATATCCCATGTTGCAATAAAATTCATCTTTTATATGAAAATATATTTGAATGTGTTGATCAAGGAAATTCAACTAGGTAATTTTTACAATCCATCTTGTTGGATATATAATTAATTTCCTAATTGCATTGATGCTCGAGATATACCATTCTATACTAGTGGATCTCATATGAATGGAATGGGTTGATAAATGCGTGAAAATATCAGGAAAATGCGAAAGTAGGAAAAAATCCACTTGTGTTGATAGGATGATTTCATCGTAATTGTTGGCGAGGGACGAAAACTGAGTGTCAACACCCACCATAGATATAATGATTGCTCGTCCTACTACTACCATCACATACTACTTTGTCTAATAGTGAGGTTGCCCCTTTTGACACATAGGAGTACATAGACTTATAACCTACATAATCTCACCCCCAAACAAAGAAAAGCATGGGAAATTATTGTTCACATCAAACCCTCAAAATCATGACAAGAACCACATCTAGACAACTGAAAACAAGATATTGATTTCTCATTATTGTTTGGGGTCTTGCATGTAAGCACAGATTGTTAGTGAAGTGGACAATTGTCCCCTCTTGTGTAAGGTCCCAACAATTTCTTATGAGTTCTCCCAACTATAGTTGAACAAGGATTTCACACTCTAGGTCCCTTCTCACAACCTACTAGACCACTACAAGGCAAATCCATTTCACTTCTCTATGTCGACCTACGAGGGAAGACCTATGGAGCTTAGGGTTGTAAGTTCTTAATTCTCTAATGTATAATATTACTCATCTTTCATGGCATTTTGTATAGAAAAATAATTAAACACTTTCACCAGTTGAATTTTCAATTTTGTCTATAACACCAAATTATCAAAAATTAAAGACTTGGAGAATTCAACATCACAATCACTCTTTTCTCCTTAAAGAAAATGAAAGAAATATATAATAAGGTCGGAATTCAACATCATAATCACTCTTTGTGCCTTAAAGCAAATGAGACAAATATATAATAAGGTCACATAGAGGCTCGACAAAGTAGGATTGTATATTTAGCGAACCATTTATTCACACACCCTAAACAATATTGTATTGACACTAGTATTCCTCTTTTCTAAGTTTACATTACTCGGATTCATATAGTACCGCCACTTCACAATTATATACAAAATGCATTGAGTAATTGGAGCATATATTCAACATTTTTACATTCTTATAAGAAAAAAGAATTTACATAGTTTTGTAGATTACCACTTCACTCATTCAACTCATCAAACAAATAGCTTTGCATGCAATTGCAAGTCGTTGTTCAAATTTACATAAACCAATAAAGTTAATACCAATTCTTGGAAATGATAGAAAAATAATATCATTATGTCTAAGAGTTATTTCATATGTTATTTGTTGGAATGTAAGTTATACATGACCAAGTTTCTTTTAATAGTGTAATAGTTTTATTCTTTTTTTTTGTACTACCGTCTATTATAAGTTGTTTACAAAGAATTAATAATATACGAGTTATCATACGCTTTTATCCTACTAACCATAAAAAGAAACCCAAAAAGACTTCACGGTCCATCACCCTGCGCCGCCATTCTCCTCCGTTCTCTGTTCTCTCTCCCTCTGGAAAATGCAGCATGCAGAAGTGCTTCAATCAAACACTAGGCCCCTGTTTGGTTCGAGATATCAGCCAGATTTCGGCTTGTCTTATTATGCCACATCTGCGCCACATCAGCACGATCCAGTCTGGACTGACAGATGTGCGTTTGGTTGAAAATCCTAAAACGGCCCCGTTTCAAGGTTCCGTTATCCTGATATCCAGATTAACTCAGACCTGCTAATAGCAGGATTTCGGGAACCCAGTCCAGATTTCACTCTGTCTTTTGTGTATTTTGTTTTATATACCAGACTGAAAAATACAAGTTACGAGGTCAGTCCAATTTAATGATGGGATTGGTTTGCCACACACAAATAGGATTGACTCCAATCTAGATAAACCAGATGACTGGGATGACTGGACTAATCTAGTCTAATCCAATCCGGATTTTGTTATCTACGTCTCGAACCAAACATGAGCTAGAGGAGTTTTGGTAATTTTACGTTTGATTACTTGTAATTAGATGAATTGGATTGTATTTGGTGATACAGCCAAGCAAAACTTATGTTTGATTTATTTGATTGGATAAATGGGGATACTCCTGCATTTCCGAGCAGTACAGAAGTGATGGATGACGGCATCCATTTCAAAAGTGCCGGGCGCCGAGATGCAGCTGGCTGCTCTTCACTTTTGCCCTGCAACAGAACACAAAAGAAGCGACCTGCAGCCCGCGTCCGTCAAAACCACGCTGCTGAAACAAACCTAAAGTTCAATTCTGCAGATTTTTGTAAACCCAGAAATCGGATGTACCAGGAGTATAAGAATGCTGCATTTATTGAAATCCACCTGGATGCAACAAACCAAACGTGTCCTTGAAATCCACCAAGATGCAACTACACGTTTGGTACAGTGTTGTTAGATGCAGTTTAGGGCTCGTCTGGTTCCTCGTAAAACCAATTCCTATTGTGAGTTCTAAAACAGAAAGTCTAATGCTGCGACTTGTAAGTCCAACAGCAACGTCTGGTTCAGTGTAAAACCAAGTGATCTATTTTGTTTTCTTACGTTTGGTATCGTGCTGTTACTGGTTGCATTCACGGTGAACACCTATTTTCTTCCAAGTGAACTTGTAATAGCCGGTGATGCATATAGATAATAGCCGGTGACGTATAGCAGACGGAGAATCAGTTGGAGCCGAATAATAGATGATGGTTGTAGACATAGGTAAATAAGTCTCCAGAATTAACGGTTGCTGTACGAAAGTGTGAACGACAAGGCCAGGAAAATGAACCGCGCACATATTGCTCGCGGTTCGAGTTCCCAATTTTCTACATCGTGGAACACACCGTGCAGTTTGAGTTCTTACCGGTTTGTTGGAAGCACACAGTACCAAACAGATGGAGTTGGAAAACACATGAGTTGCAACTGCAATACTTGCAATGCAGCCCAACCAAATTGGCCCTTAGAGATTTTAAAAGCAGATCAAACATAAGCATGCCTTTTGCACTACTCACTTTTCGTTTGGTATGCCGCTATGCATGACAA
Organism: Alisma plantago-aquatica; assembly: GCA_963693085.1. Taxonomy (NCBI): domain Eukaryota; kingdom Viridiplantae; phylum Streptophyta; class Magnoliopsida; order Alismatales; family Alismataceae; genus Alisma; species Alisma plantago-aquatica. Next base: position 443,851,642 of record OY856415.1, read on the forward strand.
AAGGCAATTGAACGTAACCAGCGCCTGGAGATTCTCCATTCAGGGATCCGGTCGATCGCATGTACGCCTACTGAATATAGAAGTTAACAGCCGGTAAATTATACCTGACCAGACATGTTAGTCGGTCACCACAAATCGCAAAGCACGGACAGAACTAACATAGCAGGCAACTGCACCCGACCGCACCCAAAAAGGGGGCGGTATATTTTCACGGAAAATCCGACCAAGTGTGTAGTTGCGTGCAGTGCCAATTCAGCCAACTACACCGTACCAAAAGGATTTTTTTCCCAAACTCATTGCTTTATAATGTGAGGAAGGCAAGCCGCATCCAACCAAACAGGGCCTAAGAATGCTGCATTTATTGAAATCCACCTGGATGAAATCCACCAAGATGCAACAAACCAAACGTGTCATTAATGGGTGATAGGCTCGGACGTTGGACCGTTTGATTTAGGTACTGTAGAGGGTAAAACCTCGAACCTCGAACTTGTTGATCGGGCTCATAACCGTCCCCAAAATTAGTTATGCTCTTACTTTGAACAAATATAATAAATTAACTGTGCTTCCGGCCACGTTACCAAAGATTGGCCTTACAAAAGCTTCGCCATATCCCTTCACCACCCTTTCCCTCCACTTCCATTCACAGCTCTTGTCCTGCCTTTCTGCACCCGCGTCTCCTTCCCCCCTCTCCCCTCACCTGTCATCTCGAAGAAGTTCCCAATCCTCCTCTGCCGCTGATGGCGCTAGCAGAGGTTTCCATCTCCCATCCCGGTTCCAGCTCGCTGAGCGCTTCCAACCTTGCCTCCAACCAGAGTCGGCTCCTCCGTTTTTCCCCGTCTCGAAGACGAGTCCAGTACACGTCCACGTGGCGCAGGCATGGAGTTGTATGCTCTGTTGCTCCGAGGTAAGCATTCTCACTGAAGGTTTTTTTTGTTTATTGCTGGGAATTCTGTTGATTACTTATGGATGGTTTTGTTTCGTGCTCTTTTCTCGCGATGACAGCCAAGCGCAGCCTGCGGCACCCGCCGTTGCTCCGGCAGCGAGTGATAAAATGAATGAGTGCTTCGGGGTTTTCTGCACATTATACGACTTAAAAGCGGTGATCTTTCCCTCTTTATCTTTGTCATATATGCGATACGATAGTAGCACAAGAAAATCAGATGACCGGTCTTTGTTGCAAAAATTTGCACATAAATAGCAAGTTTCATAGGTGCACCAAGGAAAAACAGATGCAGCACTTTAGCTTGCCGATTGCCTTACTAAATGGCTTAGGATTGACTGTGGATCTTTCTCCATACCTCTTCCATATGTTTTCTCTCATCTTGCTAAATTGTTGCAGGCAGTAACTAAATTTTGTTGAAAACTGGTTGAAGAGTTAGCTAGTTAGTCGGTGGACATTACGGTCAAATGACCATCCTCATGGTTCAATTGATCAGTGGACCTGTTATGACTTGTTAAAGTTATGGGGTACTAGTCATATGTGGTTGCATTGATTTGTCTACTTAACCCTCAGCTGAGTATACCAGCTCTTCAGACCCTGGTCAGGTTTTAAAGGACCATGCTATATATAAAGCTGGTCCAAGTGGAGAAGGGGATATGTGATAGATCTCTGATTCCAATGTGAAATACCCCTTCTATATGACCTCTCTATTTGTCTTCCTTAGTTCTCTCTATTTGTCTTCCTTAGTTCTTAATTTTTCCCTTCTTGCTTTCCTAAACCTGCGAGCTCACAGCATAAGTTCGACAACAAGATCATTGGAATTTCTATGACGCTATAATCTTTGTAGTAAGAAATCGTTATCAGAGCGGTCATTGACTACCGAGATGGAAGGATGTGCGGTAGGAGTTTTACCTCCAACAGTCTAGTGCATTCCCTGATCAGAGGCAAGTTTTAAGATATACTCTAGCAATGGCAAGCGATTACATGGGCTAAGATCAGGGATATCTTGAATCTATGTATAGGAAGTTTTACAAACAATGCTCTACGATGACTAGTATTTTGAAGAAGCACATTCCCAAGCTTTCCCAACGCCTGATTTGGTGTAGGGTGACACTCATGAAGTAGCTGAAGACTCACACTCTGGAGCTGAGAAAGCTGGATATGTAGGGCAATTATGTGATTCGATGCACGACTAAAAGAAATTGAGAGCAAGGCCTTTTGTACCTTAGCTTGATTTCTTTGATGGAGGTGAGAATCCAGTGGAGTGAATAAGTTGGGCTCGTATATCCCTAATATGTGAAACCTCAGCTATACAAAAGCTGGATGTGATTTCCTTCTTGGTACCAGGAGATGCGCTCCAATGGCGGATTGTATCTCATAGCAATCACAACCTGGGGAGAGTTCGAGAAACAGCTAAATCAACGCTTTGAAAAGCCACAAAGATGCAATTGGGGAGTTCACTAAATCCACCCAGACCAATACAGTTTGTAAGTATCAAGCGTGCTTTGGTCCCCTAGAAAATTACCTTCCAGATTAATAAGAGGCATTTCTGGAAGGCACATTCGTTGGCAGGCTCCATGAATAATTGATTATAATGTCAAATCAATAAGATCCTATACTATGGAGGCAATTATGACAGTCCTAGCTAAAGAAAAACAATGGAATGCTGAAAGGAAAAATGCTTGACCGTCATTAACTAGCCTTTCTAATTCTTGAACACGAATGAGAAAGAGATGTCCAAGGAGGAAGAAAAGATCAGAAAAATGAATAACATATGCTTCAGATGCAATGAGTAGGGCCTACTCACAAACACAAATTTTAATGGCACTCTGTATTCAATCCAGGCTGTATTCAAGAAGAGGAAGGAGATGCTAATTCTTGCCTGCAAAAGGGTTGGCAAAAGTGAGAACTATTCCCGTCGATTTAAAGCTTTAAAGGTCAAGCCCCTGAATCTCACTATAGGCCATAATTGAATGTCATTATCCAGCAACTATGAGATTCAGTATCTGTATTTAAAATTTAATAATTAAACTAGTGGCTTATGAGATACCAAAAGCACACAATTTCATCGATCCCATCTTGGTTATCAGGACTGGTCGCTTCTTCTCAAAATTCAACATTATTGTTGCAAATGGGAAGAGGGTGTTTTTTCAAGGCAACTGCTCTGATATACAGATCCATTTAGCAGAAGTTCAAATAAAGAGTTCGTAATGTATCCCTTGGGAAGATCTGATGTGGTTCTTCTGGATAATGATGCGGAAAAAGGTCTTGTATTATTCGATGATAAAAAAATATACAAGAGTCTCTATATAATACACAAAAGAACCACAGGGTCTAGAGATAACCCATGTGGGATAAAACATAAGTGTAAAGGAAAAGAAAAATAGAAAATAGACTAAGTGTAAAAGAGAAAAACACTGCAAAGTCTATCTACTAATACTCCCCCTCAAGCTGGAGCATAGATGTCAATCATGCCCAGCTTGGATGTCATATCAGTGAAGCGCTTCTTCGGAAGAATCTTTGTGAAGATATCAGCAATCTGCTCATCAGTATGAATGTAAGGGGTAGAAATCTGACCAGATAGAACCGCCTCACGAACAAAGTGACAGTCCACTTCAATATGCTTCGTGCGCTCATGGAAGGTAGGGTTGCTAGCAATGAAAGTGGCTGCTTTATTATCACAGAACATAGGAATGGGCGCCAAGTCTGAAAAACCAAAATCTGTCAGAAGGCTTCGAATCCAGAAGAGCTCGCAGGTAGTATGTGCCATGGCGCGATATTCAGCTTCAACACTAGAGCGGGCAACCACAACCTGTTTTTTGCTCCTCCATGTGACTAAATTGCCCCCAACAAAAGTACAGTATCCAGAAGTGGAGCGGCGATCAACCTTGCTCCCAGCATAATCAGAATCTGAGTAGCCCAGTATCTTACAGTGCCCATGTTTTTTGTAGAGAAGCCCTTTTCCAGGAGAGTTCTTCAAATAGCGCAGAATATGGCAAACAACATCCCAATGACATTGTCAGGGTTTGTCAAGGTAGCGACTAACCAATCCGACAGCAGCAGTAATGTCAGCTCGTGTGACTGTGAGGTAGATAAGCTTCCCGACCATTTGTCTGTACTGATGAGTGTCAGGATATGCAGGAGAGGCTTGATCATCCCAATCAGTGTTAGGATCAAGAGGGGTGCTAGCAGGCTTAGCACCTAGGAGTCCAGTCTCAGATAACAAGTCCAGAACATACTTCCGCTGAGAAAGACACAGTCCTGCAGAAGAGCGAGAGACCTCTATCCCAAGAAAGTAGCGTAAAGAACCGAGGTCTTTAGTAACAAAGTGCTTTTCAAGATACCGCTTAGTTGCTTGAATACCTGCTGCATCACTCCCAGAGAGTATAATATCATCAACATACACAATAAGAATAATAATGCCAGCTGTGGATTGTTTAACAAAAACAGAGTGGTCTGACTGAGAGCGGCGAAAAGAATAATCTTGGAGAATAGTGCTAAGTTTGTCAAACCACGTACGTGGACTCTGTTTGAGGCCATAGATAGCTTTTTTTAAACGACAGACTTTAGATGGCTCCCCCTCACAGATAAAGCCGGGGGGCTGAGACATGTAGACTTCTTCATGTAGATCGCCATAGAGAAAGGCATTTTTCACATCGAGCTGGTATAACGGCCAATCAGAATTAACAGCAACAGAGATCAGAATCCTTACAGAATTAAGTCGTGCCACAGGAGAGAAGCTTTCAAAATAGTCAACCCCATAGGTCTGAGTGTATCCTTTAGCAACCAGTCTGGCTTTCAGGCGCTCGACCGTACCATCAGGCTGATATTTCACTGTGAAGACCCAACGACACCCAACTGGCGAGCAATCAGTAGGAGGATCAACAAGAGTCCAAGTATGATGATCAGTAAGAGCCGTCATTTCTTCTTCCATTGCCTGACGCCATGCTGGGATTTTAAGAGCCTGAGCAGTAGTCTTAGGGACAGAAATAGCAGACAGAGCAGCAGTAAAGTTGGCAAAATTAGAATTCAAATGAACAGACGTACGAAAATTCCCAATTGGATGTTTCGTACAAGCACGTGTCCCCTTTCTCAGACTAATGGGAACATCAAGGTCAGAAAATACCTGCGGAGGTGGCTGATCTGGCGCAGAGGACGTGGACGATGGAGAGGCCATAGAGGGAGCTGTTGGCTTTGGTCTTCTGTGATAAACCTGCAGAGGGGGCTTCTCACTTGTAGATACAGGAGCAGGGCTATCATACTCATCATCCACCATAGGTAAGGGCGTATCAGTCAACAAATCAGACGTAAGAGCAGAACCCTTCGAAGAGAAAAATGGCATGTGTTCAAAGAATACCACATCCGCAGATACAAGCCATTTATGTGAAGCAGGATCATAACACCGATATCCTTTCTGAGTGCGGGAATAGCCCAAAAAAACACACTTGGTGGCCTTGGGATCTAATTTAGTAAGACCAGGTCTAAGGTTCTTCACAAAGCATGTGCTCCCAAAAATACGCGGTGGTACAGCAAACAGTGGTAGATCAGGGAAAAGAATTTGAAAAGGGATTTTATTGTGAAGTACAGAGGAAGGCATGCGGTTTATGAGATAGCAAGCAGTGGAGATTGCCTCAGGCCAGAATTTGTGAGGAACATGGTAGTGAAAGAGAAGTGTGCGGGCGACCTCAAGGAGATGGCGATTCTTACGCTCAGCGACACCGTTTTGTTGTGGGGTATAAGCACAGGAAGTCTGGTGAATGGTGCCCTGACGTTTACAAAAAGACTGAACAGAAATTTGCACAAATTCCAAGGCATTGTCTGTGCGAAAAATCTTGATGGGCTTAGCAAATTGAGTCCGAATTTCCGCAAAAAACTCAGAAATTTTTTCAACTACAGTAGATCTGTCTGTCAGTAAAAATAACCATGTGGTTCTGGAAAAATCATCAATAAAACTTAAGAAATATTTGAATCCAGAAACGCTAGGCACAGAACACGGTCCCCAAATGTCAGCATGCACAATGTCAAAAGGGGCTTTAGAGCCAATACAAAATTTTGCAGAAAAAGTAGAACGGTGTTGTTTGCCCAATTGACATGTTTCACAATAAAATCTAGTGCTAGCAACAGTCGGTAGTAAAGCCTTCAACTTCTCAGCAGACGAGTGGCCCAGACGGTAATGCCACTGAATATCAGGAACTGTAGATGTCAGGAAAGCAGCTGGCTTCGGCTCGTCCAAATAGTATAATCCATCCGGTCCCTCATGGCCTGAACCAATCGTCGTCCTCGTACGCAGATCCTGAAACAGAACACCATCCGGGTCAAATGTAATAGCACAACGAAGACTTGTTACCAGTTTACTGACAGATAGTAAATTCAGAGGAAATTTGGGCACATATAGCACAGACTGCAGAGGTAGAGTACTAGTAGAAGTGATATCTCCAATGCCACAAACAGGAGATTTGGAACCATCAGCAACCGTCACAGGCGGTATAAGAGAAGTCTTGCGCAGAGTAGAAAATAAACTAGCAGTACCAGAGATATGTGCAGTCGCACCAGAGTCGATCACCCAAGGGCTTTTACCAGTCGTTGTCAGGAGAGCAGCGCCATTCTCAGGAGAGTCCGCAGAAGTAGAGGCAAGGCGGGCTTGAAGCAGTTTCTCAAACTCGGAGCGAATCCAATCAGCAGTAGGGTCAGAGGCAGCAGAGGTAGATGCAGGTTGTTCAGTGGTAACCTGGTTCGCCCAGTCAGGTTTACCATATTTTATCCAGCAGCGGTCTTCATTGTGATTAGTACGCTTGCAGTGAGTGCAGTAGCGGGGCTGCCCTGACTCCGAGCCATAACCACGTCCAGGTGCAGAAGAGCGGCCACCACGACCACGACCACGACCTCGGCCGCGACCACGAAAGGAATCCGCAGAACGGACAACGAGTGCTGTTCCATCAGAAGTAGAGAGCGTCAAAGAAGGAAGACGCTGGACCCGCTTGAGGACGTCCCGAAGAGTAGGTAACGGGTCACTGGAGAGGATCTGATCCACGACCCCAGCAAACGAAGTAGGAAGGCCAGCCAGGAACTGAACAAGCATGAGCTCATTCCGCTGACGATGTAGTTCTTCAAGATTCGCAGTCAGAGGATGATAAACCTGAAACTCGTCCCACAGAGCACAACACGAGTTGTAGTAGTCTTCCACAGAGTCAGATGTCGAGAAGTCTTGTTTCGCAAGCTTCTTGAAAATTTCAAACACCTTCTTGGGGTTCTGTTGATGAGAGTAAACATGGGATAGGTGATCCCACATTTCCTTAGTAGTCTGAAGGCGAAGCAGAGAGTGGTTGATCTTAGCATCAACGCTGTTGACCAGCCAGGCCATAACCCCATAATCCTCCTTGGACCAGAGATCATAAGCTTGCTTAGTCGTGTCATCAGCAGTAGCAGCAGGTACAGCAGGACCCTTGGTAGTCAGGTGCGAGTGGCGCCCGTGTGCTTTCACGTAGAGTTCGAATGAAGCAGCCCATAGGTGATAGTTGGAGCCATCCAACTTAACAGAAGTAACACACAAAGACCGTGGTAAATCTGAAGTCGCCATGAGAGTAGAAGCAGACAGTCAGCAGCACGAGCGCAGGGCAGACAGTAGAATCAGTAGGCAGCAGGAAGTGTCCAACACATGAACCAGCAACAGCAGATAGGAGATCCGATCATGGACCTCAGAAACCCTCACGGGGCAGAGATAAAGAAGTAGAACCTACGCCAACATGGAGAAACAATTACTCCACCATGTGGCGCAGGCAGGCAGATCCGGATGTAGCGTTTAGACCCTCAACGTGCCAGAACTGGAAAGTGTCGGGGTTGTACGTAACGGATTTAGAAAATGAACGGAGACCGAAAAGGGAACTTGTGGTTGTCTAGGCCACAAGGATAGAGATGGTGAGGATGTGGGGGTGTGGTGGAGGGTTGTGGGTGGTGTAGGGGCCGGGAAATTGGTGGTGGTGGTGGTTGTTGGTGGTGGTGGTGGTTGTTGGTGGCGGACAGCAAGTACTGTAGCGCCGCGGTACTGTAGCAGCCACGGTACTGTAGCAGCGGGAAGAAAGGAGATGGGGCGGTGGGCAGGGAAAGAGAAGAGAAGGGCTGCGGTGGTGGTAGGGTAAGGAAGGAAGGGAGGAGGAAGAAGGACGGCGGCGGCAGGGAGAAAACCGCAGGGGGGGGGGCGGCGGCGGTGTGGTGGTTGACGGCGCAGGGGTAGGTTAGGGTAAGGAGGGGGGAAAAAGAATTAGGGTGGATCTTGTTGCTCTGATACCATCTGGATAATGCGGAAAAAGGTCTTGTATTATTCGATGATAAAAGAATATACAAGAGTCTCTATATAATACACAAAAGAACCACATGGTCTAGAGATAACCCATGTGGGATAAAACATAAGTGTAAAGGAAAAGAAAAATAGAAAATAGACTAAGTGTAAAAGAGAAAAACACAGAAAAGTCTATCTACTAATAGTTCTATTCTACAAGTCCAGTGCGTGGGAATTTACACATCAAAAGTCTTAAAGGAGATATCTAGCAATCATTTACAACTGACAACGGCACTCTTTTGCCAACGAACTCCTGGAAATCAAGAATCATGGAGCTAATCTGACTATATTCATTCTTATGGAATTCTATTGATGTCAAAAGTAAATCCACACTGCTATCTCAAATTGAGCCGAAACATACTTTCTTCACTTCACACTTTATTCCAAGAATTCTCTGTGATCTTTAAGGAGCCCCACCTGATATCCTACTAGAAGCAGCAAGATCACGCGTTTCCACTTCAATGTGTAGTAAGACAGTTTGAATATACCACGCAAATCCCTCACGTAAATAAAAATGGATTGTAAAGGCAAATTGATGAATTGAAGGCCGGACTGATAGGACCATGGAGGTGTCCTTTGTGTTGATGGTTAAGAAGCAAATGCAACATTGAGAGTGTTCTTTGACTGTAAAGACCTCAATTAATTAGAATCCTAGACAAATGTCCAATCCCTACAATTGATGAACTGCTAAATTTAAAGATACATGGAGCAACCCTTAGTTTCTGAAGTCGAACCCCAAATTCAAGCTACACCAAGTTAGAAGAACGAAATGTGAAAAAAGACTACTTTCAAAACCCATCAGGGACAATTTTAGTTTTAGTTGCCTAACTAATGCTCTTGCCACCCTTTAAGTCCTCGTAAGTACCAATTTAAGAAGAAATATAGTTAGTGAATTACTTGTGATGTTCGGAAGTCCAAATTTACAAGAGTGATTCTCACTGATCACATTTGAGGGAAGCTTACTCTATACTACAAAAGAACCAGTTATTCTTCAAGTTAAAAATGCAATATCTGGTTATTGCAAATATTCATCGAGGATTGTGGAAGGATCACCCAACCTCTTACGAAACTATGCAAGAACAGGTCCTGATCCACATTGGCTGCAGGCCCTTTTTATCTTAAAGAAGCTTTCTTTAATTCATGTGTTATAGCACATCCAACAATTCGACTAGTCTAATTGAGTCACTAACCTCTCCAGGAGTTATGAGCGGATATTTTATTGCAAGAGGGGGTTGCTTCCTTAAGCTAGGGCTTCAAGGGAAAGCATTTATGCTCATCATTATATGAGAAGGAGTGTCCTATCTCAAACACTCTTAAGTCAGCAGAGGTGCTTGACTGGGTTCCTTAGACACAATGCACACAGTTGAATATAAGGAACAGGAAGACAACTGTGTGGTCGATTATGTCTAGGAAAATTTAAGATCAACTTGAGAACAAGAGTTGCTTGCAAATACTGAGGACCTATGGGTCAAATGGTTAATATAGGTTAAAGATACAAGATAATTTACGTTACCTACAAGATTATGGAGAATATCAACTTGTTTGTATTATGAACAGGACACACCTATTTATATAGACTTGGGTAGCGTCCAACAGCCCAATTACATAACATATATAATTTACCTGTATCTAGTACACTCTGAATATCTAATAGGAATAACATTTGCACTCCGCCTTCCTTCAGACTTGACATTTTCTTTGTTGAAAGATAATACATGAATGGTCTATAATGAAAAAAGATAATACATGAATCATCCCCCTTGTGTATTTGATATGTGACATTGTTGCATAAATTTGTGTGTTTAAAATTTATGATTTGTGCTAGCAAAATTTCAAAAGATAATTCCTATATTTTGTCATCGAGGAAATACACACTCTCTTGCCTCTCACATTGAGGACTCCCACACCCTTACATATCTTACATACAGTTTTATTGCATAAAGTGGTGCATTTTGATGTAGAGAGTGCATCTATGAAATTTCATGATTTACTTTGGTCATTTTGACGTCAAAATGACCAGGATTGCATCTGCCAAAATACTTGTCAGTATACCAGTAAATAACCTATTTCCAAGACGTCGAAACGACGTCGGTATCAATTACTTTGTTCCTTGCTTGGAATATGAGGTGAGAGACTTTATAGCTCCTATTGATATCCCATTTGAGCTAGTGAGACTTGCAACATAGTAGATACACTTACTAAGGGTCTATAGACTAGGATTGTCTCTTTTAAATATCACAAGACACAAATATAAAAAATCCTAAATGAAGGATGAGGAAGATTTAAGTGGGTTGTGGTTGCCTTCTTATTCGTTAATAATACTAAAATCAAGAAGTTTTATTGCTTAACCATTCTAAGGCATTATAATTTCCATTATGTCTAAGGTAGGAACTAGGAAGAGATTTGCTTGGAAAGAATTTAGCATCATATGCTTGACATGGATCCTGAGAAGAAATTTATCGGGGCGTGCCTACCTAGAAACTCTCTGCGTGATTGCGTCAACACCATAGTGAATTTGAGATTCGACAATTTTGTGGTTTGCTTGGGAAATCACAATTCAAGAAAATGTTGTTTAAGTTCGTTTAACTATTCGAGAAAAATATGAGAAAAACTCAGATATATAGGTTTCGTGCAGGTATCTACATGTTTATAGTTTACACACAAACATGTGTATGTATACATTATGTATGCACATATACATATCTAGATGTAAATGTGTCTACAACACGGAAGATGCCATAAATATTGAAGAGTCTATTGTTTTACAAGAGGAGAGAGGAAGCCGTTGCAATTGTAGTGGATTGGAATAAACTAGGACACATCATAAGAGGGCCACTAAGCTTGTTGAAATAGTTTGCCATGGAACTTAACTTTTAAAAATGTTCTAAATAAAAAAAATCAAAGTTTGTGTAAGTTCATGAAAAATAATCCCATTTGTTAATCTGGATTAATAAAAAACGGCTAGTTGTTGTATTGATAAGAGGAGCCCCCCTCCTTATATAGGAGAAGGGGGAAGCATACAGACTCAAGACTAAACCCTAATGGGCCAAGACATACTTGGGCCCATATTACAAAGACAATTAATAACATGAATAAGTAGACTCTCTAATAGTTAAAATTGTGAAAAGTCATGAAAAGTCGACGAAATATGTTTTATTTAGGATGAATATTTGATTAAAAAATCATGAAAAATTGTGACTTTTTCCAAAAAGTCAAAGACTTTTCTTACTAGGGTCGATACTCGAGTATATTGATAAACAAGCAAGAGGTTTTGACACATCAATGCTAGCTTGTGCCGAAGGACATGCAAGGGTTTTCACACCTTAGAGAGGTGTAGGTAAAGAAGCTGCTCCCATTGTATCGTCACTCGACACAGTGAAAATGTCCAAGGACATCATTTTGGATGAAGGAAGATAAAGAAGCAAGTTCAAAACAAAAATCTGAGTGAAATCTTGGAATATTGGCCTCTTTGATAGGAAAAGCCTTTGGTAGATACCATGATTGGAAGAAAAGTCAATATAAATTGCTTCTAGGAAATAATGTTGATAGGGGAACAATGACGAAAGATGGAAGATACATGGATTTGGTATATAGGTATTGACAAACTTTGAAATGACACAATTACCATTATCGATAAGATGTTAAAGGATGATGTTGCCAATATCACAATGATAACTGCTAGAATCATAGCTATAAAACTTGTTCTTAAAAGAAAATTGTTATTAATTTTATTACTATTAGTGCTTATGCCCCTCAAATTGGCCTTAATGAGGAGGCTCTGAAGCATGGTACTAAACATCCTCGACATCTGGCGATTAATCCTCGATTTTACATATGTCTACGCCTCTCAATACTCGATGTCCATGTTGAAACCTGGCAAACTTCCATGCCCGTCCAAGTTGACACGAAGACAATGTCTTGTACCTTTGAATGTGGCTGTTTTTCTACATATGTAAACCTATATGGATGGCTATATATAAACATATATTTTGTTTTTAAGCTAAGATTTGATGAAAAATATCAAATATCATCATAAAATCACCATTTTAGCTTGATTTTTGTCATAGATGCGTCAAAGTTTAATTGTAAAAATATTTGAAGTTTCCTCGATGTTTCCACAAACTTCCACTTCCACACCTGTTGAAGTTGACTCGAAGTCGATGTCCCGTTCGTTGCTAAGGAGCAATGTTTTATAAAGCGGGTAGCCGGAGGCGTGCAGACAACACCTTGTGGCCGCTTGAGCGCCAGGCGGGCGCTTTTTGAAAAAGCAGGCCCGGAAATTTTTAGGTAATTTTGTAGAAATTATACATATTAGTATGTAATAAACACATTTTAAAAAAAAATATACTTATTTAAACACCCTACACATAAAAATAAAACACCTATATAGTTGATACCACAACTAAAAAACAATGAATAAGCAAATACAGTTCAATTGCACAAGTTTAAGACATAAGAAATACACTTTTTAGTCTCCTCTTACTCTTACTGTAGTAAATTTATAGAATTACAACATTATATACTAATATGCAGAAAACAGTAGAATATATGTAATGTGCTAATTTATATTATGCAGTAAATAATAGAATATGCAGAGCATATTAATATTCAGTAAACAATAGAATACACCATGTCTATATAATGTACTAATGTATTATTATTTATAAGGCAGCAAACAGTACAAAATATATAATGTATTAGTTTACATTATGCAGTAAACTATAGAATATATAGAATGTATTAATATAAACAGTAGAATATAATATGTATTAATGTATTATTATATATAAGGTAGAAAGTTACAGAAATATATTATGCAACCGATAACTGGATACATAGTGTATATAATAATATATTATAGCATAGAATGTATTATACAGTAATGTTACATATTAATACTAACTTATTATACTACTATAGACTTATATTTTTGTATTATGTTACAGCAGATAGGCTAAATATAGCGCCCAAAAAATAGGCGGCCATAAGCGGGCGCCCGAAGCAGGGGTTCAGGCAGACGCATAGGCGGGCCAAGCGGGTCTTAAGCGGGTGCTTAATGGCCTGCTGCCTGCCAACCCGCTCAAAGCCTTAACCAGGCGGCTGAGCATGTGATCCGCTCAGGCGGGCGCCTCAAACACTTTTTAAAACACTGCTAAGGAGGATACTTGGGATACCATGGATGATTTATTGCAAGAAATCTTGACAAAGATCATTATCAGGAGTGATTTAATTGGCCATGTGGGATGTAGAACTGTTGGTTATGAGAGAGTACATGGTGGTTTTGGATATGGTAGTAGAAATAGAGAGAGAGAGAGAGAGAGAGAGAGGGTGTTAGAGTTTGTAATTGCCTATAATATGATATTGCCAAACACCCATTTCAAGAAAGAGATTCTCATCTAATAACCTTCAAGAGTGGGCACAATTGTACTCAAATAGATTGCTTTTTTACGAGGTGGGTGGATCAAAGATTATGCAAGAATTGTGAAGTGATCTAGAGAAGATCTTACCACCATCATAGGTTGGCGGCTTTTGGATATTAACATGAAGGTCAATAAAAGTAATAATAAAAGAGACCAAACCATAATAATTTAGTGGCGGAATCATAGAGGAAAAAAAGTAACGTCTCAAGATAAAACTTATGAAGGAGTGTGTTTGGAACTTAGATTCTCAAGTTAACACTATGAGGCATAATGTGAGCTCTTGCATAACTGAATTTGCTAAGGAAGTTTTGGGGGAGTCTAAAGGTTTGTGGGCCTCCACCAAATGAGACTTGGTGGTGGAATGATGAAGTACATAAGGCTATTAAACATAAAAGGGATATTCGTTTGAACTTGACCAAATCTCCAGATGATGCAACTTTTTAATGTTACAAGTTAGCAAAAGTAGAAAGATAAGAATACATTTAGATATGTAAAATCTAGATACTTTTGTGAGGTATGAAAAGATGTTGGATACTAGAGAAGGGAAAATATACATTATATATATAAATATATATTTATATATATACACACACATATATATATATATGTGTGTGTGTGTGTGTGTGTGTGTGTGTGTGTGTGTGTGTGTGTGCATACACATACATACATACATACATACATACATATGGTACAATGCTAATAAACGATGATGATATTAATAAACAATGGAAAAACATACTTCCACAAGCTTTTCAATGGAGATACTTTAAATAACGTAGAAGACTCATTTGACGTGAATGCAAGAGATGTCACTTACATTCAATGAGTTGCACAATTCAAGGTCAAGGATGATTTGAAAATGATGAAATTTTAGAAAGGCATGCAAGCCAAATGGTATCCCTATTGACATACGGAAGATTATGGGGGATGAAAGAGCTACGCTATTGACGTATGGAAGATTATGGGGGATGAAAGAGCTATGTGGTTGATGTCTTTCTTCAATTAGATTATGAAGACAAAGAAAATGTCTGATGAGTGGGGAAATAATACCATAGTCCCTATCAACGTGAATAAGGGAGATGTTTAAAGTTGCACAAACTACTTATGTATCAAGTTGATGAATCACACTATGAAGCATTTGGACAAGATTATTGAGCAAAGACTAAGATCTATAATGTAGATATCAAATCACCGGTTTGCTTTCATGCTTGGAGGATTCACAACACACAGTGCACTTTTTCTGATAAGGAGGTTTTCTGGAGAAGTATAGAGAAAATACAAAAACCTTCATATGGTTTTTGGTTGTGAAAAAGCTTATGATCGACTTCCAAGGGAAGTGTTGTGGTGGGTTTTGAAGAAAAAGGGTGTTCCAATTCAGGAACTGTGAATGGCGATGCCAAGTTGGATGGAGTGGATGTACCAAACTGTGATAAGTTTCATAGTTGGGTTCTATGATACAAATATATGACGATGTTCATGATGATGTTTGTCAATAGTTTGTAGTTTGATGGTTGAAATGGAGGAGTACAACTAGAGTAGCATGTGATTGGAAAATCTTACTTAGATTGAAAGTAAATTTTATAGAACAACTATACGACCAACCATGCTATATGGGAGTGAATGTTGGGCAATAAAGAAACAATGTCTCAACAAAATGAATATGGCTGAACTGCGTATGCTGAAATGGATGTGTCGAAAGACCAAAAAAGATCGTTTGAGATGACGACATAAGGAACAAAGTGGGGTGGTAAGTATAAAGTGGGGTGGTGAGTATCGAGGACAACTTAAGTGAGGCACACGTGAGATGGTATAAACATGTGCAATGTGACCTCACAAATGTACCAACAAGAAACACTGTTTTTAAGTCAAGGACAATAAAAGTAGAATAGATCTGTGGGAAATGGTAGTTATGCTTGCTACAGATCAGCTAATCCTCATTGATATTTAGAGCCACCTATGGATTGGAAATACGAAAGAATCCTTAATCCTTCAGCTTGTAGCAATAATGTTTTGAAAAATGCCCACATTAACTAGGAAAGAGCTTATAAGGTAAGATATTGAATCTTAACATCTTAATGAGATCATACATAGTTGATTTGAAATGAAGGATCTATGTAGCCAACCCCGACACGGTTGAGTTTGAGGCTTAGATGATGATGATTATGATGACGATGTTTGGCAGGGTCAGGTCTTTGTAGTACTCTCTTAAAAAAATCTACCATGTGAGTAGAATTGTGGAAGCCATGCTCTATATAGTTGGGAACTTCCCTAAATTGCTTGCAAAATTGGAAATGTTGTACGGTGCTCACTTGATATTATTTTGATTTATTTGTGTCTGTTTGATTCTTTGAAATATTAAAAGGGGGTTATGTTCAAGACTCATTATTTATGAAACTAGGGTGTAGATGATTTGTTACTAGGTGAAAGTTTGGATATGTAAGCTACTTATATTGGCATAACATTGTTAGATCATACATTCTACATTTATTTCGTATTCGAGGTAAGTAAATGGAGTGGGGGAATGTTGATTTATGTTCATTGGATCCTTTATTTTGTGATTCAAAACCTCAAACATTAGTCTGAACTTGCATATTTGGAAGAGAGGAGTCTTTCTTTTAAGGTGGGATGCCAAATGTGTTTGCGGGCCTTGTAAGGGATCATGGGAATCTGTCTGATTTACTTGTAGACTTCAAAAGACACACATGCACACACACACACACACGCACGCAGTGTGACAGGAGCCTGCACACATATGGCTGCATGTGTTTTCCCATTAACCTTCCCCACAGTGCCATGTCGTGCCTGGCTTGATTTAATAAGACAAACTTTTGTGTATTTGATATGTTTCGATTGCTGGAATAAATTCTGTCCAATTTAATATCAAAGTGGCACAATTTTCCGTGCGTGCACACACACAGCTGCATGTATTGTTTCATCAACCAGCCCCACAGGCCCACAGTGCCGCACCATGGCTGGCTTGATTTAATAACACAAACTTTTGTGTATTTGATACGTTTTGTTTCCTGGAATTGATTTTCTGTCCAATATAATATCAAAGTCGCACAATTTTCTAGAAACTGAATAGTAATCTACCCATCATTTTCTTTATAACAACTATTTTCTTGACTCTTTGCCACACCCCCCACCCCCCAAAAAAAAAAAACACAGACACATAAGTGTGTTCTTAAAAGCTCTTTGGATTGTTTCAATGGAAACCTTTACTATTTAAAAAAAGAGTACAGAAATTTTGATGGCAAAGGATTTGTGCTGATAAAATGGACTCGAGTTGGCAGTTGAAAATAATAAAAAGAGCAATGCTCGTGTTGCATGTAACCTCCTCTCCATATTAATTTCAGTCAAACTTTGCTTCATTGGAAGTTAGACTAATATACACTCATTTTATGCTGGGGTTAGACTTTTTGGTCTATCAAAATTCTATCTCTTAGAAGTTCAACTGAATCTGTCGCACACTGGCTCTGACATTGCTTCAGTTGTCTACTTTTGAGAAGTTTGACTGAGGCTGAAGTTTCTTCCACATTTCTGCTGCTCCTGCTTCACCGTGCATTCTACTTCACTTGGACTTGGTTCAACAATCTGGTTCGACGCAGTTTTCTTACTTGCAAACGAAAGTTCTGTACTAGACGCAAGGCATGGTAAAAATATTAAAGAAAGATAATATATAGGAAAAATTTATATTAAAATAACAATGAAACAATGTATTTCTATGTAGGAACTTGTGCCCTCCCTTATTTATCATCTGATATGTTTTTGTGGTTTCACATTTAACTATTCAACACTAGAGTTTCTATCACGATGAAGGAACCATTTGTAATTCTACTTGTTAGAGAGTCTGGTTAATTTAGTGAATCAAGTTATTTGAGTCTATTTGTATATGGGCTCAAGTGTGTCCTGGCTCATTAGGATTTAATCTAAAGTCTGTACGCTTCACCCTTCTCCTATATGTAGGAGGGGGATTCCTCTTATCAATATATCACACAGCCTTCTTTTACTTTACAACACTACTCTATTTGGAGTTACATGAGCAAACAAAAGATCTAGAGGTTGAGCACCACTGTGTGATTTGGTCACAGAATATGAGTGATAATGCAACATATTTGCACCGACGAGCATTGCTTTGCAGCAAGCTGGGTGTACATATGCATATTGCTGCTTTACAGTGGGTGCTGAGAAATGTCATTTAATTTATATTTTGTTACTGTTTCTACTTATTTTAATATATGAGGCTGGATGGTCCATGGTTGAGTAAAACTAATCCACAGAGGTATATGTCAGTTTTTCTTATGTAAGTGATGATGTACTGGAGATCTGTGTATGAAGCCTAAACATTTTTCTGACAAAATTTCTAACATTGTTTAGGCTTTTGTATTCTGCAATCTATGGTGTTATAATTTTTTAATTGCTCATATATGCTATTCCCTACAGGAAGAAAAGACCAAATCTTGGAAAAGTATGATTAGAATTGCTGTATCTGGTGCAGCTGGAATGATATCTAACCATTTACTCTTCAAGGTACCCATAGAATCATGTTAATTCATACTGCATTCTCTGAGACTTGGGACGTTTCTTTTTTCTTGTTAAAGAAGTGCACAGACAATTGTAATATGTTGGCTATCTTGATTAGTGATAATCTTTTTTTGCTTAAAGTCCTTTGACTCCAACAAATCTTTGTTTTCGTTCCGTGCTTGCAGCAGAGATCCACAGAATCTTTCTAATCACGTTTTCTTAACTTATGGATAATATATAACCTGGCTTAGCAACACCCTTCAGATAAGGCTATTTTAAGATTAGAACAATATTTTAAAGATGCCAAGCTATGAATTTGGGGTATGGTGATTGGTGAATGAAGAACATTGAACATAATGTGTCTGAAAGGTACATTGAGATGTATGCTACATTTGTAATGAACCAAAGTGTTCAAGTCAAAACGATCTTATTAATATGATTTCCCTCGTAACATAGAAGTACCATAACAACAATTTTTATTTGGCTTTCACTCAACGTAATTAAAGTTACTTTATATTTCTACAATTGTATATGTAGAATGACAAGCAACTAGTAGCTCTGTTGCTGAAGCCTCATTGATTTCATCCTTGAGGTTAAGAGATGAAATCCCATTTCCTATAATACTTTTACCTTTACTCAATCAAATAAATATACAAAATCGGACTAAAAATTGCATATTCTGCTTTCATATCTCAGCTTGCATCTGGAGCGGTATTTGGTCCTGATCAGCCAATTGCCCTAAAACTGTTGGGTTCTGAAAGATCATTTCAAGCCCTAGAAGGTATGATTTTCCTTCTGATCAGATTCTGGTATAAGTATAACTTTACAATATTAGTCTCAGATTTTTCTAACCGCTTCTTGCTTGTATTTTCATCCAGAAATGTCAATTAAATGACAAGGGCATGTTTTTGCAAGTTATATATTCAATCTTAATTTTTGATGTCGTGGTCATTCATGATGCATATAGAAGGCGATCTCTTCTAGAGATTGGCTTCTAATCCTCGATTTGTTGGCCGTTTTATACCGCTTTGGCTATCTGATGTATATTACCATATGTTCTATCACAGTGATCTTGCAAGGTTGATAGGTAGAAGATTAATTTCAATCCAATTATCTAGTTGGAGAAGATGCTTGTGGAAATTTATGGCTGGATTATGAGAAAATGAGATTATCATTGAAATTTGATATTTAGATCATACAAAAATGTTACGAAACAGTGGCTGCTTGTGGAGATTTGTTGGTTGTTAGATTTTTTCTATATTTATTTCTTTTTTGTCCTCTTATCAGATCTGTTGAACTCAGCATTTGATGTTAAATGTACAGTAACTGAGGTAACTTCAGGAACCTGTTTAGTTTAACTTATCACCAGACTAACACAAGTCTAATGGCGGGTTTCTGTTCTGTAAGCAAAATGGAGCTTATACCTGCATATATAGTGTGCTCTGCGGTGACCTTTTTGACAAACAAACTTGTACGTGGTATTAACACCCAATCTAGGACTCACAGGACAATCTTTCTTGCACCTTTTTCCTTCATCTTTTCTCCTTCTCACCACTATCCCCTACCCATTAATCTCCCTGGCAACAGCCATGGTCCCTGGAAGTCATCATTGTTCACTTCATCGGAGATGTCATCTTCAATAGGATCACTTTCTGGAAGGGGAAAGAAGCTCGTTATGTCAACTGCTCCTATGATAATGAAAGAGATACCAAGATGCAGCATGTCATGCAACACTTTTTTGCTAAAACTGATGTACTCATTGTTTAAAGTTTCTTTTTGTTGTAGAGCCTTTTTATACAAATCAGTGTCTAAAGAAAAATTGTCTTCTATTGCAGTAGGTCTAACTAATCCCTGAGCTATTTTTCCTCTTTTTCTCATGGTGCAGCCGCCGACCATTCCTTAGCCCACTTTCCTCTTATTCTCAGATGGTCCATCCGTCGACCATTCCTTAGCCCACTTTCCTCTAATTCTCACATGGTGCAGCCGACGACCATGTCTAGTGTGGTGACTTCATGCTCACTACTGCCCCCTTCTTGCGTCTTGGTAATCAGGCTTATGGATTAAACAAAAACCTAATACACAGGTTCTCCTTATATAGGAGAGCATGTGAGAAGGGACGTGAAGAGGGTGGGTTTTACCAACCCATACCCATACCCACTAAACCTATTAGTCATAGGACCCATACCCATATTGACCCATATGAAAATTTTAAAAAAGACACCCATCCACACCCAACCCATTTGGGAGTGGGTCCCCACAAATATCCATTATATATGTCACACCACCAGCAACCCAAGGTCCCTAATAATTATATTAACTTCTTATTGCCTTAGTGAATTACGTCAATTTTGAAAAAACGGTAATTACTGATTAGAAGTCACTGAAGTTTTGTTAAGCTGCTACAGTCGCAGATGCAAATTTCGTCAAACAAGTTGTGGGCATCGGGCAAAATGTGTTGACAAAATTTAAGGTTTCATTTCTTTTTTCCAATGATTCTACACAACTAATCCAGAATAAGAAGAGGGGCAGCCGAGAAGAATCTGTTTGAAATCGAGGACGACTTCAACTAGCTGGTATGGGATAGATTGTGATCGAAGAACAAGGATACACCATTTAAGACTAGGAGCTGTCTATTCCTTTCTGATCCTTCTCCTTTTGCACATGGAAGATCCATTTTCACGCCCTCGTGCTGAAATCACCAAGGCTTGAAGCTGTTTCAACTCAATAGGGTGAAGATGAACTGTTCAAAATTGAACTGCTAGTTCCTTGATCGAGCCCTCCGGCAACCGCATCCATTACTCTTCACTGGTGATGTTCATTGGACCTTAGTCGGGATAGAAGAGGGTGGAGTGGTTCCGTCCAAGTCGACTGGCTGCTGCTGATTCTGCTCAATACCAAATTCGATGATGGGAAGCGGTGGATATGCGACCATCAACAACCAGTGTTGAGTTGCAGGCCTTGTGGGGTGGAACTACTCGGTTCCTGGAGAGGATCAGATTGAGTTGCTAGTGCATGGTCGTTGCCCTCTGTTCTCCTACGCCTTATCAGACTATGGGTTCTGGATGTCCAACTCTATTTTCCTATGACGACAATGCAGAGGGAGATGTCATGACGCAGGCTCCGAAGACCGCCTACTCTTTTCCGGTTTTCCCTCTTATATCAACAACTTGAGGTACTCAACCAACTTGGTTACCACATCACCAAGCGGGAGAGCTGGTGCCACGTTGTGGTCAACTTTAACAACATAGGCTGCAGCGGCGGGTCACTCCTCTCCAAGTCCTTGATGAAGGAGAGCGGACTTGAGACCGAGGAGAAGCACTTCCTGTCATGCATTTGGCTCAGCACACCCCGATGAGGCGACGATGCAGCGATGCCACGTGTTGTCGGTGTCCGTCTGGGGGATGATACTGGCGG